>CAUJAO010000105.1:0-78287 GCA_963082485.1 Eudonia mercurella
GAATATGAATGATTTGACCAATTTTAATTAAACAGTCTTATGAGTTGGATTCTATTGGAATATCGACCGTACGCCGTGAGAATACGGCGCATTTGAGAGCTGTTCGTATTTTAGACGAAAGTTCACGTAATATTGGTGATCAATGGGAAGTCGTATTGCCGTTCAATAAAGATCAATTTTCTATGCCCGATAGTTACAATTATGCACTTTCGCGTTTAAAATGAAAAAAATTTAAGCTGATGACTCATACGCCGATAGGTATCGCAAAGAGATACAGAAATTGTTTGAGTTTGGCTACGCTTGAGAACTTAAGGAATATGAACTCTCAGCTAGTCACATTTGGTATTTGTCACATTTCGGAGTACAAAATCCAAACAAACCTGGCAAATTGAGATTGGTTTTTCATGGCGTGGTTGACGGTGTATGTTTGAACGATTATATATTGACCGGCCTCGATTTGTATAACTCTTTTAGGTATTATGTTTCAAGCAATAGTAAACAAGTATTGGGAACTATCCCGTTTGACGCTCTCGCGCAGACTGCTATAGAATTTACTATTTTAAATTAAAAATTCTATATTATATATATTGTAACAGAGCGTACGCTCGGCCTAATATGGTATCCGAATGATGATGCGTTCGGTTTTAAAGTTTCACTTGATCGCATTCCTCGTTGCTATTTGAACACAGGTGACTGGGTTTCGTGTTACGCCGGGGTACAGCAACAATATGCTTCACGTAATATAAGCGAGTCAGATATTTTAGAAATACATTTGCATATCTTTTGCGACGCTTCAATTAAAGCGTATGCAGCTATCATTTATTAGCGATTTACTTTGATAAATGGACGCAAGAAACCAGATCATTACAGGTGGGTGATTATGTTATTTTAGTTGAGCCCAACTTGGAACTTGGAACTTGCTGGCGGCATGGAATAGTGATTGCGGCCCATGCAGGTCACGAATGGTCGCGTCCGCATCGTTGATGTACGCACGCGCACTGGTGTTCTACGCCGCCTTGTAACTCGCGTCGCCTTACTCAACCCACGGGATGATAGTGCTCTCAGCACTAAGGGGCAAATATTGTAGGCGACGCACACACACATACGTTAATTTTAATTATATATAAGTAAGTTAATATTACTATAATTTTCATGTCACTATCATATTGTATGTATGTGCACAACCTTTTAAATAAATAAATGCAACACGGGAAGCTGGCGGTAGTACTTTAGTATTTCAATAACAGGTAGACCAATAAATGTGTTTTGACATATTTGACAGGCGTTGCAAACTAGCGCCGCCATCGATAGCAGCGGTGCCAGATTAGGCGAATTATCGCCATTTAGGCTACCTTGAGGGGTCAAATGGCGACCAAAAAACCCAATCGGCTACCAGTAGCCATTTAGGCTACCTAGAAAAAAAGAACGGTCTATTTAGGCTACTTCAGGATTACCCCAAATTTATTTAAATAATTTCTTGTTGACAATTGTATGCTTGTAAAGGAATTGCATTCTACTATTCTACTTATGATATAGTATCTCTGAGAAGTCTGTGTATGTATACTACTACACGCTACCCGGACAAATTATGTGGCACCTCGCTGTTATGCAATTGCCTAGAGCACCGCAATGAGACGTAACGAATCCAGGGGGTCGACCGCCTAACACTCTCGCTTTCGATCGCTTTGAAGGCGAGGCGAGGAGGAGGCGTCATCTTGTCGTTTCGAAAGCAATATGAAAGCAATATCGAAAGCTATAGGCTATAGCTTTCGATATTATTCGATATTATATTTCGATATTATATTAGAAAGCGAGGCGAGGGCTTCGCCTACAAAGCGATCGAAAGCGAGAGTGTTACGCGGTTGGGGGGCAGGTGTCAATTTAATTCGTCCGGGTAGTAACAATAAAATTGAACGAACTGGCGGGCGGCGGCGCGCGGATTTATATACTTAGTGCTTGTTTCATATATGTAAAAAAAAATTGTTTCCCACACTCACATCAATTATCTAGTCCCAAGAAAAGCTTCCTTATGAAATTCAATAAATGGTTAACTAGACAACGGATAAAAAAAATAAAAATAAGATAAAAAGTTTGTTATTGTTTATTGTGTGAAGGTTTTGTGTTGTTTGATTTGATCAAAGATTCTAATGGGTAAACTCGGTAAAAATGCGAAACACTATCGCAATGAATAGGAGAGAATTCCTTTACTTGTCAAAATAAAAAAAAATTAGGCGATTTAGGCTACTCGGTAGGCAAAATTAGGCGAATTGAGTTAGCTCATATCTGGCAACCCTGATCGATAGTAGCTTCCTAACCGCGTTCGCGACCACCAGCTTTCCGTCTGCTCTGGATCAAAAAAAAGGCGTTCTCATTTTCATCCCTTATAATGTGGAAATATCTAGTGTCCCTCTTTCCAAGACTGATCTTTATAACATCATACATAAGATAGCTCTAAAAATAGGATTTACTTTGCCATCATCTGCAATCAATTATATTCAAAGAGTACAACGTTTTGTCAGAAAAGGCGATAACAGTGACCAAGAACGTGCTACAGGAAAACCGCCTCTAGTGCCTAACATCGTAGTTTGTTTTACCCAACGGAAAATAAAAAACGAATTTCTGGCTGCTGTGCGCGCTCGCAGAGGATTGAGTACTGCTGACCTTGACATTGACGGAACTTCAGTACCTATATTCGTCAACGAACACCTTGCACCTCATAACAAGGTTTTGTTTGGGCAAGCACGAAGACTCGGGAAAGAGCTGGGATATAAATATATCTGGATAAATAATAAATTGTAAGATTTATCTTCGAAAAAGTGACACTTCAAAGGCAATTTTTATTGGAAATGAAGAAGTTTAAATCGTTAACTTTTTATAATACCCGTTACTATAGTTTTGTGTTTTGTTTTAATTTAGTTTCATCAATATAATCTTAAGCTTATATTTTTTGAATGTAGGTACTTTTTACTTAAATACTTAATGGAAGGTAAGAAAATCCAATTAGTAATAAAACTTGTAAAAACAATGATTGTTATGGACATAAAATATTATAACTATAACAACTATGCTATGTGTGACTATTATGGGAGGTTTGTTTACTTTTATTATAAAAATATGTTGAAAATAAATAAAAATACGACTGAGTGGTACAACTGTTTATTTCACTATTTATTACCTGATTGTTATATAAAATGATTACTAAGGAATGTCTATCTATTTACTACCAAAACGTGAGGGGCTTGCGGACTAAATCGAACGAGTTTTTACAGAGTGTTTTAATTAATGATTATGACATAATTTGCATAACGGAGTCTTGGCTCAATCATTCTTTTTACAATTCGGAATTTTTCGATAATCGGTATGAGGTTTTTAGATGTGACCGTGATGTGGAGTCGACTGGATATAATCGTGGCGGGGGTGTGGTTGTGGCCGTACGGCGGGAGCTGTGCCCCGTTGCAAAGCCTGCCTGGTGCGCGCCGCCGCCCGCTGACGAGCTGTGGTTGAGCATCCCGCTGCGCGGCCGCACCTCTTCCCTTAGCGCGGTCCGCGGGAAGGAGTCATGTTTTTTACATTTAGCATGTACTTATATACCTCATGGAAGCCGTCACGAAACCCTGTTATCTACATTTTATGACAGAGCTACGGAAATATCTCATTACAATCCCAATGACATTCTGCTGATTATGGGAGATTTTAATGTATCCAATGCCGTTTGGCACTACAATAATGAACTAAATAGTGTGACCATGATACCAACAAATGATTCATTATGTTGTTTGACGTCTGATTTTATGAATTTATCCTTATTAAATCAATATAACAATGAATTTAATGTAAATAACCGAATTTTAGATTTAATTTTTTGCAATGAACTATGTAAAATAAAGGCTTGTGAGCTACCACTTTTACCAGAGGATTTGCATCACAAGGCATTGGAAATAAATGTCACTGTGCACCTACCCGCTTCTCTTAAAACTAATAATATTAAAAGAAAATTATTTTTTAAATCGGACTTTGACGCTATTAAACGGAAACTTGATTCTATTGACTGGTTGAATACTTTTTCAGACTGCAATGATGTAGATAATATGGTATCCATTTTTTACAATATTTTAAATAATTTAATTGATGAATATGTTCCTACTCGTTCTCAGATTAACACTCAAAAGTACCCGCCTTGGTACACTCGGCCTCTGGTTAAGCTGAGTAATGAAAAACGCAAATACCATAAAAAATGGAAAACATATGGAAATAAAATTGATTACCAAACTTTTTCATTGCTGCGAACTCGTTTACGTAAATTAGAATCTGAAACTTAAAATAATTATATTACTTTTGCGGAGGATCGAATTAAAGAGAATCCCCGATTTTTTTGGTCATACGTTAAATCCAAAAATCAAACAGGTGACCTTCCACATAGAATGACATATAATGGAACTACACTTTTAAATGGAAATGAAATTTGTAATGCATTCAATGAATATTTTAACTCTGTTTTTGTACAGTCTTCTAATTTAAATTCATTTCCTAATTGTAATACATATAATCAAACATTAATAGATCTTGGTCACATTAATCTGGACCAGAAGAAATTACTCAATTGTTTAAAACAGGTTAATGTTTATAAGGGGGCGGGGGCTGACGGTATACACCCGATACTGATATCTATTTGTGCTGAGAGTTTATTAGAGCCTATTTCTATGATTTTTCAATTATCGATAAGCTCCGGTGTTTTTCCCAGTTTGTGGAAAAGGGCTCTTATTACTCCTATACCTAAAAACAAAGATAGAGAATCGGTAACGCAGTATCGTCCTATATCTAAATTGTGTGTATTGGGCAAATTGCTGGAAAAAATTGTCACTGCTCAACTGTCTTACGCAATTAGGCACTACATAACTGAAAAGCAGCACGGGTTTATTAAATCTCGTAGTGTTGACACTAATCTGATAGCCTTTACTGATTTCGTACTTAACGCCATGGACCAAGATACTCAAGTGGATGTCGTGTACACAGATTTCTCCAAAGCTTTCGATAAAATTAGCCATGATTTGTTATTATACAAGTTGGAGAGATTTGGAGTGCATGGCAGCTTACTCAGGTGGCTCAGTTCTTACATTCGAAACCGTAGCCAGGCTGTTTTCTTAAAGGGCTATTGCTCGAGTTTTCTTCCCATACCCTCTGGAGTTCCTCAGGGATCCCATCTTGGACCAGTTTTGTTCTCCATTTATATTAACGATATCAATAACGCTTTAAGGAATAGTAGCTATCTTCAATATGCTGATGATACAAAGATATTTGATTCAGTAAGTAATATGGATGAGTGCTGCAAAATACAAGCTGACCTTGAATCTCTTAGTAAATATTGCCTTGACAATCAATTATATCTGAACATTGATAAATGTCAAGTTATAACATATACCCGAAAATCCTCACCTTTTTTGTAAAACAGCAAAATAATACTAGCCAAAATAATTTTAGTGCCCCAGGCGCCAGTCTTTATAGGAGGACGCCTAGTGATGTGGTAACATAATAAGTTTCTAAGGCTTCCATTAATGACACACGTTAGTTCTCTTGAATCAACATCTGCGACCAATGGCTTAATGTGCCTTCCGAAGCACGGTAATAATAATTAAATATTCGATTAAATTGATTATTCAATTTTATTTTATGTGCATTGGTGCACCGCAATGAATATTGAGGATGCGAGACTGGTTAAACGCAGTCTGTGCTAATTGTAGTTTTAAATTAAATTGTAACATAAAATGGATTTCATTAAAAAATATACGAATGAACTTTGACTTTCAATTTGATATTTACTTTTAGTGTACTCATACCTCTATTCCAAACACCTTAGCTCACCTCTACTAGGTTATTAAATAAAAGAACGGAAATATTATCTTTCATTCTAATTTAATTATTCATGAAACAAAGTTGTAATTATTTTAAGTCTTACTACCAAAGGCCAGAGCCAACAGCTAATATAAATAAATTAAAGAGGCATACTTTAAGGCTGCATTCCCCATTTTTGGCATGCTCTTCGTTTCGCATAACGTTCATTCAGAATAAATCATTAGGCATACTTTATTTCCCCATAACTTCTTTTATAATAATTATATATCAGCATCAAATGTTCATGCATAAATGTTTTTACAATAACGATCACTAATCATAACATTTATTGGCATCTCACCCTATGGCATACAGATTACGAATCATACATATAGAATACCATTTCATAAGTTGTAGTTTACAAACTTTGCTATAAATTAATGCGTAGGAGTTATGGAATAAAAATATTAAAATTTTGGCGGTAGGTAGCTTGTTATCATTGCATTGTACTCGTACTCGTTTTACAAATAACTAATTTGACCAAAATACAATATATTTATTTTTTGAACAATGCAATAATAATCTTCAAAAGTTTGTTTCTGGCGCTTCGCCGGCCGCTGCCGCAGCACGTTCGCTTCGCTCGCTCGACTCGCGCTTTTTTTGGTCACTGATCTAACCTAACCTAACCGCTCTAAACCTAACCAACCCTCACCTTTCTGTTGTGACGGGAGGCTACGCCCCTACAGCCGATATTTAATACAATTCACAAGCATGCACAACAGAACAATAATTATTATTGTGTTATATTTTGATTATAGTGAGACGATTATTTACAATTATGTCTTATCATTTCTCAAATAATCTTTATGAAATATTCATATAAAATATAAAATACAGTGAAAAATTAAATGCCCACCCGGCCTAGCCAGGAATCGACCCTGGGTCTTCCGCAATCTGGGCGGATTCACTGACCGCTATGCTGCCGGGAAGGCTTAATAAATCTTTATGACTTTAAATGTTATGGATACATCCATTATACGTTTCGTATTTTATGATAAATTAAACTGAGACGTATAGCAATTATGTTCTTTACATTTATGCTGATTAAAATTATGATAAAGAATTATAGTAAGTTAAAATTATGCCGATGAAACCATTATGGGTTTATAACACTCTGCTTTTCATAATATATGCGGGAAAACTTTATGCTGAAACTTAACTTTCTCACTCTTATTTAGTCACTACCTGATAGCTATACCTAGACCGCTAACTGAGTCCACGCCTGCGGTAGGTACGCGGGGCGGAAGGTACGTAGGGCCTCTGCCACGAACACGAGCGACTTGCGACGCGACGAACGGACTTCTAGTTCATTGCGCGCCATACAACGGCAGTCATAATCAACGGTTATAGAAATAACGCAATGAATTAGAAATCGCTTGCCTCATTGCAAGACGTCGGTGGTCTTGGCCGGGCGGTATAGGACTACACACGTGATAATTTTAACAAGATTTTGCTGAAGATAAGCAATAATGATTATAGGTGCTACTTTTAAACCGTCCGAACATTTTTTTACCTACTACCCATTCAGAGCGTCTATATTTTAGCTGTCGAGAAGAATGGCCGCAAGAAACTGCACAGCTTTTATATAAGTTACGACATTAAAATTACCTATGTCGTTACCAAATCATGCAATATACAATACATTTTATTTCATTACATCATTGATTTTGATCGAGGCTCACGCCGCTGTACTAGATCAGATCAGAGTAGATTTACGTATGAAAATGTTGTTTTATCGTTGATTTGTTTATTACCTACGAGTGTTAGCTAAAAGTGCACTATTGTACGAATACCTACTTATTATTTTTGTTACTATGCGCTCTGTGTAGATATTGTGATCGGAGTTAGAAGTTATTATTTTTTGAAATATTATTCAAATCTTCTATAATAAATAACAACTTCGAAGTAAAAATTTTTTTTTTACTTTTCTCAAAACAATTGACTAATTAGGTAGGCAAGCACTTATATTTATAAATGCTTATCTTCAGATGAATCTTGTTAAAATTATCACGTGTGTACCACCTTACCGCTTGACCACTACTACTGACGTCTTACGACGCGGCAAACGGATTTCTAGTTAATTGCGTTTTTTTTATCACTGCTGACTATGACTGCCGTAGTATAACGCGCAATGAATTAGAAATCCGTTCGCCGCGTCGCAAAACGCTCGTACTCGTGGCAGAGGCCTTACGTACCTCCCGCTCCCGTACCTACCGCAGGCGAGGACTCAGTTACGCGGTCTAGCTATACTTCTTAACACCGAAAATTAATAATCTAATTGTAAACAATGCAAAAATTATTGTATTTACTAGTGTATTTCATGTCACTTTTAATTCAGAGATCACCGATGAAATTAATTCAAAAACCACCCTTCAGTTCTAGTCTGCTGTGAAGTAACACAGTTGTTCGACTAACAAGCCAGCGAACGTATCCGTTAGCGCCGTGCTAAATACATAGTACGAGTATTCTTGATTGTGTGCTCAATAAACACAGCTGATGCCCTGCAACAAAAAAGGAAATACATTAGCAATAGTGAAATTGTTTTGAAGAGATTGTTTATGGCCTTTAAAAATTAATAAATTTAAAATGTTTTATTTTATTTTTATTTTTATTTATCCCTATCGTCATATGACGTCATCGCGTTGTCTTCCTAACAAGACCGTGGTGCCCATAGCACGTTAAATTTTGTTTTTATTATGGATGTTCATTAGGGTGGAGCGTGTTACATGACGTTACCACCAGTATATCGCTGACGCCGTGCCTGTCGATTATTTTACCTAATAACACTATAAATTGCAACATGCCGAATCATCAATATATTTTATGGAACATTGGACCGCTGCATGTGACTGCTGAGTCGGCGCCTCGTGTTACCGACTACGCGGCCGCCCGCCGCCGCCGTGCCGCCCGCAAGCTAATTTCGTCATTCTTGGTACCTACTTCGTCCAAGCTTAACATAGTATTTTAGTTATAATTAATATTGTAATTTTCTTTTAAATAAATATATTAAATAAATCGGTTTTTTTTCGATCCTTTGGCCGCCGCCTTCGTAATTGGCGCAGTCGGTAGGATTTTCGAAGTAGCGCGCGCGCATTCGATATCGGTCTCCAAAAATCGTTGCTCCGGTGGCCCGTCGCCGCTACTCGCGCTTTCAAGCCCTTGTCGAAGATCCG
This sequence comes from Eudonia mercurella, assembly GCA_963082485.1. Taxonomy (NCBI): domain Eukaryota; kingdom Metazoa; phylum Arthropoda; class Insecta; order Lepidoptera; family Crambidae; genus Eudonia; species Eudonia mercurella. The sequence continues at coordinate 9,063 of CAUJAO010000105.1, forward strand.
AACCACGAAGACGACACGCCGAGGAAGTATCCAGACATTGATACGCCGAGAAAAGCCGCAATGAAACTGTAAGTACATGAGAATTTTTTACTCGTGTTGCTTCCTTGTAATTTTCTTAGTGTCCTTTATTATCCTATCAAGATTTTCCACCCAAGGAAATCTGGGGAGGAGTTATCCTCACATAGTCGTAGGCAAAAACGTTTAGATTTAAATAGACAGTTAGATTCTGATACAGATAGCTTAACTAGTAGTTGTCCAATAATGGCGATGTACGATCCCGATATTATTTTCAAGGCCTTACGCCCAGTCCCGGAGTTTGACGGAAACCCAAACGTTTTAACGCGTTTTATTAGAATATGTGACCAGATAGTGACACAATATTTAATACCAGAGGCCGGGAATGAATTGAGTAATTTATGTCTGATAAATGGTATTCTGAATAAGATAACTGGTTCAGCTGCTAGAACGATAAATTCAAACGGTATCCCCGAAAATTGGTTAGGGATCCGTACAGCACTTATAAATAATTTTTCCGACCAAAGAGATGAGACAGCGTTATACAACGACCTTGCTTTAGTCACACAAGGAAGTAGCACACCTCAAGAGTTTTATGACAAATGCCAGAACCTTTTCAGTACAATAATGACTTATGTCACGCTTCACGAATCGCTTCCTACTACGGTAGAAGCAAAACGAACACTTTATAAAAAATTAACGATGCAGTCTTATGTTAGAGGTCTAAAAGAACCTCTAGGGTCACGTATCCGGTGTATGCGACCCGAATCGATAGAAAAAGCTCTGGAATTTGTTCAAGAGGAGTTAAACGTGTTATATTTACAGCAACGAAATGAGTCGATGCCCGAACGCAAATCGGTACCGCAGCAAACGCAGTCGCAACCTTATAAAGCAGCCCTTACTGGCTTGCCGCAATTCAGACAATTCCCATTTAATATACCGCAACAGAATATGTATAGGCCTCCGTTACACGCACAAGGTACGGTTCCTCATTGGAAGCCTAACTTCCCAATGACTCACCCTCAAAATAGAATGCCTTCCCGCACCCAACAGATGTTCCGCGCTCTCCCTCCAAACTACAACGCTCAAAGTAACGCATTCAGGTTACCCCCTAGGAATCAATTCCAACAGGGTACCCCTAAGCCTATGAGTGGTGTACTACCATACACCCCGCGAGTCTTACCACCCTCGGGACACGATTGGACTAAATTCGGTAACCCTCCACCGACAAATTATTTCAAAAGTAGGGAAATAAACTTTAATGAATGCGGAGATTATAGTGATAGTTACTACCCTTACTACCCTGACTACTACCAGGATGACTACGCTGACCATTCTAATTACTACTACTCTGATTGTACGTACGAGACACCTGACCACTCATATGTAGAAAACACCTTGCCATATTCCGTTGACGAGACTAACCGCGAACAGCCATCAGATACTGAACCTCAACCTTCTTGTAGCCGACAAGAGGATTTTCAGATAGCGTGCCAATTAAGAAAACCAAAATAGAAGTTAATTTACAGACGCAGCGTCATTTACCTTATATCGAGATTTGTAACCCTCCTATTAAACTTCTCATCGACACAGGTGCTAATCAATCTTTCATAAGCCCGGAGGCTGTGCAAAAATACTATTCACACTTACCGTTAAACCATGATCCTTTCGAAGTCACCAATGTGCACGCAACTACTCGAAATAGCTATTCAATTAGTTTACCGTGCTTTACAGAATTTAACGATCCAGAAAATATTAAGTTGTTCTTATATAAGTTTCATAACTACTTTGACGGGCTGATAGGGTTAGATCTGCTAGATAAATGGGAGGCCAAGATTGATCTTAAAGATAGAATATTATTTACCCGTTCCTCTCAAAATCAGATTAAAATGTATGACTCACGCAATGTTAATTTTTACGAGGACGTTATACCAGCCAATTCGTCAAAATTAATAAGAGTTCCTTTTAATACCCCAGATGGTGAAGTATATGTTAACGAACAACTATTAGGCAATTGCATGGTGCACGAATGTGTTACCACCGTAAGTAATAATCGCGGAGTTATAGAAATCGAAAATAGTTCGAATAGTGACGTAATTTTCTCATTATATGAACCAGCACAGGCAGAAATATTTAATGTTGAGTGCACAAGCACCGAACAATCGTCTTTTCGCGCTAACGAAGTTTTGTCAAAATTAAGAACAGATCATTTAAACCCTGAAGAAAAAGTCAATTTAGAACAATTAGTTAAGAAATATTCGGATGTATTTTATATTGAAGGCGAATGTCTTACGTTCACGAATAAGATTAAACACTCTATTAAGACTAAAGATGAACTACCGGTATACACTAAAAGCTATCGCTACCCTTTTGTACATAGGCAAGAGGTACGTGATCAGATAAACAAGATGTTAGATCAAGGCATAATTAGGCCCTCGGATTCTGCCTGGAGCTCTCCAATTTGGGTAGTCCCAAAAAAAATGGACGCTTCCGGTAAACAAAAATGGAGACTGGTCGTTGATTTTAGGAAAGTTAATGACAAAACAATCGATGATAAATATCCCATACCCAATATAACAGACGTACTTGACAAATTAGGTAAGTGTCAGTACTTCACGACCCTGGATTTAGCCAGTGGCTTCTACCAGGTCGAGATGGACCCCGCTGATATACCTAAAACGGCCTTCAACGTAGAGCACGGGCACTTTGAGTTCTTGCGTATGCCCATGGGTTTGAAGAACTCACCTTCTACGTTCCAAAGGGTCATGGACAATGTTCTTAGAGGACTACAAAATCAAATCTGCCTGGTTTATTTAGATGACATCGTCGTATTTAGCACCAGCCTCCAGGAACACATCATAAATCTCGAAAAGGTTTTTTCTAGACTCAGAGAATCTAACTTCAAAATCCAGTTAGACAAATCCGAATTCCTTAAATTAGAAACAGCATATTTAGGTCATATAATTACTAGAAATGGTATTAAACCGAATCCCGACAAAATAGCAGCAATTGAGAAGTATCCTATGCCAAAAACACCTAAAGAAATTAAACAGTTTCTGGGACTCATTGGTTACTATCGAAAATTTATTCCCGATTTTGCTAGAGTCACAAAACCACTCACTCAGTGTTTAAAAAAAACTAACAAAATAACTTTCAGCCCACAGTATGTAGAAGCGTTTAAAAAGTGTCAAACCTTACTTACCAATGACCCCATCTTGCAGTATCCCGATTTCGGCAAAGAGTTTATCCTAACCACAGACGCTTCTAACGTAGCAGTAGGAGCTATACTCTCTCAGGGACCCGTAGGACATGACAAGCCTGTGTGTTTTGCATCTCGAACTCTAAACGACAGTGAGCTCAATTACAGTGTTATTGAAAAAGAGCTTCTGGCCATAGTTTGGGCCACCAAATATTTCCGACCTTACTTATTTGGGCGTAAATTTAAAATCATCACCGACCATAAGCCGCTTCAATGGATAATGAACATTAAAGAGCCGAATTCCCGACTGACGCGTTGGCGATTAAAGCTATCTGAGTATGACTACACAATAATATATAAAAAAGGAAAGAACAATACAAATGCAGACGCTTTGTCTCGCATTGAAATAAATAATGAGGAGACGGACTCAATGATCCCAAATACATCAGAACAACCTCCTTCAGTCTCAGCATCCCGTACCGCTACTATCCATACAAGTAATGAAGATCCAATCTTAGAAATACCCCTGACAGATGAACCCTTAAATAAATTTCATCGCCAGCTGTGTATAACTATCGTAGGTGATATTAAAAAGCGTCCTTCTGTTACAAAACCCTTTGACACACATACGAGAACATTTGTCCAAGTTTCTGAATCTAATTTAGAACAAGACGTCGTTGACACCATAAAAGAATTTGTTAATCCTAAGATAAAGACTGCACTTCAGATAAACCCTCCACTAGGCATGTATTCCATTATACCTATCATACAAAATAGTTTTAAAAGCTCTGCAATGAATATAGTACTTACCAAGGTAGAATTAGAAGATGTCAAGGAGTATTTACGCCAACAGGACATTATCCGACACTATCATGAAGGCAAAACAAATCACCGCGGAATAAACGAATCTTATCTCGCTCTTTCCCGTAGGTACTACTGGCCTAAGATGCGAGAGCAGATTACAAAATATATTAATGAATGTACAATATGCGGACAAAGTAAATATGATCGAAATCCAATAAAACCACAGTATAATATAGTTCCTCCGTCAACCAAACCTTTAGAATTAGTACATATGGATTTGTTCACAGCCCAAAGCGAGAAGTATCTGACTTTCGTTGATGCATTCTCCAAATACGGTCAAGCCTATCATCTTAGAGATGGTACCGCTCTAAGTATATTACAAAGCCTTTTACACTTTTGCACTCATCACGGATTGCCGCTAACGATAGTGACGGATAACGGAACCGAATTTTGCAATCAGATGTTCTCAGAGTTTGTTCGCCTTCATAAAATCAATCACCATAAGACCTTACCTCATTGTCCAAACGATAATGGGATAGTTGAAAGATTTCACTCCACCATTCTAGAGCATCTTAGAATCCTTAATCTGCAACATAAATCCGAGCCAGTAATCAATTTAATGCCCTATGCAATATTAGCGTATAATTCATCCATTCACAGTTTTACCAAGTGCAGGCCCTACGACATCGTAAGAGGTCATTTCGACCCTAGAGACCCATTGGACATCGACATGACACAACACTTGATGCAACAATACGTACTCACACATAAAGACAGAATGAAAAGGGTCTATGATATCTTAAACGAGTCATCTTTACACGAGCGCACTAAACTGACAGAGAGTAGAAATAAAGATCGGGAGGCTGAAATCGAGTACCAGCCGCAGCAACAAATATTCATTAATAATCCAGTAGCTGCTCGGCAGAAAATTGCACCAAGATATACACATGACACCGTTCTCGCAGACTTACCTATCCATATATATACATCCAAAAGGAAGGGCCCCGTAGCAAAATCTCGACTTAAACGTATCCCTAAATCTAATAAATTGTTACAGGATTCCACTGATTCTGACGGTCTACATGGTACGAGCCCACGAGATCCGACTTGAAAGCCTTGACAATGGACCGGGACTTTTACCTTTTAAATTAGGGCCCACAAGATTCATCTCACATTATTATGCCTTCATTCATTACATAGATTTAAACGACATTGAGGGAAAATTAGAACTAGTACAGACTCAACTCGATGACTTTCAGAATAGACTAGAAAACGATACCTATAAATTATATGAACTTCAAATAGATCACTTACGTATTAAACTAACGAAAGCAGCCAACCAATTATCTACTTTGGAGCCTAATCGTATTAAAAGAGGTCTCATTGACGGCCTCGGGTCCGTTATTAAGAGTATAACTGGTAATCTTGATTACACTGACGCTAAGTTATATAATGACGCTCTTATGTCATTACAAGATGATGAGAGCAAAATAGCATCTGAACTAAATGACCATATTAGTATTTGTAAAGAATGGGTCACCAAACACTCTGAAATTATGTCTCAAATAGTTAGCAATCAAGATGAGATGAATAAGGCAATAAACTCAATATTAGATCGAAATTCTTACGTTGGATATAGTTTAATTAAGTTTACAAAGTTAGGTCAGTTATTAGCTATAATTAGTAGTAATATACAAGATTTATCAGATGAGTTGCTAAGAATTGAAGATTCACTAGCGTTTGTCCATGCGTCAAGCACGCATCATTCGATGATAGATATAGACACTTTAGGTAAGATTATTATTAGACTAGAAAGTATATACAATAGAGATCAGATCTTAAAACTAGAGTTAAGACAATACTACGACGTTATTAAGCCCGGGTCGTACTACACAGGCAAGCGAATTGTAATAATCTTTAAAATACCTATACTCTCCCCAGATATCTACCAACTATATAAATTAAGCATAGTTCCTAATGTCAACCATACCGTCGTTATTCCCCCGCATCCTTATATAGCAACACATGAGTTAAATTCTATGTACATAGAGGCAGAATGCCCGAAGTTCAATCAGATTTATCTGTGCGAAGAAAACATCAATCAACGTTTACGTAACCCAGATTGCATCTACAGATTAATTTTAGATAAATCAATAGATGAAACATGCAACCCTACATACATTACTATAGAAAAAGAAGCTATGGAAAAACTAGATGACCAGAGATACATCTTAGCATTCCCGAAACCAACGATGGTCCAGTTACAGTGTGGCCGCGAAGATCACGTCAAACTTGAAGGGAGTTATCTTGCTACCATCCCAAAAGCATGCTCTATTCATACAGAAGAGTTTACCCTCCTAAATACTAATGATCAAGTTCAAGGACAACCCTTAAAGCTGATGAAAATTCCGGATAACTATAAGGAGCCTGGAGACACCATTCCCCGATTCAAGTTAAGCTCAATCGACTTAGGAAAGCTACGCAGCATCCAAGAAAGAATGTCGGTACATGCTCCCGTACAGTTGAACCAGCCGCTTCATCTTAACACCTTATACCACACAACTATACCTTTCTATGGAGTGCTTTTAAGTATAGTAATACTTACCGTAATAGTTATAATATATAAACGCTATAGAATTCAAAGGAAACCAATCTCTGGAGATGATATCGAGATGAAAGCTAAATATGAAGATCCTGAAGATATTAGGAGGCAGAAGACCATAAGGTCTACACCAGCAACATTTTCGCTCAACGTGCTCAAATAGTCGCTGATCTGCGGGTGGAGGTGTTACATGACGTTACCACCAGTATATCGCTGACGCCGTGCCTGTCGATTATTTTACCTAATAACACTATAAATTGCAACATGCCGAATCATCAATATATTTTATGGAACATTGGACCGCTGCATGTGACTGCTGAGTCGGCGCCTCGTGTTACCGACTACGCGGCCGCCCGCCGCCGCCGTGCCGCCCGCAAGCTAATTTCGTCATTCTTGGTACCTACTTCGTCCAAGCTTAACATAGTATTTTAGTTATATTTAATATTGTAATTTTCTTTTAAATAAATATATTAAATAAATCGGTTTTTTTTCGATCCTTTGGCCGCCGCCTTCGTAATTAGCGTCAAATTTATGAAGAAAAGTAAATATTTATCATAACAATCTCGAATACCTAAAAAAGGTTGCATATAGGTATTAATTGACAAACATATTTTTATTAACTTTTTGGATATATTTTTTAGCCTCAGCTCAAAGTTTAGAACATTTTATGGAAATTCGTAATTTTTTACAGTTATTTACGGGGAAATAAAGTAACAAAACGGTTTATTTCACATATTAACGTTATAATAAAACACTTTTTCATATCAAAAAAGTATTAATCTGAAAAAAAAAAAAGTTTTGTTCAAAAATATATATATTTATAATTTGTTCATATTGGTTAACTCACATCGACACATCGGCACTGTAGTATCATATTATAGTTATGACATCAAATAATATTTATATTAATCTACTTTGTATCTAGAGCAAAATAATATATTTTTTTGTAAAATTTTTGTAAAATAATTTTTTTTTGTAAAAAATGGAGCATGAAATTGTTTGTCTTCTATACATTTCCAGGGCGCTCAAAAGGTTAATCGTATTTTTTACCCACTTGGCTCCGACAGTGTATTGTAATAACCAGTGATCGGAGTAGGTGAAGCAATTTTTTTTATTTGCGATGCGATGTATTAATATGGACATTCCCGAAATGCCGGGATCAGAAATGTCGAAAACCAATTTGAATGCCGTAGAAAGAGACAAAAACAGGTGCGTTCTTCTAGCGGCGGATAGCTATTGTATTCTTTTGTTTCCAAAAGCCGTGTTGTGCGGCATCAAACATCACGCGTGTGCGCATTGGAAATTGTCAACGAGTCGCTAATTTGTAACGCTCGCTAATTTGACAACGACGCACAGTGTGGGATTTGGCCTTAGTAGCGGCCATACTAATTTTATCTTCGATTTTGATAGATCTTAGCACAATCTAATATATTTAAAAACAACTGTTTCGATATTTCACTTAGCTATGGAGATATTAATTTTTTTTCTAAAGGTCATTGACCTTCACTAAAAATGTTTTTACCTATTATTCTCTAAATATTAGTCAACTTCTCTTTGTAAAATAATCAATTTAATAGTCAACTGCAAATATATTATTGTGGAAAATTGCAAATCCCTATCTGCACATTAGAGCAAGAAAATAAATATTTTGTAAAAATTAAAAAAAAATTAACAGAAAATTTGCTACTTTACGGTCGCATTTTGTTTTACTTACAAAATACGCTAATGTATTTTAGCTTTGATGCCAGAAAATTCTACATTTCTATCTTACGCCATCTCAAAGATATTGCATTTCTAAGTTTCTTTAGAAATTCTATGGAAATAGGGATGTCAAAACAGTTTGGCTGATTATATCACTAATAACAAAATTCACCTTTTTTTGATAATTATGTCTACCTTTTTTTGTATACATCAGTACAGAATATACAAGGTATATTCTTTACTCTATTATTGCCTGAAATATAGTAATGTAAATACGTTACCGAGATTAACGCTTATAGACGGCTGACCTTTAGTCCAGTCTTTTGGCGTATATTGCACATACTACTTAGTTAATATAAAACTAGGAGGAGGAGGTTATGGTTCGTTATATACCTATATACGTTTTTACTATGTGATTCTATCTATAGGGAAGGCTTGTGCCCCAGCAGTGGGTACATCAATAGGCTGATGATTATGATGATTATAATGCTAATGTATAAATATGGTTAAAAATAAACTACTTTGGTTGGTTCTGGTTATTTATAAAAATTCTTTATCTGCGGTATGTATTAAAATTTCATCCGTGTGCGTGTTCTGCACGACTTTATCGGTTTCAAGATCATTGTAGGAGTTATAAAGTACTTTTTCAGTTAAAACATAAAAAAACATAAAAAAGACGAAGAACTTTATTCGGTAAGGGCTGAGGTATTTTTAAGTGACATTGATGATAAATATGGATCAGACTATCCCAAAGCACGGTGAAAGAGGTAGTAATTTTTCTACTAAGGTAGTAATTTTACGGTCTAGTTTTCGTGTGTGGTGTGCCGGTCATAGCGCCAGTACTTATCTCTAGACTCACCCGCTTGTTCAGACAACATCCTATCGGTACAGAGCTGGGTTCTATGATTTGGCAACCGTGAATAAGTATTTTGTGTAAAGTCACTGACATATAAAGACCACCACTTATACTGCTCCACATATTTTGCAGCGACAGATTTACGTAAATCGTCAAGTATATTAGCTTTAGCTTAAGTAACGTAGTTTGAAAATGCATGTTCTGAAAACTAAAATAAAAGGTGGTCGTTATAAACCGATTCAATAGGTAATCGAATTATAACGTAACCAAAATATTTCCGTTAAAAACCCAAACCATATCGGTTACTAAAATATAATGTTAACCCTAACCAAAACTTAGAAGGAAATCACGGAGACAGAGAGATATACCTAGAAACATAGAAAAACGTGCGTCGGTGTCAATCGTCCTTCATCGGTCAACTTCATATGAGAAATAGTAACGACCGGTTCATTTAGATTACTGGTGACGTTTTATGACATAGGGTTGTCATAAAACGTCACAAAATTTAAGAAATCTATATCTTCTGAATGGCGCGTTGGTAGCACCTGATTTTTTTTGTGCGTGTACTTGTTAATGTGATTAACTATATTGCATTCACAAAATATGCGACCATGTAAAAATTAACCACAAAAAAATAAATGTACAAAATTATTAAAAATTTAATTTACCGCTCAGAAACACGTTATTATTCAAGTCTTTGTAGATTAATCGATGACTTCAGTGGTTTATTATCATACTATAAAATACTTGTTGCAAAAACAATATTAGAAAAAGAGAAAATGGGTTTTTATGGTTTCTATGGATTTTTCTCGATTTTTTAGTTTTCTCCAAAACTATTTAAGATAAAAAAGGGAGAGTTTGAATAGGTTTGTTTGTAGAATAATATCCTTCCAAACACGAAATAAAAGAGAATGGCCGCAACTTAGGCCAAATCCCACAATGTGCGACGTGCGCCCACCGCCAATACGTAAGACAAGCCTTCTTTTATCATGTTGTAGGGAAGCCTGTGGTAGATGATTTATGCGACTTGAGACTATAAGGAAAAATGACGATGTATAAAAATGTCTACTTTCTAAAAATAAATTCGTCTGAGTATTATAAAGCCAAGGTATACAAACGTCTTAGTCTAATAAAACCGATGTATAAAAATGTCTACTATCACAGTATAAAAATGTCTACAATTACAGGAAGTTTGGTCTAAAATGAAAAATGACAACGTACCTATACAAATGTCTACTTTACACTTCACAAAGGGCCGAAACAACAGACGGATTGCATTCCGACTGCAAAAGTGCAGTTTGAATGCAGTTCTATTGCAGTTGATATAACGGCATCCAAACTGCACTTTTGCAGTCCGAATGTAATCCGTCTGTTTCGGCCCTTATCTTAGAATAGAATAGAATAGAATAGGACTTTTATTTGCTTAATACCATGTACATAGATTGTGGATAATAAATCAATTAAATGGAATCAATAGTATTATACCTTATAAATGTAGGCATGCAAATATTTTATAAAATTAGTATTAACAATAACAAATCATTAGCACAATAAATTATCTTGAGTAATTAGTTCCATCTTATATAGCAACAATGCTACCAAAATTGCTTAGAATAAAAAGTGAATCATGTATACGTCCTTGATAAGAATGTATTATGTATCGAGTGTAGAATCTCAACATTTTTTGAAGTCGGTTAAAAAATCTTAGTAATCACTAACGTAGTCATTTTTATACTTCGACAATTTTACTCATTGTCAGTTATATTTTTCACCAATTATCAAAGCTACATTTTTATACATCGACATAAATATACCATGTTAATATTATACTGGGACGAAATAAGACCAGTAGACATTTTTATACATCGTCATTTTTCCTTATAGTCTCAAGTCGCATAAGTCGTCGTAGTATGGCGACGTCGTTGGTATGCGTTTTGTGGCGCCATCTGTTGACACAGTTGAGAAGGTGTTTGCTTCGTGTCAATGTGCGGCGTATGCGGTAGGTGGAGCCGCCACAATGTTTATAAAAAAAGTTTCAGTAAGAATCTCGCGGAATGTCCATATTAACATCAACGTTTACGGTCAATGAACCAAAATAGCTCTACATACTCCGATCAGTGGTTATAATAACACCCCTAAAAGTATTATATAGATGTACCCTAATAAAATACTTTGGATTGATGCAATATGGAACTGAATACTTTATTTTTATTGCCTACGTGTAAGCACCTGGCCTTCATATCACCTGGTAGGCTACTCTTGACGCAAACTCAATCTCAATACAATTCCAATCCCAAATCTAAAAAATTCAAATGACACTCATAAAAGCGATAATAGCGCTACATTGGAATTAAATTGCGTGGAAATTGAGTGAACAAATTATTATCGAGATGGGGCGTTCCGTAATTGCGAAACTTATCCTAATATCGATACATAATAATCGCATTGGAATTGTATTGAGATTGAGTTTGCGTCAAGAGTAGCCTACCTGGTGTGTTAGAGCCGAAGATGGAAGCGCACTTCACCCGGAATCCTCAACTACTGAGGCACTAGCTATCTTATCTAGCTGCCGGAACACAACAATGCTACAATAATTGATGTTATGGCGATATATTTTGATAAGACGGTGGTAGCTAGCCAGGCGGACAAATAAGCCCTACGACCTTAGAGCATTAAACCAAATGGAGAGGCCATGCGCACTAATTTCTATGAAAAAAAGTCTGTCATTTTCTGCGGGGGACGAGGTAACGCACACAAATACAGTTTCACACTGATGCATTTTTCAATGACGTCGCTACGCACGCAAACGACAAAATTAATAAACACTAGCATAAACCTCAGACCAAATAAAAAGTTAAGACAGAACTCTGCGAACAGCGAAGTGAGGCCGGGTCAAACTACGCCTCGCCGTGTACATACACAATTACACGCACACACGTACAACGAAACTACGCCTTAACTTGTCAGTGTAGATCCGCGGCTCGTGCGAGCAAGTCGTTTTGAAAAATCATAAATTTATCTGTGAAAATGCCGAATTGTGTTGTGAAAGGGTGTAAGAATCAATCTTGAAAAGATAAAAAGCGGGATGGAATCATATTTCACACGTAAGTAATTTGGAAACCAATATTTTTCAACAAATCAAAATAAAATTTAGACGTTATTGCTTGAAACAAAAGTGTTGCCATTATGAAGTGTTTTTGTTTACTCTATTATTGGGTACTGTGACGTCTGTGACACGCAACGTAACGTTACTTGTTTCTTGTAATGCTTATCAATAAATTTTTACCGACTTTAAAAAACGAGGAGGTAGGTACTCAATTCGACTGTATTTTTTAATGTTTATGAATACGCGATGCGATATCTTCGCTGTTGGTGAACTGATTAAGTATATGTTTTTTTCGTTAAATAAAGGCCGGCGGCAACGCGTCTGCGATTCCTCTGGTTTTGCGGGTGTCCATGGGCGGCGGTGATTACTTTCCATCAGGTGACCCGCCTGCTCGTTTGCCTCCTTCTTTTATAAAATAAATAAATAATTATCTTAAGGGTGGGTCTCATCCCTTAATTATGTTATCAAAATTGGTTCGGTATAATAGCAAATTGAAAAAATGAATCTGACATGAAGTCAAAGATGCAAAGCGATTAAAGAAAGTAAAAGGCAAGCATACAAGAAATTAATTAAACATATAGGTTTTTAATTAAATAATTGGAATAAATAATGACAAGTTTTATTCCTGAAACAATTTTTCCATTTCTTTTCTCCTACCGCCACCACTTTTTACCAACAGCTTACGTCGGAATGGATCACTTTTATTTATATCATATGATAAGTAATGATAACTTTATACTTATGATACTAATAACGTTAAAAATAATGTTGCTAATTTTTAACGTTAATTTTGTATTTTGGGAAAAATGAATTATAATGGCAACCCCCGTTTAAACACAAACATTTAAAAAACCGGCCTCACTTTGCTGTTCGCAGAGTTCCGTCTTAACTTTTTATTTGGTCTGAGGCATAAACTAGATGCACACTAATAAATTCACACACAGGGATAACCTGTCCGTGCACGAGTCTGACGGCAACTTTATGTAAACGTCGATAGTGCTTGACACTATCGATTTAATTTGTCGATGCCAATAATAATGACATAGCCCGAAAAGTTGCTAAGCTCAAGTGCCCCACATCGCTCGCAGGACTGATGGCCGCTGGGGCGGAACAGTCCTCGATTGGTGACCGCGTACCGGAAAGCGCAGTGTCAGCAGGCCTCCAACAAGGTAGACCGACGATCTGGTAATGGTCGCGGGAAGCCGCTGGATGCGGGCTGCACAAAACCGGTCATATTGGAGATCCTTGGGGGAGGCCTTTGTCCAGCAGTGGACGCCCTTTGGCTGAGATAATGATGATGATGAATATTAATGTGATTTTTTTTTGTTTAAATCAGGATCTTCAGTATGGTCAATTAAGGTAGACACTTTGCTTTTCTTTATCGTTAAAATCGACAGTTATTAATGAGGATAAATCAAAATATACCTATATAACTTTATTCCATTCCAAGGAGAATTGTTGTTTTTAAGAAAAGCTGCAATCTTATTCTTTCATTATGGAAAAATAGTTTGCTACCTATTTTACCGAGACTCTCAAACAAGAGGAACCGAAAAACTGAACAACATGTATAGTACTTTCGTGGTTCCATAAGGCAGATCAATTATTTTTGTAGGTAACGTAGGGTCTTAATTTTTCAGATTTCTAAATGCAATTATTCGAGAGATTTTTTCTATTTCTATATAAGTTTCCAAATAAGGCTGAATTTAAAAGCAACAGACTTAAATTAAAACATCTCAATATACAGGAATGTACCGAACTCCAAAATGATATCATACTTAAACGAACAGCGAAATATATATCTAATGCTGTCAAGGTTTATAATAAACTACCTTCTGAGGTTAAATCTTTGAATGATGCAAAGTTCTTTAATGCATTAAAGCTACTCGAAGTGTCCATATAGTTAAAAAAAAATTAGAATAAAAAACGTAATGTTACAGTTTTAAGTAAATTCTATGGTGTAGGTGTTGTTATTTCTGTCAGAAATTAACTATTATTTTGCTGTATGTTGTATTACTACTACTATTGTTGTATGAATTTAATAGGTTTTTTATTTTGATTTTTTATTATTTTGTCATCTTTTTTTTTTTTTTTTTTTATTTATTTATGAACATGGAATCTACAGCACTTTATAAACTAAGTTATTACATTGTATACTTAACCTACTGCCAATTACAGATCCCTACTTTGTAAAACTATATATTTAATTTATGTCGCTTAAGCAAATTAGAAAACAAAACAGATAGACAACACAATAATTTAGAAACGGCAAAAACAATTTAAAAAACAAATAAGTTAAAGTAAATCAATCAGTACGCATCGAACAGTGCGAGTGCGAGTGCGAGTTGAGCGTGTGAGTGTGTGAGTATGTGGTATGTGTGTGTTTGTGTGTGTGTAGTGTAAATGGACATTAAATGTGGTGCATGAGGGTGCATGGATGTGCGTATAATATGCTTGTGAGTGCTCTTTATCATCGGTCTGACAAGCAGGGGCAATTCTTCAAAAGTCTAAGTGTGAATTATAAATGTGCTTACAGACCAAATATATGTGTGTGTGAGGCTATATACTTTATTTTACTTTACTTTATTTACTAATATAGTCGAGATTTGTTTTTTGAAAGATGGTTTACTAAGGTGGAAGATATCGATAGATGAGAAAGTTTTGTTATAACTGTTGAGTGAACGGTAAATAATTGAATTTTGAGCGTAGTTAGAATGGCTAAGTGGTACATGAAAAAGAGGGGTATATCTAGTGCGCTTTGTCGGTGTTCTGATTTGTAAAAAGAGAGATAATAACTCAGAACAATCAATCTTATTATTACAGACATCGTGTAAGTACAACATATCAAGGAGAGTACGGCGATCTTTGAGCTGCATTAACTTATGAAACGTACACGCTTCCTCGTAGTTGATTTTCTTGTGCTGACTCCGATAATTTAATGCTTTTATGAACCTAGTTTGTAGACGTTCGATTGATTCGATATATGTCATGTATTTAGGGTTCCACACGTTACTGCAGTATTCTAAAACACTGCGGACGTATGAAAAGTATAAGACCTTAATGCAGTCAGTATCCGAAAAGGGGCGACTGACACGCAAGACAAAACCTAAGTTCTTGTACGCTTTAGTGACCATAGTATTTATGTGATCAGACATCAACATTTTGGAGTCAAAAATGACCCCGAGATCTTTAGTGACGTTAGTGCGTTTTAAAGGCACGTTATCAAGACTGTACTGGTGAGTAAGTATATTTCTTTTACGTGTAAAGCTAATCTGAAAACATTTAGCAACGTTGACTCCGATACGATTATCATGATAATATTTGCACAACTGATTTAGGTCACCCTGAAGCTTCATAGCATCTTCATTAGTTTTTATGTTTGCGTAAATCTTTGTATCATCCGCGTACATCAGGAATTTAGCAAATCGAAAACATTTTCCAACATCATATAAATACGATGCGTACAACAAAGGCCCCAGGATTGAGCCCTGAGGGACTCCAGATGGGACTTGCACGAAGTCAGAGAGATGTCCGGCCACAACTACAGCTTGCGAACGATTCCGTAGATACGATTCAACCCAACGAAGAAGATTTCCACGAATTCCCAACTCTTGGAGCTTTCGTAGAAGGATAATATGGTCAACGCGGTCAAACGCTTTTTCAAAATCTGTGTATATGACGTCTATTTGATAGCCACTATCCATCCCACAGAGTACATCATTAACAAAAATTGATAGATTTGTGTTCGTCGAGCGGCCACGTACAAAACCATGTTGCTGCGAAGGAATGTGTCGAATGATAAACGGGTATATGCGAAGGTGAACCACTCTCTCCATTAACTTACTGAGCACATTGAGGATAGATATTGGCCTATAGTTCTCGATAGCAGTTTTGGTTCCCTTTTTATGAACTGGCACAATGTTAGCTGTTTTCCAGATTTTGGGAAAGTATCCTTCATTAAAACATCTATTAAATAATATAGTGATAGGGCCAGCTAGTGAAGTCGAACATTTATAAAAGAAATAAGCAGGAATCTCATCGCAACCAGCTCCTTTTGAGCAATCAAGATTTCTAAGTAATTTACTTATCTCTGCTGCCGAAATATCTATGTCACTAATGACGTCATAGCATGGGGCGCAATCTTCGGAAAATTCAGTATAATTATGTAAAGGTTGGCTAAAATTTCTACAGAAATAATCATTGAAGGCGTTACAAATATCAAGCTGATTATATAAAGAACTATTATTATATTGCATTAGATTAGGATAGTTAGATTGATTCTTTCTTTTAGATTTTACATATTTCCAAAAAAGTTTAGGAGCTAATTTTATTTTTTCTTCGGAAAACCTAATATAAGACGAGTAACATTTTGGCTCCATTTTTTTCAGCCGCGCACGTAATATCGAGAATGTACTATAGTCATCATGATTGCCATATTTCTTCCAAAGCCTATGAAATTTTGCCTTTTCCTTAATTAATTTTATAAGAGCATTACTGTACCAAACAGGATAGGTATGTGAAAGCGATACTGTTTTTTGAGGTACAAATTCAGATAACGCAGTTTTTAAACTTTCATAAAAATATCAATTGCGTTTTGCAATGTCTGAGTACTCAAGAATGACCAATCATAACTAGAAAGATAATTATTTAAGTTCAGGTAATCTGCTTTTCTGAAAAGGTATTTTTTCCTACTTGAAGGTTTGATTGCAGGTACCGTAATGTCAGTTAAGTAGATATCAATCGCGGGGTGACAAATATCTTCATTTACCAAGGGAAAAATAGATTTTTCAATAGATAACGGCGTGTTAGAAAACACGAGATCCAACAAGTTGTCATACGCATTATGGAAAAAGTTATATTGCGTCAACCCGAGGTACGAAGTCAAGTTAATAAAATCAAATGCCGAGCTTTGTATCTCGACAGCCCCCTTCCTTAAAACAATCGGATTTTTATTTTTCCAATCGACACAAGGCATATTATAATCACCTGCAATAATATAATAATCATCCGGCTGTGACTCAAACAAGGACGTAAGCATTTCACCTAGTTTCTGCAATCGAGCCGGCAGCGCTCGGTTTGGAGGAATGTAGTTATACAGATGCACTCTAGTCCGTCACAGTCAAGGTCACAGCGCAAACGGGCCTGCAGCCGCGCGGCGCACTCTCACTCTATCACACTATCACTCCACCGCCGAGCGCGCCGCGGTCACAACCAAATAGATCGTACCTGTCGGAGCTGCATAGCTCAGTGTCTAGAATGCCGTCACACAGCCAAGTCTCAGTGATTAACGCTATATCGGTATCTGAAAGCAATAGATTTCTAAAAAACAAATCAGTTTTAGTTCGTAAACCTCGAACATTTTGATATAAAAGTTTTAACTGTTTTATCAGTTAAGTGTTTGCGGATCTTTAATTCACAAAGGCGACATAAATCAATAACTTCTTTTGATGCATACAATAGGCCACCACGACTTTTTTGGTATGTTAGACTTTTGTCATTTGGATCTCCACATAAACCCTTTATGCATGTACTTTATTTTCTGTACTATTAAAGCTGTTGAAACATTGATCAAAAAAAAAAAATACTACGAAGCCCGCTTTATATTCCACTACCTTTTTTCCAAATGGAGATAAGTATGTTCCGATCTCTAATTTGTTTTTTTTATTTATTTATCTATATTATTATTTTCCTTTAATAGCTAGAATAAACATTATGGTGAAGTCGATATCAATATTTTGTTTTTGTACTGTCGCAGCTCTAACTTTGTTGCAGTGTGGCTGTTGCGATTTTGATTAAATTTTTACGAAAATAAGAAAAGAAAGTCTTCACTTCACAACAGCAGATTTTATTGCGATAGGTTAAGCTTCTACAAATTGAACGCTGTCAAAAAAATACAATTTTGTTGAAGGTAGATAAAAACACAATGAACCTAAATGTTATAGTGTTACCCTTTTCTAAATAGTAATGCAACATTAAATAAACAAAACTTTAAAACTATATCAACATGCCGCCTCCCAAGAACGCAGTTCTTAAAATTAATTAAAAAATCAATCAAAGATGTAATCTAAAATAAAAGGCTTATATTTATCCTACTAATGATTAAAAATCTCAGTAAAACTTATTTTTTTTTTTAATACGAGTAGGTAGGTAGTTACTTGATTACTTAATCTAATTTACAACAAATTCTTATCAGTAGGTATCTTATACAGCAGTAATACGAGAAACAATACAGTAGCAACTATCTTATGCAGCAGTAATACGAGAAAAAAATACAGTAGCAATTTATTACACTATATTAAAAAAATACATAACACAACAGTGGACTGTAGGGTTTTTTTATTTTGTAATTTGAAAATGCAACTATACTATCGGTAATACACAAAGTTTTGTAATAGGTCTTTTAATAAAAGAGTTCTTACATTTCAATGTCACTACTCTTGTAATATTATCTGAGCCTGGGTGTTTCTCAATCACTCTGCCATATAACCATCTTGTCGGTGGCAAATTATCATCCTTTACCAAAACAATATCTCCGATATTTGGTTCAGGTTTAATTTTATTCCATTTATATCTTTGACAAAGTTGGGTTAAGTATTCCTGAGACCAGCGTCTCCAAAAATGCTGAACCATGCGTTGAGTCATATGCCAGCGGCTTAAGGTAGGGACATTTAAAGCGTTAAAATTACGGTCAGGAGGAGCGACCAGCGGTTCGCCAACCAAAAAATGTCCGGCAGTCAAAGGGACTGGGTCATGGGGGTTGTCACTCATAGAAGCTGGTATGATGGGTCTTGAATTAAGGCATGCCTCTATTTGAGACAAAACAGTGGACATCTCCTCATAAGTTAAAGTACTATCCCCCAGAACACGCTTCAAATGGTACTTGGTTGACCTCACACCCGCCTCCCATAGACCACCGAAGTGGGGTGCATGCGGAGGGATGAAGTGCCAAGTGGTACCATTAGTAGATAACCATTCCGCTAGATCTGGAGCAACGGATGATTTTTCCTGTGCTAACAGACATTGCAACTCCCTTGACGCTCCTACAAAATTGGTCCCGTTATCACTCCAGATTTGGTTACAGTGACCTCTTCGTGCAACAAATCGTTTAAAAGCTGATATGAAACCTTGTGTGGTGAGGTCACTGACTGCCTCCAGATGGATGGCCCGTGTTGACATACAAATAAACACACAAATATAGCCCTTGTAGGACTTATTACCACGACCCTTAGAAACTCTGATATTGATCGGACCCGCGAAATCCACTCCCGACCTTAAAAACGGTCGGCCAATATTGATCCTTGAGGACGGTAGTTGTCCCATTAGTTGCGAATTACCGACTGCGTTGTATCTAGCACATGTTACACATTTGCGGTAGTGATCTTTTGTAAGGTTCTTCACACCAATTACCCAATATTTTGCACGCAAATACGTTATCATAAGCTGAGGCCCTCCGTGCATAGTCCTAGCATGTGCTTCTTTAACTAACAATTTAGAAAGATGACTTTTACTTGAAAGTATGATAGGATGTTTCGTGGATTCAGGTACTTCAGCATGATCTATCCTACCTCGAACCCTCAAAATTCCTCTATTGTCTAAATATGGAGTCAAAGAATAAAGTTTACTGGCCTTCTTAATGTTTCCATTTTTTGAATAATCTTCTAAATCTGAATGAAATTCTTCATGCTGTGACTGTCTTATACAGGTAAATAGAGCTTCATCTATCTCTTCATTGGTAAGGTAAGACATTTCGACACGATCTTGCTTAGGCTTCCTTAAACTTAACATTCTTCGACAGTACGCTATAACTCTTAACATTCGCCCCAGGGTAGAAAATCTAGACCACATTGATTCAGTATCTAGAACCGTGGTTGTAAGTGTCTTTACATTCTTTAATTCTAAATCTGTTTCTACATTGAGCTTCCTATACTCAATTTCAGGTAATCGCAGCCAATCTGGGCCATGCAACCACAAATCATTCATTTTGAAATCATTAGGACTTAGTCCTCTTGATGCTGGATCAGCAGGGTTATCAGCAGACTGCACATGCGACCATTGGTTTCCAGGATAGTTAGTAATGATTTCGGACACTCGATTTGCTACGTAGGTTGTCCACCTGTTAGGATGGCCTCGCAACCACGCCAATACAATTGTTGAGTCCGTCCAACCAAACACATTTGTATCCTTTAGTCCCAATACATGAGTGACTTCTTTAAGTAGTCTTGACAAAAGTGTGGCTCCACATAGTTCCAGGCGAGGTAAGGAAATTTGTTTTACTGGTGCCACCTTTGTTTTAGAAGTGAACAAACTAACCCGTATATTACCTTCAGTATCAACAATACGGAGATATACGACTGCAGCAAATGCCAAAGTGGACGCGTCGCAAAAACCATGAATTTCAGTATGAGTACTTGAAGATTTTTCTCCAATCCATCGCGGAATTTGAAAGCCACTTAAATTTCTTAAATTGGTTCGGTAAGTAATCCATTCTTCTAGCAGATTTGGTGGTAATTCTTCATCCCACGATATTCCTGACAACCATAACTTCTGTATAATTTTTTTTGCTTTGATAATACATGGAGCAATCCATCCAAGAGGGTCAAATAATCGCGATATATCTGACACAACATTTCGCTTTGTTATAGGATTTTTTGGTGGTGGTAAAGTAACAGTATAAACAAATGTATCCGTAGGTTTATTCCAGGTTAACCCTAATATTTTTATAATATCATCAGTAACTATTGCCAATGAATCATCAGATGAGGAGTTTGCATTTAGTTTCTTCATAATTTCTTCATCATTGCAGGACCACTTTTGCAATTGAAAACCACCTAGCTTCATGATTTCATTCATTTGATTATACACGTCTACTGCTTCACCCTCATTTTCACAGGTCGTCATCAGGTCATCCATATAGAAGTCTTGTAATATTCTGTTTGCAGCCAGCGGATACTTGTGACCCTCATCGAGTGCCAATTGCTGTAAGGACTTAACTGCCAGGTAAGGAGATGACGATACTCCAAAGGTAAGACGAAGTAACATGTAATCTTTTATTTCTGTTTCAGAATGTTCCCGCCATACTAGTCGCTGGAAGTTACAGTCATCATCATCTGCTTTAATCATAAGGTACATTTTTTTTTATATCAGCTACCAAACACACCGGACCTCTCCGAAACCGCATAACTAGATGACGAAGATCGGGTTGCAAACGTGGACCCACCATTAAACTATCATTAAGTGATGCACCGTTCTTTCCTTTACATGATGCATCAAATACTGTTCTCACCTTGGTTGTAGATTTATCATCACGAATAACGGCGTGATGAGGTAAGTATACAGCATGAGGATCTTTGAATTGCTGCTCTTCGGTAATTAACTTCATATATCCTAATTGCAAATATTCTTGAATAACACTATCATATTTCTTCTTCAGTTCAGGGTTCTTCATCAGCCTGGATTCCTGAACTTCAAAACGATTAACAGCTATGCTTCTTGATTGGCCATATTTACATGCCGGATCCTTTTCTTTAAATGGTAACCTTACTACATAACGACCTTCTTCATCTCTGCGAGTGGTAGAAGTAAACAAACTCTCACATCTTTTTTCATTTTCAGTAAGAAATTTACGTTCAGTGCATGTTGGTTCAGATTCCAATTCCCAGAACCTCTTCAGAATTTCATTTTCGTCGAAATTCGAAAACATTGACACAACTACCGAATGACTAGACATTGAGCTAAACTCCACCACACCTGACAAAATCCAGCCTAAGTTTGAACGCTGCGCAACAAGATCGCCCGTTGGTGATTTTATAAGACCCTCCAAAATTATTTTTCCAAAAACATCGTTGCCTAACAAAATGTCAATTTTATTGGGAATGTGGTAGGTCGGATCTGCTAAAACAAGATTTTCAATCTCAGGCCAATCTTTAATTTCTAGATTCCTGACAGGTAATATAGACGTTAACTTACGCAACACAAATGCCTGAACTTGAACATTAAAGTTGGGATAGTGAACAGAAGCTAAATTAAATTCAACTATTTGTTTAGAAGATAAATGTTTCGAGTCTCCCAAACCTGAAACATGAACAATGCTTTCCAATGAAATCTTCTTGATGCCCAGCATTTGAACCGCCGACTCTGTAATGAAGGAGGTCTGTGACCCCTGGTCTATCATAGCTCGCAATATCTGGCTATATATGTTCCATCTTTAGCCTCAACCTTAACCAAGGCAGTGGCCAATAAAATTTGATTAGGTACTTTTCTACGAGAAAAACAACTAGTGATAACATTTGGTTCATTTACCCTACTTGGTACTGATGTGGTATCGACTACAGGTAAGTTATTAGATGACTCAACAGCACGGCCAACATTAACACTTACGGATGCTGATGAAGTCGTCGGGCTCGGAGAGTGCAGTAAAGAATGATGCTTGCGGTGGCATATTCTACATGAAGTATTTAAATAACATGATTTTACGGAATGGTTCGAGCCAAAACAATTAAAACAAAGTCGTTTATCTTTTACAAAATTAAAACGGGTATTATAATCAGCCTGGTTAAACTTTTTACATTGAAACATCTTATGTTTTTCTGAACAGTATAGGCACACGGCAGGAGTGACAGAAGAAACATGAAGCACCCGGGGATGAGTATTATTTATTTTATTATTGTTTACTTTACTAGGTTCTATAAATTCCAAAGCTCTATATCTACTCACCATAAATTCTTCAAACTGGGAAAATGTAGGTAGATCAGAATTGGATTCACTCACCTTAATCTCCCACTGTTTCCTAGTATCTGCATCTAATTTCATACTTATCAAATAAATAATAATTACATCCCAAGTTTCAACCGATATACCCAGGCTCGATAATGCACTTAAACAATCTTTCGTTGTATCCAATAATTCCTTAATACCGCTAGCCGTTTGTGTTGTCAAATTCCTTTGACTAAATAAACGCTTTAATAAACAGGTAGATAAAAATCTTTTATTATTATATCTATTTTCCATCAATTCCCAACATTTTTCATAGTTAGCATCTGTGGTAGGCACATGACGAAGCAACTGTTCGGCTTCGCCTGATGTATAAATCTTTAAATAGTGTAACTTCTGTACACTATCCAAGGAGTTATTTCTATGTACAAGTGACAAAAATAAATCTCTAAATGTAGGCCATTCTAAGTACCTACCACAAAATATCGGTAATTTTATTTCGGGTAATTTAAAGCTTGACGAAGGAATTTTAACATTAGTATTGCATTCACTAACAGCTTCAGTATTAATATTACTAAATTTAGTTAATGCATCTCTCAAACAACATTTGTGATCTGTATACTCTTCTTCTAAATATTCATACACATTATTTACAAAATATTTTTCCGTAACCATTAGCTCAGGGGTAGACAATTTAATAATATCCTTATGCGTTTTCTTTATGTCTAACCACAAGTCATTCAATAATTCTAACTTAGTTTCAATATAGGATTTAGATAAACGCTGTTTAGGTGTTTTCTTAAAATTAACTTGTAGTCTAGTTAACTGGGATCGCAAATCTTCTTGAATTTTAATTGATTCTTGCATCATGGTAATTTACAATAATTACTTTTCTTGTAAAGACAATTGTAGGTAGGTATAGGTATATTTAGAATGTCTGGTATTAACTATACATATACGAGTATGTAGGTAATAATAAGTGAAGACTTATCTGCCTCGATGCACTAGTTTCCGTTACTAAATGACGTGTCTGGTAGGTAGGTACAGCTCCCTCTCATCCACAGCTTGACGACAACAACGTCACGATAATCGACACCCGGCACCACACACACCGTCAGGAACACACCCGGCCGCTTTCACTAGTACACGTATTAGCTACAACACCCGGCTGCTCCCTTTGACCCGTGTAGACAATCTTACAGGTACTTAGTTGCACCAAGTTAACTTTTCAACTTGGTATCAATAGCTCATATAACACACGATACGGCTGGTTCACAATAATTTTATCCGCGTCGATGGACCTTGCTGCGATTTTGATTAACTTTTTACGAAAATAAGAAAAGAAAGTCTTCACTTCACAACAGCAGATTTTATTGCGATAGGTTAAGCTTCTACAAATTGAACGCTGTCAAAAAAATACAATTTTGTTGAAGGTAGATAAAAACACAATGAACCTAAATGTTATAGTGTTACCCTTTTCTAAATAGTAATGCAACATTAAATAAACAAAACTTTAAAACTATATCAACAGTGGCCAATATAATTAAATTAAAATTTCCTATTTTCGGAATAAGTGACGAAACGTAAATATAATCTATTAATGAAGTAGACCGATCATAAACATACAGTTTCATAGTATTGAGAATTTTTAATGCAATTAAGTTGAAAAAAAATCTGGAAAAACAAAATAAGTTACAATTTATAAGTAGTGATCTATCATTAATTAAATAAACATTTATAGTAAAAATACAGTTTTAACTTTATAGAACGTGAAATATAAATTGTAATTCAATGTTGGCTCATTAAACTTTAATAGTTACGCAAAGTTGCAACTTAACGTTTTAGTGGCAACACATATTGATTAACAATATTTTTTCAGTTTTTTGCAAATTTAGTGCATTATTCAATAATATTAAGGGGGTGTAGCGCGAACGCAAAACTGCGAGTTTCAAGTTTCTTTATGAAAGCGAGCGAGCTGCGCGTGGCAGTGGTGTGACAACGGTGCACGACTACGAATACGCACGAACACTAATATCTGTACAAAGTAGGCTGGTGATTTAATTAGAGCAATGTTTACTTTCGTAAAATCATAGGAGTTTGGGTAAAAAATAAGAAAAGTCTTAATATTTTCATATTCATATTTTTTAATTAAAAAATAAGACAACAGTGACCTGCGGAATATCAATACGAACATTTTGATGTCGGATCATTGTTTCATTTGTGCTATATTTACAAAGTTTCTGAAGAAATAAGTTTTCAGATATCATTACCTTTACGTATTGTTTATGCAGTTTCTGGGATTTTTTTTCAAATTCCATGACAACCATGCTCTTGTGAAAGGATCAAGCTAACCTACACTAGTCCTTTTAATGTATATGACCTATTCAGCGCCTAGCACTAGTGACTTAAAAACACGTAAATTTTCGAAATTCCGCGCGGCACCCCCTTAAGACAAAATAATAGATACAGATGAAAAGTAACGTTATCCTTTTGTACAATCGACGTTTCTGATCGTTTTTTACGTAAAAATACACTGCAATTTGGCATTTTTTGCTCAGGTCTTATCGCGTGCGCCGTGATTTGCAAATGACGCAGGTACACACTGGAAGTAGTTTTATATAACGAATATGATCGGCGGTCATATTCTCTTGGCAGAGGGGAACGCCTGACAGTGGCGTCTCCGGTTAGTTTAATGCTCTAAGCCTACTACCAACCAAAAGAGTATAGTAAGTACACAATCATGTACCCCCCGCTGGGAATCGAACCCGAGACCTCTGGGTCTGAGACCGGTGGTTTTAACCACTAGACCACAGAGGCGGTTGAAAACTTAGAAGAATCTGTTGGTACTGTAGAAACTAGTTATATAAGGTCACTTTATATCAGCTGCAAATATTTTGACAAAACATAAAAAAAAATTCAGGCTAGTTTTTTTTAAACTTTTCCTGACACAAAAATTGTAATATTTTTAAGAGCGACCTCTCTCTCGGCTCTTTTGAATGAAACTAGGGGCACGTGTAAGCGGTGAAGGCATTGCGGCCTCTCTGTTTCGGCTCCTTTGAATTGAAACTACCGAAAGTGCTTTATTTTTCTTTTTAATCGAAATGTCTTTTGGTGTTTTTCTTGAAAACTAGCGTAAGGTTTAAGGCGTTAAGGTTTTTTCATAAAAATAGTTTATATATGTTGTTGAATTTATCCTCAAAATATTTGCAGTTGATAAAATGTGACCTTATATAAACACCACTGAAATCAAATGCATAAAATCTTACTTTACAAAGTCCATTTACACCTAGTGCATTCATTCAGAATAGATTGAATCGTCCAGATCATCAGAGTCTTGTCCTTTGGCTTTTCTTTTGCGTTTCCTTGTTACTATAGCTTCGTCACTTCATACTCGACAGGCTCAGATTTGACATTAACAGTATGTGGGGTGAAACTAGGCTGATTTTCCTCTTCGTCTGGATCAATTTCCTTTTTAATGAAGGTTTCGGTGAATATCTAGAAAACCAGATGAGATGAATAAATAAGTAACTTTTATTTCACAAAACAACCAACATACAAAATATTAAAATTACAAAAAAAATATTGGTAAGTACAATATACAGATGGTGGCGGGCCGATACCTCAACTAGGAAGTTTTCAAATTAAATGAAGTTCAACTAGTTAAACTAATTGGACAAAAAAATCCAATTATTTCAACTTTAATGTAAACATTCCCAATACTTACAAAGTTGAAATAATTGGAATATTTTTGTCCAATTAGTTCAACTAAAAAAAAATCAAATAAAAAGTAATCAAAAATATTATTTTACTTCCAACAAAAACATAGATATTTCAACTTTACTATAACATAACTAAACTCATGTCTCAGGCACAATTAAATAATAATCCATTAGATTAACACTTTTGATTAGGACTTCTTAGAAAAAGTCTAGTAAGCTCTTTTAGAACAAAGGATTGATTATGCCTATATTATAATTATAACAATAATAATTTTAATCAGCATCCGGAATATTGCAGTAGACGCTTCACAGACGCTTCTGCTCATCGAGGGCATTAGTGTTAAATTAGTTAAATAATTAAATTAAAGTATTCTTTTAACTTCAAAGTGTATTTTATTTTAAAGTGCGCGCCCCGTCCCCATTTGACTAAGTACCAAACAAAGGTGCAAACATTCAAAAGTAAACATGTAAAGGATACATGTTTACTTTTGAATGTTGGCACATTTAAAATAATGATAAAGTTAAACTAATAGTATCAATTTAGTCCAGAAAGTTCAACTCTTAAAATAAATTACAAAGTTGAAATAATTGGATTTTTTTGTCCAATTAGTTCAACTAATTAAACTAGTAGTTGAACTTTGTGGAATAGAGGATTTCAACTTTGTAAGTATTAGGAATGATTACATTAAAGTTGAAATAATTGGATTTTTTTGTCCAATTAGTTCAACTAGTTGAACTTCCAGTTGAACTTTGTGGAATCGAGGTATCTCAAGATGTAGAAATTCATTTTTATTTGTTCTTAGAGAGCAAATGACATTGAATGAAAGTACATCTTTCACGTATTGGGCTAGGATAATTTTTGTCAAACATTCCGATATTTTTGGTAGGTTTGAACGCTCAGACTATTTTGAAGCTGACTGTACCACCGAAATTGATTCTCGAATTTTTCCTCAATTTCCAATAAGGAAATTGCCCATTCCCTTAAAGCTTACCTCGTACGCACCCACTATTCGGGCTTTACGGCTTATTGGGGAAATGCTAGCTCACGACTACGACACTGACATATTTGCTGATAACTTTGGACTGCTATGTTATAAAGCCCTATTATATATTAATAATTTTGTTTGTAATAATTCTTTATCTGTCTTACTCAGAGACGTCAATTAAGTTTAGATGAAAATTAAGTCTCTTGCTGTCACTTTCTTGTGTACAGTGCTAAATAGAGAAGGAAAGACATTTAATTGTCATTAAAACTTAATTGACTTGTTTGACTTAACTATTATTGACAAAATGTTCATATAATTTTTAATGCAAATTTTGTTGCGAACAAATTACAAAAACACAAATGTTGAAAAAATTTCCACGAGCAAGATTTGAACCGGCACCCTTCTGACATACCGGGTCAGGTGCTCTTCCAATTGAGCTATCGTGGTTGTAACCAGCCCGCCGAAATTATTCAACACTTTTTACTTTGAAAGCCAAAGGCGCCCATTCAGTCAGTCACAAGGGTGCTGGTTCAAATCCTGCTTGTGGAAATTTTTTCAAATTTGTGTTTTTTTTATTATTGACAATTTGTAATTTAATTGGATTCCGACATTCCTTTTGTATTGATCTTAATTTACTATTTTTGCTATTACGAGTCATTTATTTGACATTGTTAATTCTTATTTTAGCATGCTGGCGTTTTCTTAATTCTTATTTTTGCATCACTTATCTATTCCACCTCGGAACTCTACTTTGTTTATGCTAAATGTGGCGTCGGGTCACTAATGGCGAGTATACTCAAAATTGGCGTTTCTGATGGTCTGTCAACCCCTTTTTGGGAAGGACGTGAGAGTATATACGTGTGTACTTACAGTCTCAAAAGGCCAAGCTTCTGGCTGGCTCGTCGCAGCAACCGGCGCATCGCAGCCGTCCCGCCGAGCGTCGCCGGCGCAGCCGACGTCCGCGGCCCCGACGCCGGCTTGCTTCATCTCTAACTGCTGCAGCGGGTCGTTCTCTTCAATGTCCAATTCCTCTTTAATGCTGTAACAGTACAGAGTTCTTATTAGTTGTAATGAGCCTAATAACGTATTAAAGACACAGTGCAAATAGGACACAGAGAACCCGGGACCTCTGAATCTGAGACCTGTGGCATACATAAAGTATATGTTGAGGAAAGGGGGGACGGACCGCATACAAGTTTGGTCATCGTCCTTTGACAATGTTGTATAATCTGATGTGCAGCCTGTACCACAAAGTAAGGAGAGCCAGAAGGTAGGCTTAACATATACATACCGCGCTCGAGCAACGCGCGCGCATTGCACGGACCCGGATCTCGGATCAGTCCTGGATGTGGATTCTGAGTCCGAGTTTTTTATCCGTGTGGAGACGGAGAAAGAATACTATTTTTCGCCCCTCTCCTCCGGAATTTGGTTGAGTTCAATGCCAAGAAAACACAGGTGCGTTCACGGCCAAAAAGTTACCATTCCTTCCTCTTCCAACTCTTCAGGGTACATCTCTAAGCTTGCAGAGTAGTATGTCATGCTCGGTATGACGGTTCGCTACGATCTAAACCAAAGGGACTACTACATCGAAGCCGCGATCGAAACAGCCTCACGAAAACTCGGTATTCTGAACAGAGTGCGGCGATTGTTTACGCCGGACCAGTTGTGCCTTTTGTACAACACAGGTGTTGCGTGGAGTATTGCTCGCACATCTGGGACGTTTCCGCAAAGTACCTTTTCGATGCCTTAGACAGATTGCAGCGTCGCGCTGAATGCATTATCGGCAATGCAGAAGTCGCTAATACTCTCGAATCTCTGCAATTGTGTAGAGATGTTGCGTCACTCAGGGTGTTTTACCGCATATACCATGGCGAGTGCTTCAAAGAGCTCTTTGACCTCATTCCACCTTCTCCCTTCCTTCATAGGAGTACACGTGCTGCTCTTCGGAGTCACCGCTTCACTGTCTCAAATATCCCATCGCGCACAAAGAAATTTGGTGACTCGTTTCTTTGTCGCACCTCCAAAAGGTGGAATAGTATATAAAAAAACATAAGTAATAATAAAAAAAGCATCTCTTGCGAGATTCCGTGTCCGTGACGTTGTCTATGTGTGCGTTGCTCAAGTGCTCTCTCTTGGACAACCAACGCAAAGGGAATACATACATAACTTCCGTGTATACCGGGCTGGTTGACGCCTTTTCCACATCGGGTAGGTCCTTGAAATGCTCCAGGATTGGCACCAACACATCAGTCACCTCTTTCTTCACAGTTTGTACTTCTTCCTGGAAACAACAAAAAAAATAACAAAAATTGTCATCCTGGTCTCGTTTCTGTTGATTGCATTATCAGAGCATTACTAAAATAGATTATTAAAAAAACTATTTTTTTTGTCTTGCATTTACATAAAAAATAACATGTGTGGACTAGATCATGTTCCTATTTATGAATAAAACTCTTCGATGTGTTTCATCATCATCATCATCATTAGCCTATATTTAGTCCACTACTGGCCATAGGCCTCTCTAAGTGCACGCCACCGAGCACGATCTGCGGCTATCGATGTGTTTGTTTCCTGTTATTTATTTCCCTTTTTGGACACATTTTTCCATACATTCTGATTTACTAAGGCACAAAAGTACTTCGCAACTAGCGGGGTAATAATAACTAACACATCTCATCCACCAATCACATAACAGGATTAAATTTTAAGGTGTAAACGAAACAATAATACAATCTTACTGAAACTTAAGCTTATATTTCATCTATATATTAACACGTGAAGCAAAAACTTTGTAACCGTTTTTACGTAAATTGCGCGGACGGAGGAGTATGAAATTTCGCACACTTATAGTTTTTATAGAGAAGGTTATCCAAATGTTAATATTTTTTTTTAATTATGCATAAAAAATACATTAAATTAACAAAAACAACATTACACAACACACACTACCATGTATTTGACACACACGTATTGTTTGTCTTTAATCTGTCATCTACATTCTACCGTGAATACAGACAATAGAATTTTAATTGTTTTGGCACTGATCAGTGCTCGCGGCAGATGACAGGTTAATGCGGCCGACATCTGTCAATGCCAATCCAAACTCACGTTATATCTTTTTAATTTTTCATTGCTTAGGAATCTTAGGATACAACCTTAATAAAATTAGAGATTCTCCTTTGAAAAATTCTCATTCTGTTTGCCTCCAAACGCTGCCTTCGCTCTTCTTCAGTCTCATTGTTTCGAAGATTGTGAACTCGACTTGCATTACGCGTACGCCGACCGATATTTTGACGCCTCACAGGTGGCATTTTCTTTAAATCAATAACAATATATAACACTACGTTAAACCATCAAACACACGAAACATCGATATTACTTTTGCAAAAGAAGCGGTAATTCTATTCGATTGATAATATGATATGACGTACCATGTCATATCACGTATTGTCCGTTTGAAGTTGTAAAATGCTGGCTGAAGAACTGTACGTCATTCTGTCACATTCACTCACTTTTCATCTATACATTGTATTGGACATTGTACCGCTTTGACAATTTCCATGACAACAAAACAAACAAAACGTTGACAGTTTCCATGACAACAAAACAAACAAATCAATCGTCATTAAAAAAAAACAGAACGCCCATGATGGACCCCTATAGCAGCGGTAGGTGGACACCGGGTGGACACCGGCAGACCCGGTAGGTGGCTACCGGGTCCAATTGTAAATCTAAACCATTCTCGAATCCACTTGAACACACCCAGAAAATTTCATTCAAATCGGTCCAGCCGTTTGGAAGGAGTTCAATAACATACACACGCACAGAAGATTTATATATATAAAGATAAAAGCTTGTCGCGAGATTAAGTACTCCTATTTAATTAAAATGAAAATTTCAATAGTTAAAATCAATCACATCAAGTTATTTAATTTTCTTGTTTATCTACACAAGTAAATATTGCGACAAGCTTTTATATCATATAAATTGTGTAATGACGTTATAAAGTTGATAGTAAGTTTGTTTTTTAGCGCATTTAAATAAAAGCTTGTTTTTTAAAAAGGTTTTTTAATTTTTAGTTATCGCTCTAACTTGAGAGATATACTCTCGTAAAGCGTTCAAACGAACCTCTCGTTGTTCAACTGATTTGGTTTCTCGTATTTTAAAAGAATTTTTGCAATTCGTGCGTCGTGTTCTTCCTGTGATTCCGCTGCTCTTAACCGTTGCATGCGTTGCTTAGCCTTAGCAGGTATCAACTGCCGTTGAGTGTGTGTTTCGCTATTATCTTGATCACGCCTTCTGCTGAGTCGTTGGCGTTTCGCGTCATTGCTTTCGGTGGCAAGTTTTTCTTGCCGTTTTAATTTATTTTGCTCCAGTCTTTTCTTCCTTTGTGTTGATGTTTCTGTTTTTCCCATGTTGTTCCCACGAGTACCGAAGAAATATTCGTCGACCCTCCCAGAGCTTCGTTTAGAAGGGTAAGAGCTAATATACAACAGGGTTCGCCCCGGTGCCCTGAGGCGGTACGTTCACATCATATTACACCCTGATGCCACTCAGTCCTCGGCACGGCCTCACCTTGACTTGGGTGTTTGGAGGAATGCGCCACTTATTTCAGCTTGAAGCTTATTTGTGCCTTACGAGACACAGTTCCGGGTTTGATTTTGGAGTTATCCTTCCTCTAGACAGGTTGCAAGCCAATGCTATTGACGCCTATTTCACCAAATTACACAAGTTAACGTTAACCAACTGATGCTATAAACTCGTACAATTCGACCTCTATATCATAATCTAGGACACCAAGACACCAGTACACCGAAATTCCAGACGGAATCTTGCTGTATCTCGGGAACATTGAGGCGCATAAATATGTTTTATATCCATAATGTTATGAACTTGTGCGTAATTTGAGTACAAAAAAAGAGTTTTAAAAATGGTCACTGCATAATCTCATTCATGAAAACAAAAAAGAAGACAATAATATAAACAGTGCAGATGATGAACTTAGAATGGTATATCGAAAGACTCTTCGTCGATAGATATAACTTCACCGAAATCACACTTATTCGACCGTTGGTTTTACGAAAAAATCCTTCATCGATAAATAATTTCACCGAAATAACTCTTAGCCGACCGTTGGTTTTACGAAAAATCCTTCGCCGGTAAAACGTTTCGCCGATAGAATGTTTCGCTGATTCAACGTATCGCCAATTGAACGTTTCGTCGATAGAACGTCTCGCCGATATCATCGATAGTTGGTTTTCCGAAATAACTATTTTGCCGATGAGCGTTGCATCATAAAGGGATTGCGCCCACTATCTCGACGGCACGGCAAGGGTGACGAATAAATATGTACCTTAAGGTATAAGATAACACCACGGTTAAAATATATTCACGGTTGAATTTAATGATTTAAATTTTAATTATAAATGCCATTTAAGTATCAATAGAGAAACACAACACCAAAAAAACAATGTATGTTTAATATTATATGTCTATTTTGGTGATATTTGTATAGATACACTGGAGTAATATTTATTTTTGGTTATTTAAATTGTATTTTCGTTAAGGGGGTGCAGCGCGGACGCAAAACTGCGAATTTCAAGTTTCTTTATGATAGCGAGCGAGCTGCGCGTGGCAGTGGTGTGACAACGGTGCACGACTACGAATACGCACGAACACTAATATCTGTACAAAGTAGGCTGGTGATTTAATTAGAGCAATGTTTACTTTCGTAAAATCATAGGCGTTTGGGTAAAAAATAAGAAAAGTCTTAATATTTTCATATTCATATTTTTTAATTAAAAAATAAGACAACAGTGACCTGCGGAATATCAATACGAACATTTTGATGTCGGATCATTGTTTCATTTGTGCTATATTTACAAAGTTTCTGAAGAAATATGTTTTCAGATATCATTACCTTTACGTATTGTTTATGCAGTTTCTGGGATTTTTTTTCAAATTCCAAGACAACCATGCCCTTGTGAAAGGATCAAGCTAACCTACACTAGTACTTTTAATGTATATGACCTATTCAGCGCCTAGCAATAGTGACTTAAAAACACGTAAATTTTCGAAATTCCGCACGGTACCCCCTTAATATCCTTATTTAGCCCATTATTTTTTACATCAAAAATAAAAAGCTCATTTTTTTTCTGTTTACCAAGTAGGTATTTGGGATCTATTATTTTTTTTTCGTGTTGACGGTAACAAAACAAACAAATAATTTTGTATTGGAAAATTAAATTGTCGTTTTTAGTATTTTTTTTTTAAAATATAGCCTATGTTACTGAGCGCTAATGCAGCATTCTAATGGTGAAAGATTTTTTTTAAATCAGTTCAGTAGTTTTTGAGTTTATTCGTAGCAAACATACATACATACATATAAAAATACAAAGGTTTCCTCTTTATTATATTAGTATAGATAAAGAAGATATAATACAGAATTTGATTACTAAACACACTAATAATTTACTAATCCTGTAGGTTAACTAAACCACAACTACTATTACGACAAGCATGAGGTCCTATCATTTTAAAGTCTCTTAACTTCCCTATGCTTCTCCCAACGTGAACTCTTATGGCAGCGATCGATCCTCTTAGTTCTCAAGACTTCCTCTTTTGTAGGCTTTGAGCTGGAACTCTCGGTAGGTGGTCTCAAAAGTGTTTCCAGCAAATAGGAAATATTTTTAAACCCGTTTTTTCGTAAAGTCACTAGACTTCTGTGAACTTTGGTAACTGGATATTGACTGATTGAATGCCATGGCCGATGGCATTCATGGCACATTCATATGATTTATTTGTAGCGTAATCAGATCAGAAATCAGCTTTCGAAATCAGAATTTTGGAAAAAAGCCGTTGGACCACTTTTTTATAATAAGTTAAAGAAACTCACCCTTGTTCGACCTGGGGGCGCCCTCAGCACGTAGTGGTGCGCATGCGCGCCCTCCATGTCGCACGACGCGCACATAACGCACACGCACTGCACGCAGATATAAGCAGACCTTCATCGAAAAAAAAAACATTAAAGAACAACATTCATGAAACAGTAAGATAAAGGTTTGTTGGGGGTTGGGATCGTTGTATTATTGTGTATTTGAAAACTAACTTCCACATAAGGTTGCTCCTTCACGTCTTTAAGGTACCTACTAACATAAAGTATTTCTCTTGCGTTACTGAAGCAGATTAAAATAAGTCCTCTTTGTCACGTTTCCAACTTTTACTTTCATAGTAGTATACCCATAACCTTTCCAGTAAAAAACGTGTCATAACGATACCCAAAACCACTGAGGTTGAAAATATCGGTCAACTGCATTATTGCTGCAACTATTTGAAAGCATAAAGGCCTACGCAGACCGGGACGGCATGGCAAAGGATTAAAATGTTTACCAATGAACATTCAAACATATCGAAATATAAATAAGACATAATTTCCTGCCGAGGCATACTTCGACGTGACGCGGCATGCCGTGGCAAGGCTCTGGAATGTCGCGGTATCTAAGCGGCTATTGTGCGCTGACTGGCGGCAAAATACTTTACCATGCCGTTCCGGTCTGCGTAGGCCTTAATTCACAAGTATTTTGTCCCCAACCCCACTGCTGGAGCAAGATTTTTCCCTAC
This sequence comes from Eudonia mercurella, assembly GCA_963082485.1. Classification (NCBI taxonomy): domain Eukaryota; kingdom Metazoa; phylum Arthropoda; class Insecta; order Lepidoptera; family Crambidae; genus Eudonia; species Eudonia mercurella. The sequence goes on from CAUJAO010000105.1 coordinate 44,378, forward strand.
GCATGGAGACACCACAGGGAGAAAGGGGCAGTAATTCACCACGCGGGCCCAGAGCGGATTAGTGGTTGTGAACGATTGGTCATACCGCCGCCGCCGGCAGGACTAAAGGCCCGTCCTTTCAAGCAGGGCTTGAAACCGGTTTACAATTAACCGGTTTCATTAGGGTAAAACCTGTACTTTCGTAAGGTACCGTTCCGGTTCCGGAATTTTGTTTTTTAGTTTTTTTTTTTTACATGTTGTGGTTGCCTTCTATAAGTATGTTTTGTGTTTATTTGTAATGGAAAGTGTCCTGCTATGATCGGGCATTTTCCAATATTTTTGACGCTGTAAGGGAGAAAAGAGCTGCGATATTTCGAACCTAAATAAACCGGTTTATTTCTAGCGATCGCTGGCTGCGCCTTGTTGTAACTTGGCGCGCGCCAGTGTTGCGTCGCGATCGCAGTCTCATTTTGATAGTTGCTCAAATCCTATCAACATGGGTCGAAAACGTAAATCAAGTATTTATTATTTTAAATTTTAACCGACTAATAAAATAAAACCATTTTTTGTAAACCGGTTCAATGCATAATTTCGTGAAACCGGTTCAAAAAATGCACCGGTTTCCAAGCCCTGCTTTCAAGGACGGAAGAGCTCGAGATGTGCGAAACTTGTTTAAATTCCAATTCCAATTTAACAGACCAAGCGCGTTAACCACTGCGCCAATATGCAAATATGTTAAGCGTTAATGCAACTCACCCATTAATTAATTCCTTACAGTCCGAACATTGCGCAAGTTGCGCATAGTCAACAGTCTGAATCTTGGACAAAGCTCCACCTTCAATATTACCTGAAACAATAAAACGTTTTCTTTAATTATCTACTAATTACAACATTTCATATAATATTTTTAACATTTTTGAAGCATCTGGGTTTTTTTGCCTTGCCTATGACCAATAATTTTCTTTTTTCCCCTGCCATACTTGATGCAACAAGCACGGTGATTCTATCTTTTGATAATTTTCCACCAACGCACTTTTCCCCTTTAAATTTCAAGGTTTTGTCAGGAGTTAACTTAAAAAACAAACCTGTCTCGTCAGCGTTCCATATTTGGCTATCAGTATAACCTTCAGTCAATTTTGGGAAAACTGTTTTTAGCCAGTTGTCACAGTCACTTTGCGATACACTAGCGGCTTCTCCACAAACTTTGCCTACTACAATATCGTGTCGTTGACGAAATCGGTATATCCAGCTTTCCGAACACTCAAAATCTATTTTTCCAAACAGTCTGCCAAATTGATTAGCCTTTTCTTGCAGCAGACGACCGCTCAAAGGTACGTTTTGGCTTCTTTGGGCTTTGAACCACATTAGAAGGGCATTTTCGATATCTTGATGCGTCGGTTTGCGGTTTTTCTTAATTTTTAAGGATTTGGATTCAAAGCATTCTAATATTTTATCACGGTTTTTCCACATCGTAGATATTGTTGAATGGGAAACTTTGTACTCTTTGCACAAATCAGCATTTTTTTCACCGTTTTTCAATTTTGAAATGATTTCCGCCTTTTCTTTAACAGTGAATGTGCGTCTAGCAGCCATACTTATTCAAAAGTTTTCTAAACCCAGTTGCTACTCAGAATATCACTTTGTAACTGAACCATAAAAGCTCCGAAACGTACACGCATCCCTTAGTTGATATCTATAAACAAAAGGTAAAGGTCTCCACACTTGCTGACCATCTGTGTGCAATGGATGTAAACAAAAGATAAGAAATGTTTGTGAAAGAAAAAAATCTTTGTGTCTTTGGCGGCCGACTCCGGTCGCAATATCTGCATGGGATTTCTAGGAATTGCAATGGATGTAAACAAAAGATAAGAAATGTTTGTGAAAGAAAAAAATCTTTGTGTCTTTGGCGGCCGACTCCGGTCGCAATATCTGCATGGGATTTCTAGGAATTTGTTACAAATGATACACCCGAACTCGGCGTTACATCCAAAGTCGCTATAGCCACATGAATTTTGTACTAAAGTATGCTTTAAATTCAAGGGACTTAGATTTAACGTCGCTATAGGTAAATGGTCGCTACAACCAAGGTCGTAATAAATGAAATCCACTGTATGTAATTTCTTTTGCATACAATACGAGTATCTGTTCAACGTGCATAATGTCCTCTTATCAACCAACATGACATTACTCAGTTCGGAATTCGAAACCACCTAGATATATCGTTATACCTGGAATTGTATTCGTATAATATATACTTATACTATAGCCAAATTCGATAAAGAATGTTTACCAACAAAGCGTTGCCAAGCAACCAGTGACAGGCATGTATTGACAACCTTTTCCAGTTGATCAACAGGAAAGATTTTACGTAAAAGATTTATTTACTTACATAAATATTGCATGAAAAATTTAAAAACCAAAAACCATAGTACAATCATAACTTAGTTTTAACCTATGTGAGTGAATAAATTAGCTTCCTTGAAAAAATTAAAAACTGCACTTGATGATTCAATAATTTATTTATTACATAAATTAATCAACTGCTATTACAATCCAATTTTCTTTAACGTCAATTCAATTTGTTCATGAATGTTTGTTTTGCATTGCACATGCACTGTTTACGCTGCAGATTTTATAGGTAGTTAAGATAATTCGACCTCATATGGACACTAGTGTCATCTTCATTTGGAATGCTAGTTTATAATAACGGAATTGTTTAGAATACCTCAATTTTAGTATGTAGTTACTTTTGTTTAATAGGGTTAACAAGTGAAAATAGTTAACGTTTTTTTTTTACTTTCTTCGTATTATAACGTTTTTACCGACGTTGAACGACTGATTTAAGTGAGATGTTTTTGTTTAGTGAGAATAATAGGTCTTACAATATCTTTTACGTAAAATGCAGTAATCAGGTAATAATACGAAAAACAAAAACATTTTTGTCTAGATTTGTGATGACCCTAATTTGGTTTGTTTACATTTATTCTTTATCGAGTTTGGCTAGAGGTAGGACAGTAGGACGGCAACCAGCTCGATGGAGAGACGATATAGATAAGAGTCGCTGGAAAGAACTGGTTTGGAATGGCTACCAACAGAGAGGGATGGCGTGCAAAGGGAGAGGCCTACACTCAGCATTGGGTGGCGACAGGCTGAAGAAGAAGAGAAGAATACCTAAAAAGTTTGCAATTCTGAAATTAACTGACATCACTCGCCAATAGGCGAAACATAATATAATTAAACAAAACCAGCGTGATATCAGATATTTTACAGTATCTATAAACTTTATTTAAGTATTAGATTCTATTTTAACATGCCTAACAGACGTCTCCATGCAAAGAGTTTAAAAATCTATAGAAGCAACTAAAAACACAATAATAAGTATATAAAATACATTCAGATCAAATAATAATAAAAAAAACGACGGGTTGCACTCTGGGAGTGCCGGCAGAAGTGAAAACTTGAATATTAACGTTGTGCATTTTTAATATTTTGGAATGGTTAGGGAATAATTTTTCACGAATTGCTTTAATTATCAGTATAAAAGTACTCTCATTTATGTGGTAGAATACAATATTTATTTATTGGGCTATCGTACACAAACATGACAATTTATATTACATTAAAAAGTTTATCTCTTAGAAAAATTAACTTCCATCCATAATTTCGACGACTTTTTCCCCATCATTACTACCAGAACCATCATCGCCAATCTCTAAAACTGATACGATCGGTTTATGATAGCTGAAGTAAGAAACGAACAGTTTTGATTCGAACCTATTTAAATGTCTAATAAAGACCGCATCAATAGCAGTTTTGTATTTCGTTGTGCTAACATTGCGATCATTTGACATAGTTAAACCAAATTCATTATTTAAAAATTCAATTAATAGTTGATTTTTATCGTCTGCAAAGTTTTTGTTGAAATCTCCACTCAAAATCATTGGCAATTCATAAAAGCTTTTTCCAATTTTTTTTTGAAGCAATGCAGATGCGTCATGAGATTAAATGAATAAATTTTCGTACAAGAAGTCTCGTATAGCACGCAATGACTTATCTGGAGAGATGTAAACAGCAACCATAATAATGAACTGATTATCACCAGAGTGGCAACGACTTATAAAAATATCACCGATATCAGAAACAGTAGCATTAAACATGCTATTGTATTTCACATGCACATCCATATAATTCGTGCAATAATGAACTGTTCATATTTTGATAAATAGCTACTCCTCCCGCTGGACAATTATTTCTTCTGAAACTCGCAACAAAGTTGAAGTTCGGAATGTCAATTATTTCATCGCTACCCATATGAGTTTCTGATAAAATTAACACATTCATCTTTTTAAAAAGAGCGCCAGTTGCTAGATCATCTACATGCGCACGTAAACTTTGACAATTGAATGAAAAAATAGACAATCTATTATTTTTAGAAATAAAATCTAGAAGTGTTTTGGTGATGGTTTGCAATGGATTTTCATGTAACCATTTCAATTCAATTGATAAATCTTCTCGATGAGTTGTTGATCTCTTTTGATTTTTTGTTGCGTTTGAATCTTCCACCTGTGCGTTTCCTACTCTGCCATGATAAAATTTCCAGCTCGCCCTTGCGTTTTCTTCAGTGACTAAGAACAAACCTTCTATACTAGTTACTCTTGATAACGCAATGTACACCAATTCTCTTGAATGAGAATGATTGTATTCATAAACAATAGCATCGAAAGTACCTCCTTGGGATTTGTGAATAGGCATGATGACAGTAATTAAAAACTACTAAAATACTATATTTATTGAATAAAACTTGAAGCTTGGAATATAAAATACGCATTGTTTTTTTTATTATAAGTGTGATTAATATTTATTTTTATAAATTAAAACTACAAAATAAGGCAATCCGCCATGATATCTTGAACACCAATCAGAGCGCATGACGTCACGCTTGAGTAAACGCATACTCAACACGCACGAACATCTTGTGTTTTTATTATTTTTATATATATTTTTTACTTCTTTTAATATTTCTTACTTTTAATATAAAATATTACCTAAAAAAATTGCCAAGATTTCAAGATAAGTATGTATATTTTAAAAGCAAAAACAACACAAACAAAAATCAAATATTAATTTTACATTAATATGAAACTTCAACAGGCAAAGTATTTAAAAGTCTTGTATCATATTGTTTACAAGATATAGGTTTGTCGTATTATTGGTTTTATTTATTGCATAATTGGTTATGCATAAATCCTAATGAATGGAATAAATTTGTATTAGAAATATATATATGTTTGGTGAAATGGCTATGGGTAGAAATAAGTACCTGAACTTCCACATGGCATCTCTTCAAGTTCCACTTGTTTTGTAGTTCTTTCTTCTAAATCTTTCTGACATTCTTCTATCAATGTCTTTCTTTGTTTTTTGAGAATATATGGTCTTTCTGTAGCATCTGATGTTCGTTTTCTTCTATCTGATTGACATTGAAATTTAGTGGGCATACACCCCGGTTTCATGCGGATCTGTGACACCGATCCCATCAAATAATATTCCATATAGTTATCCATATCATTAGGTAACTGAAATATGAATAAAATACGTAATACATATCAAAGCAATGAGAGATGAAACCTAACGTCGAAATATTGTTTATATTTTTACATTTAGACCTCGTACAAAATATTATTACCAAATACTATATACTAGAATCTACAAAAGTATGTAAAAACTTACGCCAAAGTGATCTTCACAAAAATAAAGGTGAGCACTGGGCAATATTCCTTTTGAATCTCGCCTTGCAAGTTTAAGCCACTTGTTTCGTATGAACGAACACAAATAGCTTATTAGGAGTCTTTATGGATGTATTCTTACACTGGGGGACCCCACACCACCTATACACTTTCGAATTCATATTTAATAACACAAAATAACTAAATTCTTGCACGAGCGCAGCGCGTTTACGTTTTGATTACTCAAACGTGACGTCACAAGCGACGCCATGACACTAACAAGCGTTTTAGGGGGAAATTTAAATTATTATTTTAAAATTGCATTTTTTTCCTACTAAACTTTTAATTTCTGCAAAAATATCTTATTCATTGTAAATAGTATATATTTCTGGACATTTTAGGTCCATTTTTCAATTATTGTCATCATGCCTATTGTTGGCCGCCGCCAACAGTTCAGAAGTGGGATCAAAGGGATAATGGGGGGTTTTTTTTTTTTTTTTTTTTATCTTTAGTTGATGGCTTCGTGCGGTTAGCACATTTAGCCAGTGTCAAAGTAATTTTTCTTACAAGTTATAAATAAATAAACAATATTTCCATCTTGTATGATGATGATGAATGATAATAGAAATGAGAAGTGAGAAATGACATACCCCCCAACCCCTCGAGTATCTTAGTAAAGATGTGGAGCTTTACTAAGTCCTCGGGCGGACTTCTTGAGAGAATTTGAAAAGTGACGTTGCACTGTTTTGTTTCATTTGCCAACAATCATGCACACTCACGAACACTTAACGGTTAATAATCCACCATTACTTCACATTAATATTCGACATAACACAAATTTTAGAAAATAAAACAAAACCGCAGACATGACTCTTCACTTTCCCGCCAAGAAGTCTCTAATGGGGGGTTAACAAGTGAAAATAGTTAACGTTTTTTTTTTTACTTTCTTCGTGTTATAACGTTTTTACCGACGTTGAGCGACTGATTTAAGTGAGATGTGTAGTGAGAATAATAAGTCTTAAAATATCTTTTATGTAAAATGAAGTAATCAGGTAATAATACGAAAAACACAAAAACATTTTTACCCAGATTTGTGATGACCCTAATTTGGTTTGTTTACATTTATTCTTTATCGAGTTTGGCTAGAGCAGAGGTTCCCAAACTTATTTCGTCAAACGCCCACTTTGAAAATCAGTTATTTTGTAGCGCCCCCATTTTTTTTTCACCTTAAAAACCTCATTAACATATAAGTCTCGCCTGGAGTTTGATTTAACCTATATTCTAAACACTAATATTTCCTAGTGTTTGATACCTATTACATACCAAATATCTTAAAATATAAATAGCGTTGTGAATGCATTAAAATAATAAATATTTAATATATTTTTAGTTTATATTTACACAATAAAATAGTATATAAATATGAACTAATAAATGGATGTTGTATAGTAGGAGGATTTTAATTTCAGTGAATTTTAAAATATGAAGTAGCTGAAGTTATAAACCACCCATCGCCCCTTTAAATCACATCAGCGCCCCCCATTTTTTTCTGGGCTCCTTACCGCCCCCCTCTAGGCCTCCAGCGCCCACAAGGGGGCGTTATCGCCCACTTTGGGAAAGACTGGGCTAGAGGTAGGACAGTAGGACCATAGTAGAATGAAACAAGTAGGGCGACTCGGCCCCCGAGCAAGCGATAATCACCTAAACTTGTAGGGCTTTTAATTAGAATGAGGTAGGTATCTACAAATAAAATAAGAACATACTTAGAAATATGAATTCATGGATTCCAGAGAACCCCCGATCTACCTAAACGTAGTTTGTCAACTGTACAACACATCAACTTACAATAGGTAAGTAGGTACGGTCAACAGCACATCACGGTAAACACTTGCAGTTCGATATTAGTAGGTGGGTGAATCAACTTTTTAGGCACTCTCTTTGCGTCCTCACTGATAATATTGAAAAAAAAGACCATAAAAAACTTTGAACTTAAAAGAACTTAGGTTAATTAAAAAGTTAGAGCTATTCCAATACTGTTCTCAATATCTTATAAATGTTTTTTTTATTATTATTTGTCAGTTTCGTAGTAACGCAGTTGAGGAAAAATACTCCACATAGTAATAAACCTTGTCCCTCATGGTATCCTTGGTGATACTTCTCTACATAACTTTAATAAGTTACTTATGAAGCTTGTATTTTTACAGTGTATTTTGAAAAAAAAAACAATCACACTCTTATGTAAACCGTCCAAACACAGAATTTTTTAATTATTAAATTTTTAACAAATTTTTATTTGTTTGTCCCTAACACTGAGTAAAAAATCACATCCACTGCGTTACCGCTATAATTCACAAATTTCGACAAAGATGGCGTTATAAGCGTCGCCAACACTAGCTCGTGTATCTAGCCCTCTGTACTCATTATTCGACACGGTCAACGTCGCGTCGCTCCGATTGGTCATCAGTGTGGCGTGAGCTCTCAAGTGGTGCGCGTGGGTTAATTGTTGGTGTACTGCGTTACCGCCAAAATCTTGGTAATTATCATAACTTTTTCAATGTTATTACTAAATATCGAAGCCATATTGGTCTGAAGTCAAAGTCGATGCCGTAAAATAGATATTAATTTAATGTAGATGCAGTAATAGGGTATATTCCAAAAATCTTCTACTGCGTTACCAGTAACGCCAGAGAATGTAAGACCACTTCCATATGAAAGTGCTCTTACATTCTCTGGCGTTACATGCACTTAAAGGTACCAATTTCACAAAAGTAACAGGTTTATGCTACAACATTTATACTACTATTAATTAAACATTAGGTCGGTTAATTATTATTATTATTACCGGTTATTTGACAACCCGGATGTGGGTAAAAAGTAAGGGGAAGAAAGAAAGTGAAAAAAGACATATCAAGGGTTTATGACAAAACGAGAAATTAAAGCTAGAAAATGAGAAACTAAAGCGGAAATACGAAAAATATAAAAAAAGATTTCAAAGAAGGAATGAAGCAAAGACTGACAAAGCAAGTAAGATAGCTGAAGATACAAAAACAAAATTCTTAGCGGCGCTATTAAGAAAACATTCAAAGTTAAGAAAGGAACGAGAAACAATAAAAAAAAATGTTTACTTCATCCGAAATAAGAGACTCATGGATAAAGAAAAAGCTGCTGATGGAAAATTTTAGAGTCGACAAAATTCTAACAACTGGTGTACCAGTTGTTAGAATTTTGAATAAAGAGAGAAGTTCTTTAAATAAAGAGACTAAACTAAACAAAATAATCAAAGACGTAACGTAAAAAACGTTTCACTGGACATCTCTAAGGCTTTCGACAGAGTTTGGCACGACGGCCTTATCAATAAACTTCCATCATATGGCTTACCTGCTAGTCTGTGTGCCTGGATTTCAGACTTCCTGCGAGATCGATCGATTCGAGTAGTCATTGATGGCTGCTTATCCGATCAATTTGCGATAAACACTGGGGTCCCACAGGGGTCAGTACTCTTTGCGACACTTTTTTTGCTGCACATCAACGACCTGTTAAAACCCGGTGTACTTGGGTACACAGATGACAGCACTGTCTTAGAAAGTTATACATCCAACGCACGAACTGGTGGAGCTCAGATCCAGTTTTTGAGAGAGACCATGGTTGAGCGTTTGAACTCATCCTTGAGGGAAGTATCCGATTGGGGTGATGCGAACCTGGTCAAGTTCAACGCCATCAAAACACAGGCGTGTCTATTCTCCGCTAAACGGAGTCCTTTAACCCTGACTCCTACTTTCCGAGGTTCCCATTTGCGACCATCTTGAGCTTCTTGGTATGAAACTCATCGATCCTAAATTTCAACTCCTACCTGGAATCGAAAGCACAACTTACCGCAAAAAAGCTGAGTATCCTCTCAAAGGTGAGAAGGTACTATACAACGAGACAGCTGCTTACTCTATATCAAGCACAAGTCCGCTCGTGTATGGAGTATTGTTCTCACCTTTGGGATGGTTCCGCCAAATACCAACTTGGAGCACTGGAATCGATTGACAGGAGAGCCAGAAGGCTCATTGACGATGACAAACTGTTTCACGTCAAGCTGCAGAGCTTAGAACATCGGCGCCAGGTCGCAAGTCTTTCGATTTTTTATCGGATTCACTTCGGAGAGTGTGCAATGGAATTATCACAGGACAATTATTGAAGACGACGACCAGACAAACCGCAGGACGCCATAGTTACACAGTAGAGACTCCACCCATGCGTACGAAGCGTTTTGCGTCCACGTTTTTCTAACGTACCGCAAAGCTGTGGAACTCATTGCCTCAGTCTGTGTTTCCTATCAAATATAATACTGGGGTCTTCAAATCACGAGTGCATCGGTACCTTCTAGGCATGCATTTTACATCGTAGGCTACATCATCACTTACCATCAGGTGAGATAGTAGTCAAATGCAAGCCTATCGAATTATAAAAAAATGGTAACACCGGAGAAAGAAGGCAAAGTAATTGCTTACTTTCTCAGGCGTTACCATTTTTTTCTCCTGCGTTACCAAAATGTCCCTTGGTTATTTTTAAGTTTGAAGAAGATTACTTCACAAATTATTTTTCTTTAAGGATAATATGTTTATATTTAACTGTATTAAAGTTTATCACATCCTAATATTTATAGTGTTTGATGCTGATTGTTACCTTTTAAGATTTATTTCAAAGTTAAGTGTTAAAATGTGTCCAAAGTAACGCAGTGGAGATTCAACTCAATGTAACTTTTATTTTAAGTGTTAATAAATGTTCCTGCCTATGCAAAAAGACTGCTTCTAGACTGTAATAAATGATTATTTTCTAATATTCAGAAAATTGTGGTTTCATTTCTCGATAAAACGTTTTTAAAATAGTAACGCAGGAGATGCATAACGCTACTCTTAGTCACTTTTTCCCTTAAAACTCAATAAATAAAGTTCAGACATCGTGACACATACTAATTTAGGATAACATGATAATTATATTTTTGAAATATGTTGCATTTTTAAAAATATCATCATAAAATATTATTAGTTGTTGTGTAAAATTTTCTCCACAAAGGAGTGCCTAAAAAGTTGATTCACCCAGGTACTTATGCCCACAACATAAGAGCGGTACAAAGTCCAAAGTGTTTCGTCTGACTGTTCCTAATTAGTCCCTTGTTTTCGCGGTAGGGTGTACCGTGTAATCCTCATAAATTAAACTTACAAATCCATAGGTACATGTATTTACCTCTCTAATCCACGAAATCTGGAGCAGAACTTAACTCTTTCGGTAGTAAATAACTGGCACAAAATTGTGTAATTAGGTTAGGCGGAGGTACTCACTCACCGTTCTTGTTCGGTAGGTAAGGTAAAGAAGGACAATTCTGGATTTGACAAGCTGCTATTTAGACATCCGTAAACACTGCAATATCTCCTGAATTTTTGAAGTGAAAACTTCTTTAGCGGCGTTGTGCACTTTTTTGGAATGGGTAAAAAATGTTAAACTCGCGACAGGTCACGTGTCCTGATCGAAAATTCGTAAGACGGATGGAAAACAAAAGTCCCTATTAACATAAAAATGTAAGTTTATGGTTTTAGGCAATTGTAAAAGTACGCATAAAATAAAACAAAGCATTTGCTTACGTATTTTTATTATTAAACGTCATGATAAGATTTTGTTTTCTAGTAAAGACGTGGCGCTCAGGGCACGGAAACGTCTGTCTTCCATAGAAGACCGTGGCGCTCAGAAGGTTAAAATTACTGGTTTTTCATTTTTTTTTTTCTTATTACCGTTATTCGTTAATATTGATCCTAAATGACATGTAGACCATCAGACATTCAGTGTACTTGAACAAGCTTTTAAGGCTAGGTATTCCAGCAGAGGCCGCGCTTGAGTTTTTTCAAACCATCTGAGACATAGAAAACAATGTTTTAAATTCTGGAAAAAGGTATGTACCTATTAGTTAAGAATCTAATCTAGTCAAAATCGCATTCAGTTACAAGATCCAATGAACTTCACTCGATAGAAAAAATCCCAAAGTTACCCCTTTTTGTAATGTTTTTTCAATATTATGACTATACTACTGATATTTTACATTTAATTTTTGTACTCAATTGAAGACACTAATATTTCGCAGACGAATTCGCAGAGTTTGACTTGATAAAATGATTGTCTTATTTACTATGTTTAAATACCTACGAAATGCGCGAGTACGGCTGCTCGGCTCATCGGCTGGCCCGATCAGTCGCGCGCTGGCGCTTACGGGCGATGGACCTGTGTCAGTTTTTTCCGAGACTGCCAATCAATCCAATTTTGTCATAAGTAATTATATAATTGTTGCAAGTTATTCATAATGGGCAATAAACAATAAAGCTTACAAAGATTCATGCATTCATGTCTAAAACTTATATTATGGTTATAGTTCGATAGTATAAGAATATCAGTATGACTATGTACTGAAGATCGCATCGCTACGATTTTTGATAATTCATATTTTATCCTTAATTTTATCTATATCGGTACCTCTGCCGGGTTGGATTTAGAAATAAGTCAGCTGAATCTGAGGAAACTGAATGCGTAGGGGGCTCAGGGAAGCTCGTCTAAGATCCCCTAAAACAATTTCGGCTGCCGGAGTTACGTTTGAATATTTTTAATTATTTTTTAAAATTCGTATGGAATGTACTGTGAATGCGTGAAACGATTTTCAATACTTCTTTAGTCAAAGTCAAAGTAAAAGTCAAATATTTTTTATTCAAATAAACTTTAGAAAAGTGCTTTTGAATCGTCCAAACATTATTTTACCTACTACCCATTCAGGACTGAAGCGGCTGAAGCTGTGGAGGCGACCTTGTACTTCAAGGTCGCCTCCGCAGAAGTGCCTGCAGTTTGCCACGCGGCGGCGGAGAAGCTGCACTTCCCGCAGTGCCGGAGACACTCAGAAGTCTTAGTTTTTAATTCTCTTAGTACAAAATTTAATTTCGAAGCAATTTAAAGTTTGTTAGAATTGTTTTTTTTTTAAATATGCATTTCCGGCAGACAAAATTGGGGGGACGTGACTCCTACACACCTCCCCTTCCCTCTCAACCCCAAAAAAAGGTGCTCGATTTCAAATATTTTACCTGACTGCCTGCCGTTTGCAATCGAAAAACACACTCATATATAGGTACTCTTTTGAGAATAGAATATTATTGTTTGTCTTTAATGCGGCCGAATCCTCAGCACCAGATATGTCTTCACATGAATTAAAGACAACAGAAGAAGAGTTCTTACATAATTTTAAAATGCTTACTTCTAATAGGCATGCTATCGAGACGAGGGAGCTACAGTTTTGCAACGAGATAGCAGTGAATGGCTAGAAATAAGGAAATACCGCATCTAATTTTGGGCAAATATGTTAAGAAAAGTTAGTCTAAATACTGCTCCATTGGTGAAAAATATACTATACCTACAAAAAAAAATTGACAAGTGTAGCTGTTGTTGCACATGGAATAGAGCACAAAAAACAAGCACTTCCACAGCTACAAACTCAAGAAAATATAAATATTATGCCTTGCCGTTTGTTTATTGATAAAACTTATCCATTTATTGGAGCAACTCCTGACGGTTTAGTAGTCGATGATATACTTGTGGAAATCAAGTGTCCTTTAACTGCAGCAAAAAAAGGACTAACAAATGCAATACAGCAAAACAAAGTACAAATATTAAAATACGACAAAAACACTTGCACCAGCACCATAAATAAAAAATCTAATTGGTTCTATCAAATACAGGGGCAGCTTCACGTCACTGAAAGACGACTCTGCAAAAGTATGTGAAAAACTTACCTTTTCCGACCTATGGAGGCTTGCCACAAGCTCTTATAGCAGTAAGGCCCGGCGGACTTTGTACCGCATTTTTTTTTAAATATAGCCTATGTTACTCAGCGCTAATGTAGCATTCTAATGGTGAAAGATTTTTTTAAATCGGTCCAGTAGTTTTTGAGTTTATTCGTTTAATTATACATTAAATGAAGTTCCTCTTAAAAGAGTAAGCCAAGTTAGAGATTTGGGTATTATAGTCGATAGCAAACTTTCTTTTAACCTGCACTATAACACAATGATTCAAAAGTCTCTGCGTAATTTAGGTTTCATTAATCGAATATCAAAACCATTCAAAAGATCCAACACCTTAAAGATTTTGTATTATAGTTTTGTAAGGTCAGTCTTAGATTTTGGTTCTGTAGTTTGGAATCCACATTATAAAATCCATACCGATAGGATTGAAAACGTGCAAAAAAAATTTATAAAAATACTCAATTATCGTGATAATTCTAATTTAGATATGTCATATGAACAAACATTAAAGACACACAAACTCCTTACTTTGCAAAATCGCCGCAAACAATTTGATATAACCTTTTTATTTAAGTTGTTAAATAATCTTATTGATTCACCTGTACTTTTATCCAAAATTAATTTTATTATTAAAGCCCGACTTCCAGCACGCTCCTCACGTACTGTTCATGCCTTTGTACCACCTCGGACTCGTAAGAATTACACACGTAACAGCTACTTCCCACGTAGTCTTCAAATGTATAACCGTGAGTTCTATGATATAGAACTATATGGTAACTCCATAATCAGATTTAAAAGAAATATTATCAATAAACTAATTTGACCACCTTCCTACGAATATACCTACTTATCATAAAGTGAAGCCTAATATGATACCTACCTGCATAAGAATAGATTTTAAGCAACAAAAATGTAAATTTTTTATAATAAGCATCTAACTAACCTAACTGCTAACAATATATTATTTTGTAATTTTTGGGCACTCCTTGTCTATTACTTAAGGAATTACTGTAAAAATATTTTTTTTTTTATGACTGTATGTGCCAAAATAAAGAGAAAAAAAATAAAAATTACTAAATCCTTAGTTTTAACTCTTAAATTATACTAAAAATGTGTACGGTGGCGTTCGTTTTCTTTACGTCGTCCCAACACAAGATGGCGCTTAGAAACATCTGTTCCTAGAATTAATAGTAATTTGTATTTTGAACAGACACAGTCGGTAGGAAATCACACTGGAAGTAAGGAAATCAAAATATTGCGTCCTTTGCTAGATATCTTTAAAAGATTTTGTCTTGTTTGATTTCACAATTTCTCTACAATTATATTCCAGGAACACCTTGTTCGCTAACGCGTGGCGCCATCTAGTATTGAGTACACGCAATTTCACGAAAACCGTATTGATGAGTTCTTGGTAGTTATTATAATTTAACAAAACCATATTTGCGGAGCTTCCAAAGACTAAATTTTTCTTAAACTACGTACTACTTTAAAGGCTTAAGACTACACATTGAAAATAAAGCGTTTACAAAGGTATTGTAGCCTTATAGAAGACAATACACCTACCGCATTTCAAAAATATTTTCCATTAATTACGGGCTTTAACAGGTACTAGAATGTCTTGATGCAAATTTTTCTATACTAAGATTACTAATGTAAGCTAATCAGCATAATTTTTCATTTTATTTGGCAAAATTGAAAGTGTAATATAATTGTTGATAACGCCTAACAAATATTTTATAGCAACGCAGCGCTCCGTAACGTTTGCGCCAACTAATATGATAGTATTTAACTATCAACGTTTTGTATGAAACTTGTTCTTTGCTCTGTCTTTGTAATAGTCGTATAAAATACACTCTTACTAATTTTATTTAGTAGAATATAAGTTAATTGTTAATTTTATGTACAACATATTTAATGCTTCTTTGTATTTAATAACAGATAAAGTAACTAATTTGGCGCCTGATATTTCTGTTACGCTTGCGCTACGAAATACAACAGTATTTAACTATAAACTTTTTGTATGGGGACTTTACCGTCATTTTACTCCGTAATTGCTGCATTAAATGGGTCTAATGCAAATTTATTGCATCCCTTATGTCTCTTGATACCACTTTTCACGATTTAGTTTTGTTAATCTTCCCTCTTTAGCTACGATTTGGATAGATTCGCTGCAGCGCTATCTATTTACATGGTTATACAACTCGATATTCGTTAAGATCATCTGGAGTTAATACAAAAATGATTTGTTTTTGGTAGAAATAAGTTCTCGTTCTCTAAGCGCTTTAATTTCCCCGAAAACAAATTTACTATTTGGTGTTCTGAGTGCAAGTTTTGTTCACCATTCGAAAATGTGAATTTGCAACTGGTTTTTTACCGGGAGGCGCTTCAATTATACAAGTGACGTTTCCGTTAACGCAATCCAACAGTCAATAAAACTTTCACTAGATCAGATACAGAATCACAGAGTATTAGATAGAGTAAGCGACGACGGTACTGTTTAAGAACTTTTTATTCAAGTCATTTGGCAACTTTAATAATAATAAAAATAACCGCCCCTGTGGTCTAGTGGTTAAGACCACCGGTTTAGACCCAGAGGTCCTTGGTTCGATTCCCATCGGGGGTACATGTTTGTGCACTGTTTGGTTGGTGGTAGGGCTTGTTGGTCCGCCTGGCTAGCTACCACCATCTTATCTAAATATATCGCCATAACATCAATGTTAGGTAGCATTGTTGTGTTCCGGCAGCTAGAGATAAGATAGCCAGAGCCTCACTTGTTGAGGATCCCCGGTGAAGTGCGCTTCCATCTTGGCCTTATCATCACTTAACATCAGGTGAGATCAATGCACTGTGCTTCCCGCAAATATATAAAAAAAATATATGTTATAAATGGGCTTTTTTAGGTAAGTAAGTAGTTGAATGAAGTTTTTTTTTATTGTTTTTTTTTCATATTATTTTTTTAATTTTTTTTATTAGGTTAGCCAACAATCGTATACATTGTTTCTTTCTTTCTAACAATAATTTTCTAATAATCTAGGAACACAGCAAGTAAAATATGCCTGTATCTAACCAGGCGGCTTCGTTACAAATAAATTAATGTGGAAGTCAACAGTGTTGTTAAAAACAGTAACAATTATTTCAGAAACAATAAAAGTACGAATTTTATTACGTACCAATTATTCAAATCATAAAATATTTTTTTGATTTGACCTAAACACGAACGAACTTCGGTTAGGGCTGCCTCCGTGCTTCGGAAGGCACGGAAAGCCGTTGGTCCCGGCTGCATTAGCAGTCTTTATCAACCACCACACCGCACTGGGACTATGTGGCGGTTAAACCAGTTTTCCCTGTGGCGATTCCATTCATTACGAAAGGCTTATGTCCCGCAGTGGGGTCACAAAATGAGTTAATGATGAACCAACAAGACGGGTTTTACGTGCCTTCCGAAGCACGGAGGAGCTCGCGATGATGAAAAATTTTTTTTTTTTTAAATATTATTAACACACTATTAAGCAGCGTTGCCAGAATGTTACTTTTGTAACATTTTACGTTACTTTTGAGCATCTCATGTTACTTCCATGTTACACGACTCAAAATGTTACTTTTACGTTATTTTGAAAACTTGATAAAAATATAGGTAGGTACCTAGGTATAATTAAATATTTTCCAGCATACAAAGGTAATCGTGAAACGCAAGATAGTGTCATCTTCTTTCGTTTATTTACTTTTTGTCAATTTTCTTTTCTTTCTTACGAGGTAGCGAAGGTAGCTAACGAACTTTGAAATCAAAGTTCGATAATTTATTACTTTTATTACTTCTATCAATAAATTTTAATACTACTTGTCTAATGTGCGTGTGGATTGAGTGTCCCTTTTAAAAAGTTAATCCAAACATTATGAAATCTAAGAATGTTTTAGGAAATAATTGTGAAAAGTCAATGATGAAGATAAAAAAATTGTGAAAAGTATGGAGAGAAAGTTACGGTCAATTAACTGGAACACTCAATCCGCTGACCTGAGAAAAATACTGTACCTCGTTTCTCAAAAAGTACCAGATTTATATGTATAATTTTTTGTGAAATAATTGTACAGAATTTGTTAAAGATATTCACAATTATTCAATTATTTTTTAACGGTTTATTTTGATTTTATAAAGGTATCTGTAGAACACTCAATCCTCCTCTGGTGCAGATGGAGTGTTCCTAAAATCTTAAACTATGGCTACATAAATTCTTGACATTGTTATTCTATTACACAAATAAAATCCCGAATCAATTTGTGAAATAAAAATCTTTACGTAAAATATAATACTTCAAGAGTAAATTAAAAAAATACTTTCTTTGTAACGTCCCGTCTGAGTGTTCCATATTTTAGCGCATATTTAATTAACACGAACTTGTATGCAAACCGAGACTACATAAGAAATTGTGAAAATGTGTTTACTAAAATTTAACACGTTTTCTGTTTTTGTGAACGTTTAATTTACAACAATAATTAGTATCATATTTCTAAGCCGCAACATTTATGTAGGGTGGACATAATTTTATAATTGTCGGACAAAATTTTCATTTACCCTCATTACGCGCCAACTATTCATTCATAGCTTGATTCCTGTGTACGACGCAACAGTATTATTAGATAAGTGCATTTTGATATTTTGATTTGTCGCATCAATCGCAGTGTTTTGAAGTATTGCGTTGTTATATTGTCGTCAGTGTTTCCGATTACTGATAATGAGCAATGTAAGTACCAACCTTCATTAGCGATACATATTATGGTAGTCTATTTTTCTCTAATAGTATGAAGATAATTTATTGTAAGTAGGTATTTATAAATGATCTTACTAAAGTGGAATCGCGGGTTCGTTTACTGTTGGTATGTAATATAAGGCGACTGCTAGAAACCGCAAGAAACTTCAAGGGCTGGTCAGGTAATGTGTTTTAAACATAACAAAAATGACAAAAAGTAATGTGCTTTTTAAATTTTTAATTAAATAAGTAATTAATTTTGTGTTTTTTTATTACATAGTCTTTGAGTGTTTAATTTATTTTAAAGCAATAACATATAAAAAATAAAGCCGAGTGATAAGTACCTACGTTAGTCTGCAATGAGACCCCATTTATTTGCCCCAGTTATTGCTTTAATATAAATTAGATACTCAAAGACTACCCAATTAAAATTCGTAAAATGAATTGAGTACCTACTTATTTAATTAAAAATTAAAAAAGCACAAATTTATTTTTTGTTTTTAATTTTCGTCAGGTTTAAAACACTTGACCTGACCAGCCCTTTGAAGTTTCTTGCAGTTTCTAGCAGTCGCCTTATATAGCCTCCAAAAAAGAAACAACCACAGGAGGACGGTATTTCGAACCATTTTGTTCTGGTCTTGTATTGGAGGATTCTAATATTTTTTGGTGGTACTCCAGTATTTTTCATAAGGAAATTATTCAAACCCAATTTTATAAAAAAATGCTTAAATTTTTCGCAGCACCATTGGTCGGGTTAGATGAATTTTTGAATCTTAATAAAGTAGAATTTTAAAAATTTCCAGAAAGCGCAGCGAATCGAAGGTATCAATAGGAGAGGTCGGAAACCACAAATTGACATTACCAAGCAAATGAGTATGTTTAAAAAATATCATGAACAACTACAGAAATCAAATGTTAAATACAATGATCCCATTTTCTCAACCATTTCAAAAGAAATTGGCGAAATAATGACACCCAAGGCTTTGTTCATGTCATTTAAACGAAATTATGATAAGAAAATATCAGAGGATACGTCTCTTACGCATACTCGAAGCACAGAAACCTCTTCTCCGATTATTGATGAGATAAATATCATAGAAGATACATCCCTTGTACCCAGTTCAACCACAAATACCTCGACTCCAATTATTGATGAGGTAAAGTTAGATTCGAGAGGAGAGTGTAAAATATTTTCTTTTGATTTAGATATATACGAATTAAAACAAATTACACCATTGTTTTCACGGAGAAAAAAAAGTGATGGTACTTCCCGAAGATACAAAACTTTACCAAAATTACAATGGTCAAATATGATTAAAGACAAAATCTGGCTAAATTCTAAATTACGATGTACGTGGACTCTCAAGAAAAGTATAGTTAATGACGATACTTTAAAATTCAAAGGGCGTTGTAGTCAATGTGGTGCACGCATTGAAATATCGTCTTTAGAAAAAACTGAAAAAGTTCACACTTTTTTGTGCAACGTTCGGAATTTAATAAAGTTTAAGCATAATTCAGAAAAAAAATCGAAACTTACAACTTACAGACGAAAACAATTGGCCAAACAATTGAAATACAAGCCAGCAATCTTGGTACGTCATGAATTGGCTTCAAAATTAATTTCAGCTAAAGAGAATTTCGAGCCTCCAGTGTTGCCATCCATATCAACTTTGCGAAAAATTAAATCAGATGCAAAACTTGGCGAGTTGTACGACAACGATCCACTGATATCATTAATTACTTTAGCTAAAACTTCAATATTTTCAAATTCAATTCAAGAAATTTGTGTTCATCCTAATTTACATGTGTACTATTGGACCGATGAACAAATTGAATATTTTAAAATGTACTCCCGTAAATTTAAAAGAGTATCAATCACATTAGATGCTACTGGGTCGTTGTTTGAACCAATACGTCTACCTGATGGTACCAAAATTACTAAGACATTGTTCTTGTATGCTGGGCTTATTACAGCCAATGACAAATTAAAATCTGTGCCTATTATTCAAATGATCTCAGATTCTCATAATAATATATCACTTTTAAATTGGTTAAAAAAATGGCTAAGTTATATAAATACTACACCCCATGAAATAATTACAGATGATTCGTCTGCTTTATTATCTGCCAACACTCAAGCTTGCACACCATATAAGAATGTTAAAGAATATATTCAGAATTTATTTTCAGTTTTGGAAGGAGAAGCTACTAACTTGCCAGGTACATTCATAAGACTTGATACAAGCCATTTCATCAAAACACTACATAATTTATCATGTTTTCGTGATAAAGTAGATTCAAAGGTAAAATATTTTTATATACGCTGCATTTTACTTGTAAAGAAATGCGAAAATTATGAAATCGCAAAACAAATTATTGAAGACATTGTAAAGATTTCTTTAGGTCAATGGCATGATGGTGATGAATTTGATAGAGCTAAAGAGGCTAAGGAACGACTAGATAGGTTAATAAATAATGCGACCGAGATGATCACAAATAAGGAAGATATTGAAGAAGTTATATTTGAAGAAGACATTTTAGATGACAATGACTTAGATAAATTAGGTAATACATATTTTTTTACATGGTTTGATCGAATAGTCGAATCTAATAAAGGCAACGTGATTTTGGAAAATGCTAATAAATATTACTATCCACCATTTATTTCCACTCTAAAAAGACTATTGCACAAACTGCCGTTATGGTCTAACTTACTATGTCCGCTTTTTATGTCAGAAAATAAATCTCCATCCTCGTCAGCTATTGAGAGTTATTTCAAAACTTTAAAAACATTAATTTTTAAAACTAAGATAGCAAAACATAGGATCGATGAATTTCTTAAACTACATTTAGAATATTTAAACGGAGAGATAAAAATCGCGCTAGGTGATTTGTGTCAGGATAAAGTTAACAAAAGATCTCCCGCTGATACACGCTCAAAAAAACGTAAAAACTCAAAAAACTTGCATAGTAGGAAGCAAACAAAAATTCGAAAATGTGATACTGATCAACGATTTAGGTCAGATTCTATATTTGCTGACGAACCATCGTTTTGTGAAAATTGGAGAGGAAAAGTAGAAATGAACATACCTAATTCAAAAGTAGATGTGATATTCTTAAAAAATGGTAACCTGTGTAGTTACGTCTCTACCGCAATCGGTAGAGACGTAACTACACAGGTTACCAAGAGAATAAAACTAACAAACACATGTGCTTTAGACTCTGTGACATACTTATTAGCTTTGGGATATTGCACGAACAACAGGATTAAGAACTATATAGATTTACTCAAAAATGTTCCAGTTACAGATTACATTAAATATTTATCTGATAAAGACACAAATCAGGACGTTTTAGAATTGCGAACTCGCTTAGCACTTCAGCATTTTAAAAGTGAAAATGTTGACGATGTAAATGTTAATGTTGACTGCGCATGCAATGTCTCATTTATATTCGAAAATGTGTTGATTAATAGTGTTGTCAGTGCTACTGTCACAAAAGAGTGCTTAAACACATCATGTAAGACACCTAAGAAAGTAGAGAGAAAGTCTGCATTTCTGCCCATCAATGTAGATATGCTGTCAATTTTCGGAATTTCTTTATTGGAGGAGGCAATTTGTTTCACTAAGGAGACACAAGAATGTAAATGGTGTAAAAATCAAACTATCGTCACAAATGAACTTTCGGATTTCATATCCTTCGATTTAAATGGGGTTGAAAAGATTATCTTAAAAGAAATACCTAAATCTATTTTTATAAGAGATAGACAGTACAAATTGGTGGGGGGCGTTGAATTTGTTCCAGGAATTAATCCTAAGGATCTTGGCCACTACAAAGGACATGCTTTTGTTAACAATCAAATGGTCTGCTATGATGATTTAGCGGAAAAAATTTGCTCTGGTAAAGATGGTCCCATTACTTTACACTCTTTATCTTACGGTCTTTCAGATTTAGAAAAGAAAGATAATGTATAAAATAAATAATTCTATATTTTCTTGTAATAAAGTGCATGACACAATTAAAAAATGTTTTTATTTTTATATATGCATGGTCACCCTAATCAATTTCCTAGCTTAGAAATATGATAAAGTTAATTATTGTTGTAAATTAAACGTTCACAAAAACAGAAGACGTGTTCATTTTTAGTAAAAACATTTTCACAATTTCTGATGTAGTCTCGGCTTGCATACAAGTTCGTGTTAATTAAATATACGCTAAAATATGGGGCACTCAGACGGGACGTTACAAAGAAAGTATTTTTTTAA
Organism: Eudonia mercurella; assembly: GCA_963082485.1. Taxonomy (NCBI): domain Eukaryota; kingdom Metazoa; phylum Arthropoda; class Insecta; order Lepidoptera; family Crambidae; genus Eudonia; species Eudonia mercurella. The sequence goes on from CAUJAO010000105.1 coordinate 66,907, forward strand.
TTTACTTTTGAACTGTTATATTTTACGTTAAGATTTTTAATTCACAAATTTATTCGAGATTGTATTCGTGTAATAGAATAACAATGTCAAGAATTTATGTAGCCATAGTTTGAGATTTTAAGAACACTCTATCTGCACCAGAGGAGGATTGAGTGTTCTACAGATACCTTTATAAAATCAAAATAAACCGTTAAAAATAATTGAATAATTGTGAATATCTTTAACATATTCTGTACAATTATTTCACAAAAAATTATACATATAAATCTGGTACTTTTTGAGAAACGAGGTACAGTATTTTTCTCAGGTCAGCGGATTGAGTGTTCCAGTTAATTGACCGTAACTTTCTCTCCATACTTTTCACAATTTTTTTATCTTCATCATTGACTTTTCACAATTATTTCCTAAAACATTCTTAGATTTCATAATGTTTGGATTAACTTTTTAAAAGGGACACTCAATCCACACGCACATCTTGTCTATGGTATTTTAGTTTATTGAATGAAAGTAAAGGGATGAACAATGCATACATCTAGCGCCACAGCGGGCAGTAGCAGGAACTAAAAACGTTGGCATGTCGGTATCCAACCACACTGTTTGGAACGTTTTTTCAATGAGGGATTTCAAGCTATTTCTCATGTTATATATAACTATTATTAACATGTGGCAAATGGCGGTAACAACTTTCAACACAAGTATATATTAATAAAACTTTGATTAAAGTAGTATTTATATATGTATATCGTATATATGTATGTATTGTATGTATGTGTTATGTAAGTATTATCTAAGTGTTATCTACTGTATTTGCGCACTTCCTCTATCTCCTTCTTGGGTTCCTAAACCAAAGGTTGTCTGGAAGAGATCGCTTAAAGCGATAAGACCGCCTTTGCCCATGCTAGCTTTAAGATTATGTGTACTAGTAGTATAATATTGGGCATTCTATCCCACCCCTCGTTCGTGTCGGCAAACGTTCGTTTGCCTCCACTCTCTTGCGGTGGGATAGAACACCCAATATTATAAATAGATTTGACATGAACAGAACTTTTGTTCTGTAACGACTAAGGACCGATTGCCTCGAGGAACTCATGGTGAAGTATCCTCCAAAGTCGAATGACTATGAGCCGATTGCCTCGGGAAGTACCAAGGTAGGAGTTCCCCATAGCCATACAGTTGGAACCTAACATACATATTACTTTAGCTCGGATTTATGTTTGATTGTTAAACGCGATCTTAAACTTTTGTTCTGTAACGACTAAGGACCGATTGCCTCGAGGAACTCATGGTGAAGTATCCTCCAAAGTCGAATGACTATGAGCCGATTGCCTCGGGAAGTACCAAGGTAGGAGTTCCCCATAGCCATACAGTTAGAACCTAACATACATATCATTTCAGCTTGGATTTATTTTTGATTGTTAAACGCGATCGTAAACTTGTGATCTTTAACGACTAAGGACCGATTGCCTCGAGGAACTCATGGTGAAGTATCCTCCAAAGTCGTATGACTAGGAGCCGATTGCTTTAAGACTAACTAATCATACCTTTTACCTTTTAAAAAACCTTTACCTTTGATATACCAAAAATACCAATAAAACCAACCGAAAATATCTCAAGGTAATTTACAAGTTACCTTGAGATATTATATAAGCGTATTTGTTTATTTTCTATATAAGGTTCTTATATCTAAATTTTAATTTTACATTTACAATTTAATTTTCATAGCAGCAATGACGAAAACTCTTCTGAAGGAACCGACGCGGAGGCCAACTTCGCCCGGAGCGGTCTTCATAGCTGAAAAACAATAAATAAAGTTATTTTTATAGTTTAAGTTATTTATTATAAAAACTATGTTATACTCTTTATTGTTACATTTTTTAATTATTTATAAAACCTCAATAAAATTTTAATAGCATACCGACAATTAAGTCATTATTCTATTTAAGAGCAGTGAGGCTTGAAACAAAACGAGAAAAAAAAATATATATACATACATACATAGAAAAACATACAACAACAAGACTATCTGTTTTAATACCTTTAAGATTTTCGAAGGACTGTAGGTACTCACACGAATGTGATTTTCAGTACCCAGCCTTATCCTTTCTTTAGAATCAGCCTGCAAACAAAAGAAAAACATGATTATTATTATTGTTATCTCACAGGTCATAAGTAATTCGATAATTTTATAAAAGGCTAGACAAGAGGTGTTTCAAAAACTTGTTTTGAACACGTCTTTTAACCTGCATCGGATAAGGGAAAACTGCGCACGTGTTCGATAGTAATAACCAAAAATCACAACTTGCAGTTGCTCCCAGGTGATAAAGCTGTTCGTCCTTTAGTCTCATTTTACGACATCAACAGGAAGAAAGGAAGTAGTTATATTATTTTATTTTGCCTCGACACCGGCTCAAGATTATTTTTTTATATTGTTGTAAAATAGATTAGGGAAAAACAATACTATGCAGCGGCATCTTAATATAATTATATATGATGTAAGTACTTACGTTTTTTTTTGAACTGGTGATGAACGTAATTCTCACACTAACATATAAAATGATGTAAAATATTAACAGAATTGGTGCACCAGACCACGCACCGCACAGTAGAATAAATGTTGCTCACTGCCGGGTGCTTAGTGATGTCGATAATTAAAACGTTGATTTCAATATTTTAAAACCATCGTTATCTATTGAATACTGTTGATATTGTTGATGTTGAAGATATTGTTTTCTAAAGTTTACGATGTTGAACATGTTTTTGACGATGTTGTCACTGTTCACAATTTTACAAATCTATAGTACAACGACATAAGAAATTCAATTTTAAGTATAGCTCGATCTTTATGATACTGGTTCGTAGTTACCTTTATGATTCTAAATGATAATAATTTAAATTAATGTAATATTTTTATTAATGCACTAATTTTCTAGTGATTATCTGACTCTGAAATAAGAAACTTGCTCACTTGATGTAATATCTCCAAAGGATAGAAAAAGCTCTTTCAAAGACTTATCTGGAACGTCCTCTTTTACCAAATTTAGATGAGAACAACTGCACACGCGATGGGCGGTAAGCCAATCATCGCAACCAAATTACTATCGATATTTAAACGCAACATCACAACACTTGTTGAAACCCGCACAGGCATCCAAAATCCAATAACGCAAGGCATGCATTGCAATACCCTATATTCAAGCAACATGATACATTTGTTTGTTTCATGTCATGTTGCAGGCACTAAAAATATAAAGTTTTATGCAACTTACTAAAGCAATATGTGTAGAGTAAAATAATAATGGGCTATAGGTACTAGAAATAATCCAATAATTGTTATACCTGTTTATTGGTTAACGCTGTTGGGATTATAATTCAATGTTATTGGCCAATGGGTTTCTTGGAACTATTCTCTGGTTTGGAGGGCGTCCGGAGAGAATTCTCTAAACAATCCAGATGGTGACCTGTATGTGATGTCGTTTAAATCATATTTATTTTAAATTTAAAAATATGCACAAAAAATCTTGTTATATTTTAAACAAATTTATTACGCTTCATTGAAATTTCATGAATTGACCGCAACATGAAAATGGTATATTCCCATTGCATCTTGTGATTGGCAACGTTAATGGTGGTCGTGATTAAGTAGGTATTCCAATTTTAACTCAAATCGCTTTTAATTTTTTTCCCGACTGAAATGCATCGGGAGTATCTTAATACAGAATATTAAGAGCATAATATGTATATTATAGATATCAATTACCTACGTTTGCAGATTATGTTGATTGAAGAAACATGATTATGAAACTTGTAAACATGATTAAAAGAAAGTTAGTAAATAGCCTATAACTGTCCCGCTGCTGGACAAAGGTCTCCATCATTGAAGTCAAGTCATCGCTACAATTGATGGGTAATGGCTAAATCGCTACTCCTGCCAAATTCGGGTCGGTCATCACAAACCCTGGTATGCAACAAAAACCTGAAACACACTTTGCCTAACCTGGAAATTGAACTCGAGTCCTTCGAGTATCGGACCGAGCGTTTTGCCACTCGACCACCGAGGCGCTAAAAGTAGAAAAAGCGGATGGCTGATAGGAATAACCCGTTTTGATATTTGCAATATTTGCAATAAATAAGTAATCGCGATTGGACGAAATTAGTAGCTAATACTTTAAAAAGTCTTAAGTTACAATATAATTAAATGCAATATTTATAAAAAATTATATAGGCCATAAACCACGAAAGGTGTGTTATGCTAAAGCAAATTCAAAGTACTTGTTATCATTGTATACAAAAGTAACTTTTGGTTTAAAAACCCTGTAAAATCGGCTTTTCTTCATTTCGTGATCTACATTCAAGGTGCTCTAGCTGCTAGTAGTGATACTTCTGCATTGTGACTTCCTGTTCTTCCTGCTCAAAATATTTGGAAATGTGAGTAAGTGTTTTATTATGTACACACACACACACACAAATACCTGCATATCAGTCTACCACAAAATGTAAAATTTTCTATATATACTTTGAACTTTATGTCAATGGCATATGGTTGAATATTTATTGAAGAAATTTGTCATTTTGGATAGTCTGCTGCTGTTCAGACACCTTTACTGCGGTATGTATTTTTCAATAAATTAATTGTTAAAAGCGTTCGGTCTGCAATTGCTAAAGTTAAGCAACTTTCGCAAAGGCTTGCCGCCTGATGGGTGACCAAAAATTTATCATCTCGAGTTCCTCCGTGTTTCGAAAGGCATGTTGATAGCATAAATAACGTTATCATCATCATCATCAGCTCGTTTTATGCCCCCACTGCTGGGGCACGAGCCTTTGCGAAAGTTGCTTAACCTCAGCACTCGCAGACCGGGCGCGTTAACCACTGCACCATCGATCTCCTTATAACGTACATCTCGTACATGTTCATATGTCAGTGAAAAACAAATCGTTTCATGGTACTAATATAATTATTTATTTATTTCAGGTCTGACTCCGAGTTTGAAACAGCATCATCGTACTCTGCGCCGGCGCCGTTAGTTGTTGAGCCTAAGAAAAAAAAAGCGCCTACCAAACGCAAAACCTCCTCAACGCCTGAAAGGTATTTGATTAATTTAAACACTTTAAATAAACTATGTTAAACCAGTCTGATTACTACTTTGAGATGTATGTTAAGGATCACGGGTTCGATTCCCGCACCGCTACAAATGTGTTTATCAAATAGATAAGATTTGTATCGTGTTTGAATGATTATTTTACTTAATATGTTGTAGTTGTTAATCAAACTCCTTAATTTTTTCAGAACAATCTATATAATGTGGTTTTCTATTGATTGTTTTTTATTTATTTTATACTAATCTAATCAGGTTAAAGCAGGTTGTTTGAAATAGTTTTTGGAATGTTCCTATCTATCCCTTAAGAGATGTTGATGTGTAAACATATGTACGTGTGTTAATAATTGTAATGTTTTCTTTGCAGTGCCAAACCTAAGCGAGATCTTTTCAAGATCTTGCGATTAGAGGAGAAGAAATCAGCAACTGAATCGAGCTCGTCCGCCCCAGTAAAACTACTATCATCATTTACAAGCCGCGTGTCGAATGGAACGGCTCGTCGAACTGCAAACCTCAAAGGCCAGTTCTTCATAGACCTAAAGGTCTACCATACGGACGACGCGACCAGAGCTGATCCTAAGGAGCGCTACAAAGACGCGTTGGCTAGTGTGAAGCTCCAGTGCGACGAACACTCCTCACCCTGGGAGACGCTGCAGGCTTTTTTAACGGAAGCGTATTCTCCGTTTGAGGGCAGCGAGCCCCAATTTTATTCAAATAAGATTAGTTTTAAATAATGTTTATCGTTATATAAATTTTATATTTTATATTTTATTTTCATTTTAATTAGTTATTTACCTGAACGACATTAGTATTTCAGTTATCGTTATTCGATTGACAAATTAATAACTTATATTTTTATTTGATATCATTAAGTACTATTACCGGTACAGACGCCTGCCTTTTAAAGTATTTCATATTAAATTCTACAAGTTCAATTTAAATTTATTTTAATGCCGTTTTGTGTGGTATGCGGCATACTTGTAAGGAACAAGTCATGGATAGGTCATTTACGTAGTAATTTACATAAACAAAATAATTGCAGTGGAACAATTAATATTGATGGTGTTCGAGTGATAGAGTCAGCGTTTCGCAATCGGATCGTAGCCTACAGGGTTGACGCAGCAACTGAACCTGCTCGCGCATGTTTGAACTCTTTTTTGCAATCGATTCGTAATAATATACTAAAACTTATAAACGAATCTTTACAAAAACATACCACCATCAAGGCAAACTTCGAACTGTTTTCTAAGTTTTTGATGATCGCAGATAACAGAGAAGTGACAAAATCTTTTGGAACTAAAAATATAATTTTATATCGCAATTATGACTTTGAGAACTTATTTGAGGTGGTTCAAAGTACTCTTAAAAATAAAATAGAAGAGTACGAGACCCAAGACAGTGGTTGGAGTTTTTTATGCAATCTATACCTAGAAATCAATATTAATAAGTATCAACCATTAGGTGGTTCTAGTTTCCTCGATTTGCCAAAACATATAAAAAATAAAAAAGCTTGTCTAAACATCAAAAACAGAGATCAGTGTTGTTTTTTGTGGGCGGTAACAGCAGCTCTTTATCCAGCATCTCGACACCCTGAGAGAGTGTCCTCTTACCCAAATTTTAGTACTGTTTTGAACACATCTAATTTATCTTACCCTATAACTTTTTCCGATATAAAAATATTTGAGGAGAATAATCCAAGGTAATAATAATTTTTGGTTTAAATAACAAAAATTTTGTAGGTCCTCTATACAAATCACAATCCTCTAGCAAAGATAATAAAATTACTATCCATATTCTTATGATCGAAAGAGGTAGAAAAACTCATTATTGTCTGATCAGGGACTTATCTCGTCTTGTTAGAAGTCAAATAACATCTCATCACCGCAAGTTATATTTTTGCGATACTTGTTTAATTTTTTTTACTACATCCGAACAACTAGATAGGCATATTTGTGAAGGCGTCGTAACAGTGTTACCAAACAGAGGATCAGTGATTAAATTTAAACATTTTGAGCGCAAACAAAGCGTGCCTTTTGTGATATATGCTGATTTTGAGACGCTGTTACAACCAACTGATGATCAGCCGGATACTTGCTGTACATCAACTTCACATCGTCATATACCAGCCGCCTTTGCATACCACGTTGTGTGTACGGAGGATTCAAGTTACAACCGATTTGTTTCTTATCGCGGATCCTTCGATCAACGAAGCGCGGATCAGACTGCGTTCACATGTTCATCGAATCTGTTTATAGCGATGTAAATAAGATAAACAAAATAATGCGCAAAAATAGAACAATGATTTTTGATGAACATGATGCTAAACAATTTTCAAGTGCTACCCGGTGTCACATTTGCAGTAATCTTTTATTTTCTGACCGGGTTCGCGATCATAATCATTTGACCGGACGATACCGAGGGGCAGCACATAGTATTTGTAACTTGCAATACAAGCAACCTTCGTTCATACCAATATTTTTTCATAACTTAGCGGGTTACGATTGCCACTTGTTTATTATGAAGTTAGGCGAAGCGCCAGGAGCTATAACAATAATACCAAAAACAAAAGAAAACTATATTTCTTTTACAAAATTTGTTCCTGTCTCAAACAGTGAATTCGTTCAACTGAGATTTGTAGATTTTATCACTTTTTTTTTTTTTTTTTTGTTGATGGCTTTGTGCGATTAGCACATTTAGCCAGTGTCAAAGTAATTTTTCTAACAAGTAATACATAAATAAACAATATTTCTTTTCTGTATGATGATGATGAATGATAATAGAAATGAGAAGTGAGAAATGATATACCACCCAACCCCTCGAGTATCTCAGTAAAGATGTGGGGCTTTACTAAGTCCTCGGGCGGACTTCTTAAGAGAATTTGAAAAGTGACATTGCACTGTTTTGTTTCATTTGCCAACACTCATGCACACTCACGAACACTTAACGGTTAACAATCCACCATTATTTCACATTATAATTCGACATAACACAAATTTTAGAAAATAAAACAAAACCGCAGACATGACTATTCACTTTCCCGCCAAGAAGTCATTTTATCACTTGGAAATAAAATGTAAAAGATTTAAAAAAATTATACGTTACTAGTGTGCGGGACATCTAGCGTCATTCAGGTAAACTTTCTACTCTTGATGCTCTTTCTAACTATCCTATGAAGTTCCTAAAGACACAAACAGATGGCGTTGTAACGGACCATATGTAACTGGAACATTTTCTGAATGAATAAATAAATATTAATAAATATCTATGATAGAATTAAGGCTAAATGTTATTGAATTTGTAATAAATAAAATAAAAAGAACTAATAGTCTAATCAACAATACTCAAATAAGAAAATAAGCGTTACTCGAATAGTACTTAAATGTTAAATAGAATCAATCTTTTTCCGTTAGTGTTATTAATAATGTTATTTATACTTCAATCGGTAGTGAATTTTATCACTCAGAAACAAAATGTAAAAGATTTAAAAGTTATAGGTACGTTATTAAAGTATGCGAGCCATCTAGCGTTGTTCGAGTGAACTTTCTGCTCTCGATACTCCGGGCGATCGACTTACAAATACAACTAGCGCCACGGTAGCGATACGGTATTTTAGACTTAATGTATATGAACAGAAGGTTGCATCCAGCGAGGAGTAGCAGTGACAAGGAAATGAAGAAGCTATAATAACTTACGTTTTACCATTATGATACGGTATTTTAGTCTTTATGTATAAGAACAGAAGGATCACCCAGCAGGAAAAGGTGGAGGCTAAGGAACGTTTAACCAATCAGCGATTAGCCAATATTTTCTTTTGAAGATTATTACATAAGTATTAATCATGTTATAATTATTATTAACTAGAAGTAATTAGTGGTAAAAACTTTCAACATCAGTTGATATTGATGAAACTTTGATTAAAGTAATATTTATCGAGATAATTATTTAAGGAACGTTTAGCCAATCAGCGTTAACGGATGTTTCTTTTGGAAATTATTAAATAATTGACTTGTTATTATTATTATTAACTTGTAAAAAATAGTGGTGATAACTTTCAACATCAGTTGATATAAATGAAATTTTGATTGGAATAGTATTTATCGAGATAATCATTTAAGTGGGGATACAGATGAGAATAACGGTGGAAAAAGGGCGGATATAAAAAGGTGAGCACTGGGAAGAGCGATAGTTAAAATTTTGTAAGCGGTGCGCGGAACTTGGGGAGAGGTCGGCTCTGGACTCGGTGAGTAATTTTGTTTGATTATTAACATTTTTAATTATTTTATGTTGTTTTTTTTTATTGAATTTTTTTTATGTGTTGTGTGATTCTGTGTTTCCTCAAAACTCTCCATCTCCAAACCCTCTCACCGTGGCCAAGACACCTTTAGCTGTCAGATATCTGATCGATCATATGAGCCTGCATGATTGGCGGTGAGAGAAGCCAACCTCTAAAACCTTATCCTTGTGTTTCCTCAAAATCCTCCATCTTCAACCCCTCTCGCCGTGGCCAAGACACCTTTAGCTGTCAGATATCTGATCGATCATGTGAGCCTGCATGATTGGCGGTGAGAGAACCCAACCTCTAAAACCTTATCCTTGTGTTTCCTCAAAAACCCTCCATCTTCAAACCCTCTCGCTGTGGCCAAGACACCTTTAGCCGTCAGATATCTGATCGATCGTGTGAGTCTGCATGATTGGCGGTGAGAGAAACCCAACCCCTAAACCTTACCCTATCTCCCTACTGTGATGGTTGCTCAGCGACGAAATGCCTTCGGGATGCCGGCTGATGTAACTGTCATTATTCCGTCATAATTCCCAATAATGTCTTACTACTGCTTTTCTGTGTGTTTTTTATCGTATTTCTTTTATGTAATGTGTGTATTTCTGTCTACTTATCCGTGTAATTATAAACCTAGAGAAAACATATTCGCCATTTATTCACTCCGAATAGGTTTAGTTTCTTACATGTGAAATTACGAATCGTCATGCGGGGGTAGTCGGGACTTATTTGCGTTCATTCGGTTTGCCGCGGATTTTTCATGCTAGTGATCGTATTAGTAGGTAGTATATGAAGTTACGCTCACGAAACGAAGCGCGAGGTTCAAAAAAAAAAAAACAAACTCATACGTAGGTAGATAGTTATTAAGGACGGTAATGCTAACGGTTTGTATAGACTAGGCCATACTTGCTAAGCGAGACGTTTTTGATCTGCTATAAGCAAGGTTGTCATAAAAGGACAGTCGTTGACGTTAATAACAATTTTTACGTTGCATGATAATATTCCATAAGTTGGTGGTGGTGTTTTAATTTAAATAGGGTCAAGTTATGTGTGTTGATGGATGTGTGAAAACCGTGCTTAGTAGTTTATTAGGTTTATTTTGTTCGGATGTCACTGAAACTTACTAAGAATTTACCTATTTATTTTACCTTGACTAAATTAAGATTTCTGGATTTGTTATGCCGATAATGGCTTGATCCTATAGTTGATGGTATCTTTGGTTGGACTCTAGGGCAAGCGAGATGCCGTCCCTGTAGCGATCTTCAAGGAGATGTACTACCATCGAAAGTCTGCAACTATTGCTACCGCGACCTACATTTAAATAATAAAATCTATATTTTGGTGACTTCGAATAATTTAAACATTTTTAGGATTAAGTATCTCAATTATTAATTACTATCTATTTGATTTGTTTTATTCTGTTGTCATCAAAATTACCTATTGAAGGAAATCAAGGTTCCCGATTTTATATGCCGACTAGCTTTTGCCCGCGACTTCGTCCGCGTGGAATAGTGACTTCCGGCAGATTTTTGGTTCTTCCCACATAGTTCCCGTTCTTGCGGGATTTTCGGAATGGTCGAGTTCCCGCAGAATTTTCAGGATAATACCTATGTTTTTTTTTTCGAGTTCCAAACTATATCTGTTTTTTAGATCATTAAAAGAGCTATTATTCTTTAATACATATTTTTTGTGTATCTTGAACCGTTTTCACGGCGCACGCAACGGAAGGCTTCAAAGATGAAATAATTTCTCCCGTTTTTTACACATTTACCACTATATCTTTGCTCCTATTGGTCGTAGCGTGATGTTATATAGCCTATAGCCTTCCTCGATAACTGGACTATCCAACACAAAAAGAATTATTCAATTCGAACCAGTAGTTTCGGAGATTAGCGCGATCAAACAAACAAACAAACAAACAAACAAACAAACAAACTCTTCAGCTTTATAATATTAGTATAGATATGGCTTCGCTACAATTTGTTGATATCTTTGGTTTGGCTAGGGCAAGC
>CAUJAO010000106.1:0-15978 GCA_963082485.1 Eudonia mercurella
AAACGTGAGCTCAAGCCAATAAAGCTACCGTCGAACTACTTTTTTAATTTTATTAGAGACAAACATTATTTCCTATTTTTTTTACTATTTTTATTGTATTTTGTTTGCCCAGCGATGGGACATAACACAAGTTAATAAAAAAAGAGACAAAGTATTGTTTTATTTATATAACATCTCTGGATGTGATAGACCATTATGTGAATTAAGTGAGTTCACATGTAACGGTTTGTAAATAATAACCATCATCATCATCATTATCACATCATCATTCTCTTCATCATCAGCTCATTTTATGTCTCCACTGCTGTGGCACGAGCCTTCCCTACGGATGGATAGAGACAACGGGCCATAAACCACAACGACGTTATTTAAAAAAACGGACGCACACCGTAATCTGTGTTACATTCTAGAAGTAAGTCAAGTTTCGTCTAGAGTGTAGGGGGGGGGGGGATAGTGGGGGGTGTGGCCGGCCACAGATTGGATCATTGTCCACTTACCGGGGTGACGGTGTTATGCAATACAGTATCGTACCCGGTAGTAGTCGTAGTAGGGTTCCGCACAATCCATCTGGATCGATCGATCGTGCGATTTGTGTGCGTAGCCTTCCTATATACAGAGTGGCCAAGTGAACCGTCATCTCGTACTCGCATCTTAATGTCAAGAAAGCCAAATTCCTGTCTTCTTCCATTTCGTAGGTGAATTTTATTTTAGGATGTATACCATTTAGAATAGCCAAATAGACCTCAACATCGCGCCGACCACCAACTAGTATACAAAAAACTAGATTGGTTAGAGAAGCGATTGAAATTACAAAATACAAAAATTTCAATCGCGAAGATGGGTTTAACCTGTCGCGCATCTGGAATCCAGTGATTAGCTTATGTAAAGACCGCAAAAAGAACAAAAGTGCCGATCTGATACGGTCAGTGTAGTGTGTCGAGAACAAGTTCGAGTGAATAGTGACTTAGGAGACAGTGGTACGAGTATCGAGCGCAAAAAACGACTAAGGAAGAGGGTAGATCGTTTTGTCTGCTCATAATTACCCACCCGCAATAACTTCAGTACATCCGTGATCATGGCGCATGCAACTGTGCCGAAATATAGGATACTCAAACACAACAAAAAACATGGTAATTTAAACCATGATAGTTTAAAAAGTTATATTAATCTTTACTGCTCTTTTTTGCAATTCTTCCAAAGCCAATTTGTCATGAGGATTATAAAACAGCTTCCTTTGGTCGAGCTCACAAATAGCGACACCATTTAAACTTTTTACGCGGCATAAAGCACTTACGAAATAAATGGATTGAGGACTTAGAAAAAACTTCATATGCTACGTATGTACTTTAACAAAACGTTTGAAAAAATTAGAGCGGTCCCCGGCCGGCGCGACAACATTTTTAATCAAAAATATTCATACGTACTTACGTAGGGTCATATTTTCAAGGTTATTTTTTTCTTTTTATAGGGTTTCACGTTTATTACGTTCATACTATTTTTATTATTTTGTGTCGAGGGTTTTTTATCTATGTTACTGCAATTGCCAAAGTATTCGATAACTGCTTTCCATTTGTTGGAATATACTTTCTATTATTGTTGTTTAACTTTTTATTTAATAAAAGAAGGAGGCAAACGAGCAGGCAGGTCACCTGATGAAGAGTAATCACCGCCGCCCATGGACACCCGCAAAACCAGAGGAATCGCAGACGCGATGCCGGCCTTTAAGAAAGGAATAAGCTCGTTTCTTGAAGATTCCAAGGTCGTACCGGAAATACCACCGCCGAGAGCTGGTTCCACAACACTGTAGTTCGAGGCAAGATATTTCGTGAAAAACGCACAGTAGCAGACCGCCATCCATCAAGGTGATGTGGATGGAATGACATTCGATTGCGTGTAGTGCGGTGAAGGAAAGCAGCGGCAGGGATCAAGCCAAACAAAATTTTAAAACAGTGAATTAATTGTTAAATCATATCACAAATCGTAGTTTGTAAGTTTTAGTTTGTAAATCTATGTATCTGTGGCTCTCTAACGCATAACGTCGTCATCAAATTGCTCTCGTGAATGTAGCCGGCAAACAACACCGGAGCCGCGTACACTCAGGTACACAATGCTTTGGATATGTCTATAAAGATAATAGTAAAGTAAAAGTAGTAAAGTAAATAGCCTTAAACTGTCCCACTGCTGGGCAACGGCCTCCATCATTGAAATCAAGTCATCACTACAATTAATGGGCAATGGCTTAATCACCACGCTTGGCCAAATGCGAGTTGGTGATGACTTATGTACACTCGCGTCGTCTTCCTAAGGGCACAGAAAATTGATTTTTGACAACGTATACTTATGAAAAATCTTAAAACAGCTTCTATTTGAGTGGAAATTTTACAATAGGCCACAATGAAAATATTGTCTGTCTATAGACGCTCTACACAATTAAAGTTAATTTATTTGACAAAGTAACTAGTTGGATTCTTATATCGATGCGTATATTGGTTGTTTACTGGGTGCCGTCTGTCGACTCTCGGTCCAGTGACTCATGCGCAGTTTAGTGCGTGAAGATTGCTCGTTTAGACATTGCCTATTATGAAACGCTCTTTATTGAATGACAACGAAATAACTAAACCGTTTATTTGTTGTAAAAAGAGCAAACAATATCATAAATAGTATTTTCATTATTTACGCAGTAAGGATAAAACTGGAGATTGTAATTGTATAATAATATGATCCCCGCAAGGTCTGCGCCAGATTTCCTGGGAAATAAAGACATTTAACGCAGAAAATTAAAAACTTAATATGAGCTGTTATTTATCATACGTAAATCAAAGCAGTTAACGTACATCTCATGATCGAATTATCTTTCTTCTGGTGCCCGCACAAAGTCCGTCTGGATATCTACCATCCATTTTTGCGCCCAAGCAGCACAGCTGTGTACTGCATTGCCGGTTTACAAGAAATGCTGTCCAGAATTATATTACATAATGCAGGCACTATAAGCAATTTAGTTATATAGGGCCTCGGAGTCTGCAACGTGCAAGTTTTACCCATTGTGTTGCAGGCATCATCATTGAGCTGAGGTTACAGCTTGCCACAGGTGCATGTTGGTTTGGAGACTTAGTCAAATTGTCAAATACCATAAATCTTATTTTATTGCTGAAAGTATTAGCCGTTAAATTGCTGACGCTACCTTGTATCGCTATGATAGAGCTCGTGATTGAGAAATATGGAAATCTAGCACAAGGATGTCTTCTATGTCGTGGCTAAATTACTAATAATAATCTCATTCCAAAATAAACACCTAAGTAATTGTACCCGAATACAGACAGCGCAAGTGACTGCGCTGTTAAGTCGTAATTAGTTCGATTACTATTATTTATTCTTAGCAATGATTAGGGTGATTAAGATCGTTTTATTTTCATAATCACTTTAACGATTACCAATGACAAATCAATAGAATAAATCCATGCAGTTTCAACTGTTTCTTATGCTTTTTCAGATCGAACATCAATTGCCTTAATATGTTTTCCTTCTTTCTTATTTTTATCGACCAAATTATGTAGTTGATAGCATAGACGCTTAGATACGCATCCTTTACAAAACCATAGACTGTAGACTCTCATTTTTTCTGACTAATCCATTTCGTAATTACAGTAGGTGCTTTCTATAATATATGTGATGATATAAATTGCATAAGTAACGTAGCATGAGTCACGTAACGATTTATCCATCATTGACCGCTGATGAAAGAGTTTTTAGTGATACATTGCTCAAGTGAAAGTTTACTTGTAAATCTTGTAATTAAATACTTACAGTAGGTATTTTAAGTTTATACGGTTTAAATGAGATTTTTATTTTAAATACGACATTAGATTATGACTAATCGAATGCTGAATTCAAAACAGAATATAAAAAAAGAATCAAAAGTTAGGTAATTTATTAGTACGAAGATTTCCTTATGAAAGGAAGGACCTCTTCCACAAACAGCTGTCGCTCAATAAAGCTCAATTGTATCTGGAATCGTACGATCGGATGTGAAACGATTTGGAGCAATGATCATTGAGAGCGGTTTGACTTCTTTAATTTGTATTACACTTAAACTTCTTTGAGTTGTGTCCGCGCCCACGCACAATTTATCAAAGAGCATTTATTTATAGTTATCATAATTATTTGCAAATTTTATAATTGGCTAAATGCTGAGTCTTACCAATCGTAGAAACAACAATGCATGTTCATCATTATTACTCAAAATGCCGTACAGACGAAAGATGAAATGTGCCATGTGAATGTACCATTACCATCACGATCGGTCAATAATCAAAGAAGCTACATCACATTTTATATATACGGAAATACCCGTTTTTCTACAATACCAAATCTAAAGGAACCTAAAGTCACAATTATTAACCGATTTACATAAATTTTTCGCTATTTTATAGCTAAACTAATACCCTAGGTCGGTTTTTTTAAATATTTACAATTTAGTATAGTTTGTATACCCCCCAAAAAACCCAATTTTTTTACATTTTTCAAAATTCCATAAAAAGTTGTTAGCCGATTTTCAAAATTCAAACGTTCACACGTGTCTCGATAAATTCCTCAACTTTTGGTACTATTTCCATTTCGATTCTCTTAAAATCCTCGGAGCTATGGCCAAAAATACGTCTCAGGCGATTTGCATCTGATAACCATTTTCAATGGTAAAATATTACGGATCTTACTTTCACCTCTGGATAAGTCAATCAAACGAAGCGTGCGCTCTCGGTTGTATGAAGTGGCATGTTGTTGTTTGGTCTGAGCACGGCGCCGCCGCCGGCCGCCGCCGCGCCGGCCGCCCGCCGGCGTGGTTATGCAACACGACATTGTTCATTGAAAACATTCGAAAGAGACCAGTCTGTGGGGAACCATCGCTGCGCAAGAGATAAAAAATTAAAATGATCTGCTCGCGTTTCTACCACTGACGATGACGGGCGCTGCAAATGGTTCCAAGCGTCATAATATGTAAAATAAACTCTTGTAAATCCGTTAACTTATCTGTTTCATTTTAATGTGTGGTTTCTATAAACTTTAGAAAACAATAAAGGTATGGTGTATGTGTTTAAATACGTTGTTAAGTTTGATGGAATTTATAAATATCCTAATTGTGAGATTTACTTGCATGATTATACTGTTCACCTTTTGACATAACCCACTGGCCTAAATGTTAGAGCGCATTATTGGATTAGGGCCGCCCTTCGAGTCTCCGACTGCAGTGGTGGGCGCCGCTGTGTTGTCCAACTAATCCAGTTAGTAAATAAAACATAGTAAACGCTATAGTTAATTCTAACTTTTACGAAGTTGTTTATTACGATAACTGCTGTTAAACGTAATGTGTACTATTTACTTAAGCGGTTTGGTTTGTTTAAGCCTTTTGTAGTGACTTTTGTATTATGAAACCGAACCGGTTATAACAAAATGAAATTACGTTCAGCTCATATTAAGACATGATTGATTGATCTGTGAAAGACACATCAATTTGGAGAAAGCGTGTGCATAATCCGTATCATTCGAGAATTCTCTTTGAAGTTGCAAATTGTTAAGTATGTCGTGTACTAAGTTTTTTTTAGAATGCAGGTAAATGATTCTGCTCTTCTGCCTGATGTTAAGCAGAACACAGTCCAGATGCGAGGGCAGCTGGTAGAGAAGGATTCTGCCTCTCTAGCTGTCCTCACCTTGCCAACCCATAAAGCTGCACTGAGGCACTTTGCTATCCTATATCTAGATTTAAAATATTCGAATATTAACAACACAACAATGCTACAAACATTGATGTTATTGGCGACATATTTAGATAAGATAGTAACATTTCGTGCTAGAACCAGTTTATTAACATCAGGTGAGATCAAGGCACTAGGCTTACCCGTAAAAATAAAAAAAATTACTGATTGTGCCATGCTAAGGTCTTATTCATTATTTATAAGTTACTAGCTTCGTTACTAGCTCTTATTTAATACCAGCTAGATTCTAATACAGCCAAGGCGAACAGTGCCATGGCCCCCACCCGGCTTGCCTTTCTAGCCCACCGGTGAACGATGGCGATCTATAATGTTGTGGCAGGTCGCCCCGGTCGCGTCGAGGCTTCGGAGCTTTCGATTTCTAGAGAGCAAGGTCGTGACGTCAGATGTGACGTGCCGATTTACAAAGGCATGTTGCGACGATCAAGACATGTTTAGCAACTTTTGGTTGGTTTTGGTTATGCATATGTATTTTTAGGAATAACATTATTCGATATTTACAATTAGAAATAAGTACTTACAAAAATAGAGTTAAAGAAGCATAACTTAATTTAAGACAAAATAAAACCTATAAATAAAAGATGTCCTCCAGCAGTGGGCTTATGGGAACGGTCCCAAGAATGCTGGCAACATTACCTCTTTGGAATTCGGATAGCCAAGCTCATGCGTTGTGACAGAAGTAGCTGTCAGCCTTCTTGTCATCGGAGGTTTCACAAAACGAGCACTTAACTCTTTAATAAGCTACTTTGCCTCCGGCCCCCATGCACCCAATGTCTCCACCGCAAACGGAACAAATAAATAATTTCGTTATGCATTATTTTGCTTTTCTGTGTCCCGGCATAAAAGTTGTAACCTGATAGTCTTGGTGGAACAAGCGTCCATGGGATCAGGTGGCACCATTATGTCTATAGGTCCGACAGTTAGAAATAAGATGCCAGTCCGCAGTGTTTGAGAAAACCGGATGAAGTGATTATTCATCATCGGACTTATCGTTACTAATGTAATTATCAGGGAATCCGAAAGTCCCGCTATTGTAATTTAAAATTTTATTAATCCTAAACGATCAAGTACTCTGACTATCATTAGCCAAATTCCCAATTACACACGGATGTTTCTGTCAAACTAACTTCATCCTCTTCTACTTTCTCGAAAGATCTATCGTCTAATCTCCTTAATGTCCCTTCAAACCGGTTCCACGCTCCAGATGGCCACTGGCGACGAACGTGGTGAAAGTGAACGCCCCGCGCTCGGTCAACGGCCGGTGTTATGCAACCCGACCTTCCAACTGGATCAGTAGGCTAGTGGAAACTGCGCCCAGATCTTATCGAGGGGCTTGCGTGACGCAGACACTGAACTTGCGACGACGTTACGCTACAACTTACAGTTCCACTTGTAGCTATAGTACGAGTATATGGCTACATTTACGCTACGTGTAGTCACAAAATACATCAACAATTTAATGTACCCACCCTGTTTAATGGCAACTTAACTATTTGCATTAGCATTTAAAGTATTTCTCGCTTGAAAGCAGGCAAACAAAAGATACATTTCAGATAATAGTATAAATATTTACCTTATTTGTGCAACAAAACATGGTATAAAATGTCCTTTGACATGTTTTGCCCGCTACGACGGTAGCATAAATGAAACTCGCAAGAGGCACCCAGCAGGTTATTGAATCAGCTTGACCTGCTTAGTTTTCTTTCTTTTTAATATATAAAAATATAAATAATAATTGTAAAGTAACTTTATAGAACAACCCTGTACCGTACTGTACCGTGTTAGGAGATCCAAGGCCTCTCGGATGTAGTTCAGTTAAAACGAGTACTACCTCAGGCTTCGGCGTTTTCATTTTTTATTGTAAATATTGTCTAGTGTTCCAATAAACGTTGTTATTATTATTAGTTTGTAAACAATTTTTTTTGTTTTTTCCAGTGACGAGGACGACACCGGGCGGCTGCTGCGGCAGCTGGGCCGCATCAACCGGCCGCTCGCCGTCTCCTTCCCCCAGATGATCCGGCTCATGGCCCAGTGCCAACAAGTATGCACTTTTGAAATCTGATAATCAGCGATCATGATAGGTAGACTATGATTACCTAAGCTTCACGACGGGACACAGCATGAAGTTGGTAAATTTGATACGAGTAATTCCGGAAATTTCGAAAATTTCTAAAACTGCGTTTGAAAGTGTCTGTATATTTCAGTTCAACAATTCCAAGGACGATAAAATTACGAATTATAATGTAATGGCATGAAATACTGGTCACAAATTCGGTGGTACTCGTATTAATAACTTCATGTTATGTAGGCTTATTACCGCTAGCTCCAAAAATGGAATCCCATCAACTCCAAATTTATTTCGAGGTAGTACTGCCAACTCCAAAAACGTAACTGTTGACGCTTTATTTCTCGGAGGGTGTTGAGAGGCAATCAAACAGTTGAGATCCGTGCAAGAAATTATTTATATCTCAACAAATAGTGTACAATGGTGGTTGTTGGTTGTGCGATTTTTAATAGACAGTAGTTCAAAAAATGATTTGTAATAAGGAAACGGATATAAAAAAAAAAGAACGACGAACAAAATGTCGCCGCAGTAAAAATAAATTATTATTTTAAAGCGCCCTCTTGTGAGAGCTTGAACATGCCCCCGGCCTTGGAAGCAGTAGCTTTCAATGAAGATATTCTGCCCTGTACTGCAACTAGTCGTCGAGTAGGGGACATATCTTGCTGTAGGCGCGTCTCACGATGCCTGAAGCCGTCCGGATATCAGCCACTCTGGCTACTCCATCTGCCCCGGGAATAATCTTCTCGATTCTTCCAATGTGCCACTTCAGGGGTGGAAGGTTGTCGTCTTTAATGACGACGAGCATGTCCGGTTTCAATGATGTCGCATCTTTGTTCTTCTTTGCCCGTACTTGGAGCTCGGACACGTACTCCTTAGCCCATCGAGCCCAGAAGTGCTGACGGATTTGCGAACGAGTGCGTTGGTAGCGTGTAAGTCGGTGCACAGGGGCCTCTGTGATGTCTTCGCAAGCAGGCGCAGTGAGCGGACGGCCAACCAGGAAGTGAGCCGGACTTAAAGGTGCGAAGTCATGAGGATCTGTGGACATGGGGCTAAGAGGACGGGAATTCAGGACGGCCTCAACTTGTGTTAATACCATGCTGAACTCTTCGTAGGTTAAATGCGCGTTACCTATGACGCGCTTTAAATGGTATTTACATGATTTTACACCTGCCTCCCATAAACCACCAAAATGAGGAGCGTACGGTGGGATAAAGTTAAATTTAATATTCTGACTTAAAGCGTATTCTAGAATTTCAGGTGAACAGTTATCTAAAAACTTTTTAAACTCATTCATAAGACCGACAAAATTACGACCATTATCTGAAAAGATTTCTGCAGGTTTGCGTCGCCTTGAAATAAAACGCTTCAGCGTTAATAGATAAGCATTTGTAGACAAGTCACTGACAAGTTCCAAATGTATTGCGCGTGTAGAAAAACAAATAAAAATACAGACATAACATTTAGACGTTCTGGCACCCTTACCCTTCCGATTGAGTATGAGCATTGGCCCAGCGTAGTCCACTCCCGTTCGCATGAAAGGGTAACCAGGAGCCAGACGTTCCTTCGGTAAATTACCCATTAGAGGAGAAGGAGTTATGCCTCTCAAACGTTTACAAACAATGCAATCTTGTACCACTTTCCTAGCAAGGTTCCCACCCCCGATGATCCACCACGTCTCTCGCACATTATACAGGAGCGCCTGTGGTGCTGCATGCAGTAACCGCTTGTGCTCATGTCGAAAAAGTAATGAAGCAAAGTGATGTTTAGCCTTTATTATAATTGGGTGTTTCTTGTCTAAAGCAAAGTCAGGTGAATTGCCAATGCGACCACCTATGCGAATTATTTTATTTTCATCAAGGAATAAATTTAACTTTGACAAATTATGTGTGCGTGGTAAAGTGCCGTTTTTTGTAATAAGTTTTACTCCTCTGGAAATGATTCTAACTGAGCCAGTCTAGCCAACGTCAAGTCAGCCATCCTCAACTCATCGACACTGACAGCACCTGTTCGCTTAACACCCTTATCGCGCGTGTTGTAAATGAAGCGGTGCACATGCACGACAGCATGCCTAATACGATTGAATTGAGAATATCTGAGAAACGGGTATAACGTTGATTCACGAGCTTGATCGATTACAAAGGAATGCGTGACACGAGACTTCAAATCTGGCAAGTCGCTATGCGTTTCATGGGATGACAAAGACACGTCACCACACTTAAAACTAGGTAGATGTAGGAAAGACGGGCCCCACATCTTTACTGAGATACTCGAAGGGTTGGGGAGTATATCATTTCTCACTTTTCATTTCTATTTTCATTCATCATCATCATACAGGAAGAAATATTGTTTATAAATAAGTTTTCGACTGAAGGACTAGTATCCATGGTCATGAACAATTTAAAAAAAAGTATACGTCATTTTCTAAATCAATCAAAATAATATTATAAATAATAATAATAATAAAAATTTATTCGGTTTTTAGGTAAAACAACAGTACCGTCGTAAAGTTTAGTTTCTAATTAACAAATCGCAGCAAATTTCACCAAAAAAAACACCATAGCCGAATAACGCCGGCCCGAAAAGCGAATAGCACATTTTTCCTCAAACCCTCGTAAAGACTCACGCAATTTCTTAACAATGACATAACGTGGACACTTTCTTTATCGTATTTTTGTATGAAAGAGAAAACGGTAGTATGGAATCCTTACTTTAGCTTAACTAAAGTACCATAGAGTCTTTTGATACAATTTAAAAATATTACAATGTTTTTCACTTATAAAAGGCATTGAGGTATTGTATAGGTAGGTATTAAGTGTAACCATCTGCCAAACTACATCAAAGACCTAACAGGGTAGTAAATTTGAATGTCTCATTATTTTGTAACAAATGTTAAAAATAGTTAATATTTTGAAATCGTAAATTGAAGTTGTAAAGTTAAAATTTGTAACAAACAAAATTATATCCGGCGAATACCTTTCGTATGGTATCCCTAATTCTTTGGTAATAATGGTCCTGTAGGTAGGTAGTAGGTACCGTTATTTTGCTTGTAACCATAGGTGTAACCACCTTGTTGCTTGTAAATATTATACTCGTACCTACTTACAACTCTACTGACACGGGCTGATTATGATAATAAATGTTTACGACTGTTGAGACTTTTTTGTTGGTAGTAGTTAGCTAGACGGTCTTAAAACAAGTCTTAGGGATAGCCAACCAAGTACAATATTCCACTGGGACTCATAGTCAAGATCTCTGTGCCTAAGACCGGTAACCTACCTATCCAGACCACAGAGATAGAACTCTAAGAACACTTTATAACCTACTTCGTCAACCAATTTAATTCAATTCTATCAATTACACAAATAAAAATTGGTATGTTAGATACACCGAAATCGAAATGGATTTTCGTAATTTTCTTGTAATTAATGAATAGCGGAAAATGTAAGAGTCGTAGGTATGTAACACAACCCAAATATAGAACCCATAATCATGTTAGAATCAAGGCCGGCCTAATACCCAGGTGGAGATAGGCCATCATAGCCTTCTTTCTACCTTTGACCTAGTGTACGAGTATGTTGGAGTGTAGCCAGGACCACAGATTACAAAACTATCAATCTGATCATTCATTGCAATTAAATTTGATTACCAATCCCAAATTATTTTCAAAACTGTACCAAGCAGTTTACTGAGATTGAGTATTCATGAGAACGAATGCTTCGGAATCAAAAAAATCAATATTAACATAATATATCAACACAGGTTTTACAAAATAGCATAATGTAAATTACACATAGATATGTACAATGAATGGTCAAACAATGATTGACTGTTATGTATTTAAAGTCATGTACTTTAGCAATAAGAATATTTATTTTATGGTGCAACTTCATTTCGTAGGTATTTCATGGGTGAAATAGGTTTTGACGAAACATCCTCCATCAGAGCTTGAGCAGCAATTACTTAGTTATTCAATGAGCGTAGGACACACGCACACACGCCGAGTTTACAAAACAATCTGCTTAGACAAACACTTTTCGTTTGTCTCTAGGTGTCGATGGAGCAACTCCCCATAATTTATTTATTTAACTATTTATTAATTTATACATAAAGGCACAATTACCAGACATCAGTCAGAAAACATACACTAATAACATTTAAAAAAAAAAATTAAAAAGGGCATGCCTGTGCTCAATTAAAATTGTGCACAACATTTACCAAAATTATTGACAATAATAAAAAAAGAAGATAAAATAAATAAAAATGTAGGTATGGCTGTTTACATGTAATTTTACGCAAATATGTATTGTTAAGAACAAATTACAAATTAAAAAAAGACAAAGTGTTGAAAAAATTCCACGAGAGCTTTCGAACCCGCACCCCATGACATGCCGGGTCAGTCGTGGCTCAATCCGACTCGCCGAAATTAATCAACACTATCTTCTCTTACCGCCTTACAAATAAAAACTCAATACACCGACCTTATTCCATAGTTGTACTGAGAATAATTATGATCAGTGTAAGGTAAGAATAAGGAGAAAATAATTTCTTAAAATTAAACTCAGAGTAAGACGACGACGACTCCACGACATTGGCTTCTTACACACTTTTGGAAACTATACTCACTAATATTAATAATAACCGCTTGACAACATGGCTATTTTTTGACCTATCTAAAGCTTTCGATTTTGTTTCCCACAACATCTTACTGAAAAAATTAGAATCTGTAGGAATAAGAGGCGTTACACAGGAATGGCTAGCTTCATACCTGACAAATCGAAGACAGTGTGTAATTATAGACAAAATTGTAAATAATGAAATGGTTCATACACGTCGAGTTATCGCGTAACTCAAACAGGCGTTCCCCAAGGAAGCATTTTAGGACCTATATTATTTTTATTATATATCAATGACATAACTGATGTGCATTTTATACGCGGATGACATTTCGATAATAGTAACTTCGATATAATAAATAATTCAATCAGTAATCATGAAGCGGACATCAATAACACATTTGATAAATTAATAATACAATGGCTAGAAGTTAACAACTTGACATTAAACTTAAATAAATCAGTTTATATTCAATTTAACAAATCAAAACACGCAAGATACAATTTTAAATTAAATATTAACATAATCAAAAGGGAACTACATATTAAATTTTTGGAAGTTATTATTGATGAGGATTTAAATTCGAAAGTACATATTGATAACACGTGTGAAACGTAAAGAAGCAACAAATATACACACACACATACACACAAACTTTCGCATTTATAATATTAGTGTGATGGTGGTAGGGTAGCTAGCCAGGCTGACAAACAAGCCCTACCATCAACGAAATCCAGTTCACAGACATGTGTCCTCTGCAGGGAATCGAACCCGGGACCTCTGGGTGTGGACGGTGGTCTAAATCACTAGTGAGGCAGTGTTTCCATCCAGGGTAAGGATAATGTTCTAAACCGGGGTTGGGTTATCGGTTAATATTTTTTTATATACCGAAAACATCTCGTTATTTTATTGCAAGTTCTTATGGATATGACATACTTAATTGAATAATTCTTAATAATTGGTCTTTAAACCTAACACCATCATAAACTAATAATACATCCTTAGAAAATCTATATATTCTATATATACGAAACGATCTTATGAGCGCGCGAATACCAGACACAATAGAATTTTAATGGTGGTCGATCGACGCTCAAGGGGATAATTGAACAAATTTAATGGATTTTCTCTAATCGAATTTTTTATTACATTTCTCGCACTTTGTATGTGATTTAATTAATCTGAAGAATCATAAAAATAAATAAAAATAAATAACGTAACAATCAAATTAACTACCACAGCTAGGTTATTCCGACCTTAAACAAGGGTGCGGGTCGGCATAACGTTTACATGGAGAGTTACGCCGACGTTCTGCTCGGTGTAAGTTATTCCGAGTTTATTTGTAGAAATTTTGCTTATTCTTACGTTACGCTGAGAATAACTTTTATTCCGTGGTTATTTGTAAAGCGGTTACTCTGTAAGCCAAAGGTATATTCAATGTCGACAACTACGTCATCAACATACGATCTTAATATTTTACAAATATTGAAAGATTTAGGTAACATGAAAAAAACATTATGTGCCTTACAAATAAACAAAGAATAAGGTCCGTATTCCGTGTTTTGTCTCTTTTACTCTAATTTGAAATGACGTTTAGGTATGTACATGACGGGAACAAAACTCGGAACAACTATTCGGACCTTATTCTTTGTTTATTTGTAAGGCACTATGGGTCTTAGAAATAAACAATGAATAAGCTTGGAATAGTTATTCCGTGTTTTGTCTCTTTTACTCTAATTTGAAATGACGTTTACATGACAGGAACAAAACACGGAATAACTATTCGGAGCTTATTCTTTGTTTATTTATAAGACGCTAATAGTGTATATTTATTATTTCTTGAGTTGCAAGTCAATGAGTATGATCTCTTGACATAAAGATCACTACAATGTGCCTCTACTGTACAGACTAAAGCATAGCTGGCTCTGCCATCTTATGTAGGTATACTCCTATAAGAATGCTATATTTTTATTGAGAATGAAGCTCTTTGGAAAAGCGACTTTACTTTTGTGAGAATATCGAAACTATTGTGGTGGCATAATTCGCCTGAAGGCACTATGAATACCAATGTGCCATGCCAAATAGAGAGTACAGAAAACGTCGGGTGACAGGGAAAGTTCAGAAAGTGGACGACTGCAGGTAACATCACGGAGCGGAGCTCTTTGTATTGTGTATCGTATACTTAGTAACTACTTAACTAGTCAAGTTTAAAATATCTGGATACTTTGTTTGTTCCTACCTCGTAAGTACGTAACGTCACGTTGGTTCTGCGTGGTTGAACTCTGACAAAGAAGGAAACTTACTTACCAAGTTATAAATGCAAAAAAATATTTATTTAAAATATGCTTATTGATGTGTACTTTTATTTAGTAGGTAGTTATCTTACAAACTTATGAGTGCCCGTGGACCAGTCTGTCATCAAAAGAGTTAGTGTAGGTATCCTTTTCCATATGTATAATGTTATCACCACTGGCTACTGAATAACATCCTAAACAAGTACCTACCGGAATAGTTTTATTTTTTACTCATGTGATGTCAAAAATATTTTTTGCGGCAAAAAGGTTACTCTCGTTTGTCACCAGAAGGCGCTGCTTCACTGCCGTAACACTTTCGTATTCGTTGACGTGATCGAATGGCACTTAAAAGTCGCGCTAGTCAGTCAGTCGATCGTCAGAGGCATGTTTGAACTCGAGCCGTTGGCCGTGTGTACATCACAACACAATACAGCTGCAATACGCGGAACTTACGTTTTAGGAATCACGAATCACGATCGGTGTGTGGTCATTTATTGATTGTACCTGTACCTACCTACGTCGCATCTTTGTATTGGACGTGTCATTGAATGTTTATTTAAGCAGCTTTATTCAATGAAATACCAATACCGAACGAGAGTTCAGACCAAATTAATTTGTGTAATAACAAATCTTCATGACACCAAACCATATGGCTCCTGGTGCAGAATAGTCTGACCACCAACCTCATTGCTATAATTTTGTACCTAGTCTGAGTCCAGATCAGGGATTGGGAAACTACGGCCCGTGGGCCATCTCCGGCCCGGGAAGCGTTGAAATCCGGCCCGCGATCATCAAACAAAAATCAAGTATGAAGTTCTCGTATTGTTAGAAATTTCATTCTCATTGGCAATTTGCGGCTCACATAAAACAATTACGTATTGTTTCGCAAGCGTGGGCGGTAGGTAAGCGAAAACTGAAAATGAAGGTAGGTATCGAAAGGGACGCGCGCGGTCCGACCGGTCCGACCGTCGGACGCCCCTCCCGCCATTAGGCCGGCTATTACACCTTATACGCAAGCGGAGTAAAATGTCTCTTAGACATAAGACGACAATTTACAAAGCCTGCATTCGCCCGGTCATGACTTACGCTAGCGTAGTTTTCGCGCATACCGCGACCTCCTATCTGTATCCCTTTTTTTTTTATGCACACTGATGTTAGTGATGATAAGGCCAATGATGGAAGCGCACTTCACCCCGGATCCTCAACTAGTGAGGCACTGGCTATCTTATCTCTGGCTGCC
>CAUJAO010000107.1:0-24888 GCA_963082485.1 Eudonia mercurella
TGAGTCGTTAACAAATTGGTATGTTTATTAAGAATAGTGGTATTAAATTTTTATTTTATTTTATTATTATTATTTAGTAGCTAGTTCGACTTAGTAGCAATCGCTCTGTTGAATCATAGTCTAGTTGTTTTAACCATTCTGTGATATTCTTTTTACACTGATATAGTGTCATTGTGTAAATATGCTTTTTTCTGTTTACGTTATTATATATTATGATAGATTGTGTCGGGGCTTGTTGTCTAGCAAATACTGTTCTTACTATGGGTTGTTTGATGACAGAATATGGATTACGTTTTTTGAGAATGTTCGGGTCTGCAGGGTTAACCTTGTGAGTTTTGAGGATGGTTTGTAATATGTATAGTTGTCTGACGGTCAAAACATTTGCCTCGTTGTATAATTTAGATGTGCTATACATTTTATTCTTTTTTAACATGACTTTTAAAATTCCTCTCTGTGCTCGTTCGATGTTTATGAAACCAGTTTTATATGTACCTCCCCAGATTGCTATGCAGTATGTGAGAATAGATTGGACTAGAGCTATGTAAACATATGTAATAAGTTTTTTATCGGAGATATTACGTAAATGTTTAAATAACCATATTAACTTTCTGGCTCGTTTTGCAACAATAGTTATCTGAGGATACCATGATAAATTTTTATCAAGAGTCACTCCTAGGTATTTAGTGGTAGCGACTCTTTCGATTTTTTGGCATTTGCATTTGTTGTAATTATTTGTAGTACTACATGTGTGGGCAGTTATTGTTAAGTCATTTTTAGGTTGCAAAGAGTTTTTAATAGAAAAGGTAATATAATTGGTTTTATTCGCATTTAATGTAAGCAAGTTTGTATTAAGCCATGTAATAACTGTTTGTAATCCTGTTTCAGCTCGTTGAAATACTGATTGCCAGCTGTTACCTTCAAAGAGCAATGCGGTATCATCTGCATAGGAAATGATTCTACCATTACTTAATTTAAGATTTGTAAGGTCATTAATGAACATAAGGAATAGGGTAGGTCCAAGTACACTGCCCTGTGGCACGCCATAGTTTGAAGTTAGGATGTCATTGCTGAAGACATTTTTGTCGAGTTTTACGCGTTGTGTGCGATCAGTAAGATAATTAGTAATAAGTTTTAAGAAAATGCCCCTTATGCCCATCTTTTCAATTTTACGAAGTAATAGGGGAACAGAAACTGCATCAAATGCTTTTTTTAGATCAATAAAGACACATAGCGTCTTTTTTTTTTTCATCAATGTATTTAATAATGTGTTTAGTGAGATCATAAATGGCATCTTCTGTACTTAATTTTTCTCTAAAACCGTATTGGCGGTCAGATAGTAATTGAAATCTATTTAAATAATTAATAAGACGAGAATTTATTAACTTTTCAATAACTTTTGAAATAACTGGCAACACGGAAATAGGCCTGTAGTTATTGATGTCGTCTCTGTTCCCACTTTTAAAAATAGGATGAATTATTGATCTTTTAAGAAGTCTTGGGAATATTCCATGTTGAAAAACTATAAAACTTAGATGTGTAATTATAGGGAGCAGGTCGGTTTTTGCCAGCTTTATGAATATAGTGGGTATATTATCCCAGCCCGCGCTAGATTCTGTTTTAAGATTTGATATTATAAAATCAATTTCAGTGTCGTCAGGTTCAATGATACCAATAGAGTTTGGACTTGTCGGAAATGAATCAAAATAACTGTTTAGAGATTCCTTATTAATTTTTATAATTTCAGCCAGAGACTTTCCTACGTTATTAAAATGGTTATTTAGATATCTTGCTGATTCATCTGGATTATTTTTGATGGTATATAATTCTCTATGAGGTATTTTCGTTTTGTTAAGGCTTGTGATATTTTTTATACAGTTCCATAGAGTTTTGTTATTTGATTTTGATTTTTCCAAAAGATCTCTTTCATATTTAATTTTTAATTTTTTTATTAAATTATTGCAATAATTCCTGTATCTTCGGTATGTTATTTTAAGAATGTCATTTGTCGGATCGAGTTTTAATTTATGTTGCAATTTATTCCTGTTTGTAATGCATTTTAGTATACCTCTAGTAATCCAAGGTTTTATAATTTTTTTACTGTTTGGAATATTTACAGTTTTAGTGTTTTGATTTAAAGAATCAGTAATTATAGTAACAAGTTCATTAGTTAAGATATCAGGGTCTTGAATTTCGAATAGTTTATCAGTTATTTTAGTTTTTAAAGTTTTTATAGCTTCTATATAATTAATTGTCGTTTTTGATTTTGAGGGTTTGTAGTGTTGTGATTTGCTATAAATAAATATATTGGTCATTTTGTGATCTGTTATTGATGTGTCAAGGACAGCGACAGTCGCTGTATACTTGATAGGGTTTAGGTTGGTAATTATATGGTCCAAGCAACTGTTGATTCTCGTATCAAAATGATGTCCAGGTAATAGGCTATGTGACGCTAACATATCAAGATAGGTCTCAGAGTGATTTCCTCTATTTTTTTCCATTATGTTTATGTTTATGTCACCACTAATTATTATATTTTTGTTTTTAAGATTTGGTAAGTTAAGGTAGTTATCAAGTGAGTTTATAAAGTTGGTAGGATTCGTTTCTGATGGTGATCGGTAGATACATAAAATATTGAAGTGAGGTGTGGAGATTTCAAGGCATGAGGCACCTGTAAGTATAATTTCTTTAATTGAATGTTCAACTGAATGGCTAATAAAGACTACAACCCCATCGTTCTGATTGATTTTTTTTGTAGAATTGTAAGTAAAGTAGTCCGGTTTCTGTGGTAATGGTTTGTCAGTGTTAATTCTACATTCCGTTAAGATAATAATATCAATTCTTTTGTTTAGTATTTTCAAATTAATGTCTAGATCATCAAGATTAGTGGTCTTGTGAATGCTGCGTATGTTTTGTGTTATAATTGAAAGATAAGGAGTGCCTAGAGGTAGATGGTTATCCAGGTCTTCGATGCGACATTGAATAGCAGTTATATTGCTTGTGTTATCTAATTCTTGGCCTAGAAAGTCCGACTTATTCATTTAAATAGAATATAAAATTAAGGGGATATATAATACAAGTACAATTTTTATTTGTATTTGATGTTAAACAATGACGCAATAAATTTTCAGTTTTAAGTATGTACAGCATTTGTGTATATGATATGTACTTTTTTGTGTATATAAGATGTATTGGTTTGCGTGTAGAGTGTGTATATAATATCACTATTATTTTGTTATTAACGTTTAGAAGTATGTATGTTATATAAACAACTATTATGTATAGTGTATTATTGTTTGTGTGCGTAAATAGATTTAGTGTGTAGCTTAGATTAAAGTTATAGCTATAAAATAATATAAAACAATGAAACTTACAAGGTGTAAAATACAAATTCCACTGATACATATTATTGAGATTATGATAGAAAGTCCATTTATAAGATAGTCACTTGTGCATAAGTTGTGTTATCTGGGGTTCATTTTTAATTAAAATAATTGGCGAATTGTCGTCCTTACGTAAGTACACCTTTCCATAGTTTGTCCAGCAATATTTGTATTGCTGTGTAGTTTTTAAATCTCTCGCAAGGAAATAAAGTCTTGCTGATCTTGATGTCAGGTTTTCTGATATAAATATTGGAACGTCAGCATTTGATTTTATGCCCAGGTGTTTAGCACACAGTTTATTTGCTTTATTCTTGATATTGAAGGTTTTCGCAGCTTTCATTACATCATTTTTTATAAAGGTGTTTGTAAATTCTACAATGAGTGTACTTTTTTCAAATTTGTTCTTATTAATTTTTATGATGTCTTTTACATCAGATTTTTCAAGTTTTAGGCCAATGTTCTCCGATAAACTACAAATCATAGTATATAGGTCTTTTTTTGTTTCTTCTCCTTTTAGTGGGATATTTTTTATTTCTATATTGGATTTTCTCTCAGTTTTTTGGTTTTCTTCTATTTTGTTTTCTAAAATAATTATGTGCTCCTTGTCTATTTTGGCTTGATTCTCTAGGTGTTCTATTTTTTTTTAAGCATTGTGTTTTCTTCACATAGGAACGAAATGGTATTCTGAACATTGGTTGTGACCTGTTGTATTTCTTTTAAGGAGGCTAAGATATTTTTATTTTGGTTAATCTGTGACTCAGAAAACAATTTAAGTGAGTCTTCAATTTGTTTCTTAAGTTCCATTTTCAAGTCATCGACTAGAGAATCGGCCAGTTCAGGGGTACGCTTTCTTTTATAACGGGCTGTTATATTAATATTGTCCGCCGCCGGTGAAACATTTTCACTCATGGCTGAGATATCTGGTGCCGATCCGTATTTCTCTGGTGTGCGCATCATTACAAAGTAACTGGCTGTGGTAGATTGATACGTAGCGCAGATAGGTACTTAGTTTTTCTGTAGCACGTCAGGTCGGCAGTAGCGCAGTAGTAAAGTTCGTAGCTTGAGGTAGTGGGGCGTCTGCTACGAGTTCACAGGTGTTACGGTTCGTGCGGAAAAGGGACGGCAATTATGACAGTTGTCTTTTTTACTCGCGGGTTGCGGGGAGGGCCGTTAGCTGGTCACACGCACCGCTCGCGATGAGTAATTACAAAATAGTTATCACTTCACTTTAGACACTTTTGTTAATAGTTATAAGGTGGG
The DNA here is from genome assembly GCA_963082485.1 of Eudonia mercurella. Lineage (NCBI taxonomy): Eukaryota > Metazoa > Arthropoda > Insecta > Lepidoptera > Crambidae > Eudonia > Eudonia mercurella. Next base: position 4,641 of record CAUJAO010000107.1, read on the forward strand.
TTTTTGATTTTAGGTAATTTAAATCTTGTAAAAGAACGCGACACGCGACTGTTCTGGTCAGCGTCCGAGACGAAAGAGGACAAGTTAAGGCTAGGTATTCCTGTTAAAGTAGGCATTTAGCGATGTCTCGGCCGCGTTTCGCGCGGACGTAGCGGTAGTGAACTCGCATGACACCGCCCGCCCGCTCGCCAGCGATACAGTATAGAAATAAGCAGTAGGGTAATTTTATTTTGCTTTAGAAGTGCATTTTTATGATCAAACTTTGTTTAGTAGTGATAAAGTAGAGTTACGAGTTACGTTAATAAATGAATTAAGTAATTAATAATGAATTTATGTTTTTTGGTATCCATTTAATTATAATATTATTATTTATTTACAAAATTATTTTTCTTACTTCAATTTCATGGGCTAAGTTAAGTATCCACCAGAAAGAATTGCACGGTTATTTATTTCAAAGAATGTTTGGCATAAATGGAATAAGGGTATCAAATTAAATTCAAAATATTATTATGTTTAATCTCAAAATTCTTCAAAATTTATTTCTCTTGTGCTTGTACCCGGTTGCAAATCTGATATGGTAAGGCTGGGGAGTCTACATAATTTACATTTTCCTTGTCATCTTGTAAGGACAACGTTCTTATTGGCATTCCACGTGCTTGTCTACTATCTACAATGAAGATCAACGAGAAATTTAGTTAAATATGTAGAATTACAGTCACATCAAAACCAATTAACCAAAAAGAATTATTGAAATTGGACCAAAAATGACGAAGTTAGAGCGATTTTCGTGCTGCATTCTCAAAAACGCACACCATGATGACGTCATCAGCCACGCTCGCACTCGCTCGGCAGTTGCCGCTTGCCGCCCGCCACTGTATTTTACGAATAAACTCAAAAACTACTGAACCGATTTTAAAAATTCTTTCACTATTAGAATGCTACATTATCCCTGAGTAATATAAGCTATATTTATTACTAAAAAAGAATATTTAATAATAAATAAATAGAAATACGATTTGTTTATTGTTGTCATAGAAACTGTCAAAGCGGTACGAAGTCCGCCGGGTCAGCTAGTCTATTATAAAAACATGACCAGTATGCAGTTCCTGTACTGAGATAAGCCGCAATGGATATAGTGGGACCAACAATCCCAGATTATATCCATCAATGGATATACGCAATGGATAGTGGGGGATCTACCCGCGCATGCTACCACAGTTGCTTGCAGCGCGTTGACTCGTACGTAGTAAACACACGTAAATGGATAATGTCGCCGTACAAATATTGTATTGTGCTACGATGCGAAAATACAAGTGTTGCTACGCCGGACAAATTGTTTTTTTGTGTTCCAAAAGACCCAAAAGGATTTCTAAACAGACGGAATACAACAATGCTTTTAACATTTTTATTATGGCGCCGGTATTAGTTATGAGTTATAAGATGGTGGCAGCTAGCCAGGCGAACTTAACAAGCCCAACCACCAAACAAATCAACAACGCGCCGCTGATGGGAATCGAACTCGGGACATTGGCTCTAAGTTCGGAGGCTTAGCCACTAGACTACAGAGGCGGTTAAATGTTTATTATTTGTTTGTTACTCAATCACGTGGAACCGACTGAACAGATTTAGATGAAATTTTGCACATAGATAGACCTGGATAGGACTATTTTTATTTACTTACAAAATATTCAGCTAACACGCACAAATGATAAATCAATAAATAAAAAAACGTTTAAAACACAAACACAAAACATGAAACATATCAAAATATAAAACAAAAAAAAACGTTTTTTTTACTTTAGGTTAGTAGGTACCTACTTATTAATGTGTCTGCGAGTACAGCATCTTAGATCTTATTTAAAAAACTAAAATCCAGGCGGACTTAACAAGCCCTACTATCAGCCAAACCGAGTAGGTACACAAAGATGTACCTCCCGCTAGGAATCGAATCCGGGACCTCTGGGTGTAAGAGCGGTGGCTTAGCCACTAGACCACAAAAACGGTTAAAATTTAATAAAAAGCTTGTTATAAATTTTTTTTCACTTTTATCTTTTTAACATGTAAGTACCTACAGTCTAGGAGTTCCTCTGACCTCCTTTCAGTTTCATCATCAGATCTTGGGCACCACACAAGGTTAGTTTTTATCAAGACAAATAAAATAAGCACAAATACGGCGGGGTTATCTTGTTTCATTGCAAAGTTCCTAGTTAGCTCAGTAAGTGTAATGTGAATTTCTTATGAGTTAAATAAAATTCTATAACCTCAGTTCCTATGATCACCTTCCGACTGCATCATTAGATCAGATCCATGATGCCATATTATTGAATTGAATTGCTATCGAAGTTGCGTAGATATACCAAGTTTCTTCTCGATCGGTCCTCGGGAAGTGATCCAAATCTTCCTTGCACGATTTGACCCGTACATACGGTCGCACGAGTCCGCACGACGTATGTACTGTGAAATCATCGTGAGTGGCCAGCAGGCGCGCGCGTTTCAAAATAGCTGTTCAGAAAAACGGACTTGACGGATTTTAATATTTTAAGAATAAAATGCTTAGTAGTTGATTGCGCATACGATGTATATAGTAAAAATCAGATTTGCTATTATATGATTGATCCTCATTTCTAGCATTAAACATTTCATGTAAAATTGGACCAACTTTGGCTCCATTTGCGTTTTCCAGAAATTATCGTCCCTTTCGATGCGTTTTGTAAGCGAAGGTTCATTTTCTCCAGCCTAGATTTCTAGCAGACAGAGTCGTCGAGATGACGGGAAAATGTCTTTATGGGTATTACTAGATTATTCTCGAGCCTTTGACACGATACAGACTTCCGTGTTAATAGCGAAACTGGCTTACTATGGTTTTGATGTCGCTGCTCAGAATTGGTTTACAACCTATATGTCTAATCGTTCCCAAAGAGTTGTAGTAACGTCGATAAACGGCACACAAAATAAATCTGACGTAGCTACTGTAAACAGAGGAGTACTAAGGGTCAATAGTTGGGCCAATTCTGATCATCTTGTACACTGCTGATTTGACGAAGTCTATTCGCTATTGTGAGCATCATTTATATGCAGACGATCTGCAACTATATAAATCATTCAAGTTGATTGACTCTGCGATTGCTGTTAGTGAAATCAACAACGATCTAGATTATGTAGCAGAGTGGTCAGAGGTCAATGGCTTGTTTTTAAACCCAGCCAAAACAAAGTATATGGTATTAGGTTCAAAAAAGCAAGTCAAGGATTTTCGAAACCAGGCGCTGCATCTCCAGATAAGAGATAAAAAAATAGAGCTGGTAACGGATGCACAAAATTTGGGTGTTGTAATGCAAAATTACATCACCACTTTACGTTGTAGAGGAGGTAACCTAAAAAAAAATATTTCAAATTTTTACTTCATCACTTTGTCGGCGTGATTTACATGTATATCCATGCCAAATTACAGCTTTCTAGTACTAAGAGTCTATGAGCTAGGCTGGGGACAGACAGACATACACAGGCAGACGGAAATGGCGAAACTATAAAGGTTTCTTGTTGACTACGAAACCCTAAAAAGCAAAGATCCACAATGACATCCAAATTTCGATAGAAGTAAATACAACAATAATAAAGTTGTTTTCATCTCAAAAGGATTGAGAAATCATCAAACATGTCATCGTGCCACACAATTTATAATCATAATTTATAATGTCACAAAACATAATAAAAATCTGTATGTGAAGCGCTTCATCGCGCGGGCAGTATCACAAGCAGCAGGAACACTGCGAGTGCGGTGGCGGCGGCGCGGGCGCGGGGCGGGCAAGGCGCGGCGGCGACCTTGTGCATGCGCAGCGCCTCGTCCATTTCGTGGATAGTGGCGTTCACCAGGTCGGCGTAGCTGTACAGCGACGTGAACACGCTCGTGGCGCCCTCCGCCGGTGCCACCGCGCCCACGTTCCGGCCCCTGCGGGCAGCGGAGTTCGCCGTCGCGTCGGCGTGCGCGCACTCCAACGGCCCCATCGACGTCACGCCCACCTAGCAACGAACATCAACGATGGTTACGCTTTACCGAACAAGAAGTCAAAGAAGTTCGAAACAGTCTCTAGCAGATGTAATAAGTGATTATCAACAATAAATGTGGTGGCGTACCTGCGTGCCTCGGAAGAGCACGGGCCCACCCGAATCACCGGAGCAGACGCCGCGCGAGTCCTGGCCGAAGGCCACGCCGCACAAGCAGTGGAACCAGGTGCCGCGCTCGCAGAACACCAACTGCAGCCGCACCGCAAATAGCTCCTCGCCCAGCACCGACCGCTCCGTGCGCCCGAACCCCAGCACCTGCCGCACACCAACTTTACCAACGGCCAACTCAAACTCTCACTAAGCGAACACGAGACAAAGCAGAGCAATTATCCTACTAATATTATAAACGCGAAAGTTTGTAAGTATGGATGGATAGATCTTTGTTACTCTTTCAAGTAAAAACTACGAATGGATTTGGATGAACTTCGGCATACAGATAGTTTATAACCTGGATTAACACATAGGATAGTTTTTATCCCGATATTCCCACGGCAATTAATGGAAACTGTCAAAGTGGATGTTTGTTACTCTTTCACGTAAAAACTACTGATTGGTTTATAACCTGGATTAACACATAAGATTGCTTTTATCCCGATATTCTTACGGAAATGAATGGAAACTGTCAAAGTGAATGTTTGTTACTCTTTCACGTAAAAACTACTAAATGGATTTGGGTTAAATTCGGCATGCAGATAGTTTATAACCTGGATTAACACATAGGATAGTTTTTATCCCGGTATTCTCACGGGAATGAATGGAAACTGTTCATGCAGTACGAAGTCCGCCGGGTCCACTAGTTATCAATACAAAAAAACATTTTGTGGCAAAAGCACTCAGTTCGAAATACATGGTTGCTTAAGTTCAAATCTTAGACCGCGCAAAGAAAGTTCGGATTTCTATACAGACAGAGCCCAGGTTTGAACTTCATTTCAATGATGGAGAGCTTCGCCCAGCAGTGGGACAGCATATAACATATAAGTTTTAAATAATTTTATTTTACTGTTTCTGAACTGATGGAACGTCAATCATTCATAATCCTACGTACCGCAAAGAAAAATAAAATGAAAATGAAACTGGAACTCCTTTCTTATCAAATATAATATTGGGATCTTCAAATCACGAGTGAATAGGTAAAGGTTATCGTAGGCTGCAAACTTATCTAAATAAATACAAAAAATACAAATAAAATTATTTGTGTTCACTATCTGTATGTAAGCCATCATGATTTGTTCACAATTTAGAAGAAATTCTCATCTTCTCATTTTTACAAGAAAGAAGTACTTTTTTGTAAAAATGAGAAGACACGAAACGATAAAAACTCTGATATCAAGAAGAGTCTGGTCTCGTTGACTACGAGTCGTAGTACGGCGTACCTGCACTTCCTCATTCTTGAGGTCGACGGGGTTGTAGAGCCGCATGGAGCGCAGCGCGTCGGGCGGCGGCGTGGCCAGCAGCATGTCGACGCGCGTGCGCACCAGCCCCACGTCGTGGTGCAGCAGCGTCACGTCCATGCCGCGCCCCTCGTCCTCCTGCACCACCTTGTACCTGCCGCCATCACCACCAATGTGCTCATCACAAGGCTCAACGAAACTTATGTAAACCTACACCTTAGATTATATACACGTCTAGATAATTCAAAATTCAAAATCATTTATTCAGTTTAGGCTACAAGTAGCTCTTGTGATTGTCACTATGCCATCTGTTCGTAAGTCTACTCTAGGCGGGAGATCTTGTACCGTCAGAAAGAAGAACCGGCAAGAAACTCAACAAGTGTCCAGCTCTTTTCTCCCTTACAGGTCAAAAATATTGAAAAATGCCCTATCATAGCAGGACACTTTCCATTAGAATAAACACAAAATAAAAAATATGCGTTAACAAATTTACATCAGGTAAAAGTATCAATTTCCACAAATGTCATGCAGTACCACTACAGTACTCTCGTAAAAGTCCAAAATTGTGTAAGATAAACAAAGTCAAACTATAGTGAATAATACTAAAAATAAGATACGTATGCAAGAGCAGACCATTGCATTTGCATTGATAGAGCATTGCAACTAAAAAAACACAAAAATCGGCCTGAATTTCTTTCACTGTGTGCGTGATTAGGAATCCCAGCTTTAAAAAATCTTTTCGCGTGTTATAATCAGTGATCGGAGTAGTAAACTGTAGTTATGAATCCGAATCAGCCAAAAATTACGGGTGCGGCACCATCACCTGCGCCGTCCGCATCTGCTACCGGAACTAGGACGGACGGGGACATGTCTGCCATACAGATCAGCAACCGCATACCCGAGTTTTGGACGGACCAACCTCGGGTGTGGTTCATCCGAGCGGAAGCCGTAATGTTGCCACAGAAGATGGGGGATGAAATGAATTTCCAAATCATCGTAGCCAAGCTTGGAAAGGAGGCTATTCAACAGGTGACTGACCTATTAATTAAGCCTCCAGACACTAAAAAATACGAGGCTCTAAAGAACAGGTTACTCGCCATCTATGAGGAATCAGAGAACCGGCAGATTCAAAAACTAATAGGAGAGATGGAGTCAGGCGACCAAAAGCCGTTGCAACTCCTGCGCCGTATGCGTGACCTGGCGAGGGAGAAAATTCCAGACGACACTTTAAGAATATTATGGCAAAGTCATCTACCACCGGCCGTGCGAGCGGTACTAGCTGTCACCGAAGCCTCAGATATGGATAACCTGGCAACCGTGGCCGACAAAATCATGGAAACCACGACTCAACCTCAGATTGCCGAGCTATCCACTCCTAACCACGATAAAGGAAACGATAAATTATTGGCGGAAATTGCAAAATTAAGTGCAAGAATTAACAATATGGAAAGGTCACGCAGCAGACTCCGTGGACGCAGCAACAATCGTTTTAACCAGCGTTTCCGTTCCCGTTCCAAATGTCAGCAGCGACGCACTCCTGAAAGCGAGAATTGGCTCTGCTTTTACCACCGAAATTTTTAGTGTTTACATAAAAATCATGAGTAAATTTAAAAGCTTACTGATAATAACTAACTTTTCTTAGTATTATTATTCACTTTTCCTACATGGTTATGACAGCATTGAACAGATATTTATAAAATAATTATAAGATACAGTGAACAAATTAAACGCCCACCGACCCAGCCAGGAATCGAACCTGGGTCTTCCGCAATCCGGACGGCTGCACTGACCGCTATGCTGGGAAGGCTGACGAAAAGCGCTGAATTTTGCCACTGCTTTTTTTTTTATTATTTTTTTTTTGAGTGCTTATTGCGGCACAGTGCCATCTATCCAAAGGTTATTGCAACCGATGGCTATGCAGATTCATCTTTGCAGATGAAATACCACAAATTTGATAACACAACGCTATATTAAACTAAATAATCTACTTACCCTCAATACTGACAAGACTAACTACATTTGCTTCAGTATTTATAATAGTTCTCAGCCTTGCCAAGACTTCAACATAAAAATACACACTTGTGGGGCATTGGATGGTTTCAATGATGGGTGTGGATGTCCTCAAATTAATAAAGTACAATATGTAAAATATCTGGGGGTGATGTTGGACCAAAGGTTATCATGGTATCCTCAAATTGAACAAATTACATCAAGAATACGTAAATTTAACTGGATATTTAAATCACTAAGATATATAGCCCCAAAAGATGTGACTAGCAGTTCGAACAATTTTAGAAACTTATTAAACGAAATCTACACCTCGCTAGTACAATCAATAATAACCGATTGTATCCCTATCTGGGGTGGAGCACTCAAGACACGTTTCCTAGAAGTAGAGAGAGCACAACGTACTTTACTAAAAATAATGTATTTCAAAAAAAGAACATTCTCAACACATAATTTATACCAAATTAGTAACCTACTATCGGTACGCAAATTATACATTATACAAACAATTTTAAAAAAACACAAAAATCTAATTTATGAACCATGTATAACGGGAAGAAGAAGAAAGAATAACATAGTCAACGTTCCTCATAGAAAAACTCAATTTGCTAAGGTACAATTTGAATCACGCACAGCTGTTCTATATAACAAAGTAAACAAAGAAATACTAATATACAATAAATATCATACATATCATGGAATAACACTGTGAACTAATAAAAGCGGCTTGGTGAAACTTAAAATTAAGAATCAATATGTTTAATACATTCTTGGGATATTGTTTATAACTAAAATTCGTAGTATAACTTAAATGATTGTAAAATTGATTCTCTTAAAATATTGTTTATATAACTATAAATTGAATTCCATCTTAAATTATTATAAAACTGATTGGTAACCGCTTAAAATATTACTTATAACTAAAATTATTGTAGTGAAACTTAAAATTAATAACCTACTTATAATTAATTACCTACTTAAAATTGTTTAAAAAAAAATATATTAAAAAAAAAAGTTAATTAGTCAAGTCTGTATTGTATAGAAAGAGCGGAATCCCCTGGTACAGGCAATTACAAGCTTAAAAGGGGGCTCCGACAACTGTTGTATACAACTGTTTTGAAAAGAAATAAACAATTTTTGATTTTGATTTTGATTTTGATATTGATGTGATAGTCAATAAAGCGTTTCGCAATCTGGGCTTTGTAGTATATTATGCTTACGTACGTAGTATACTTGAATGCGCCAGTCCTATCTGGGGTCCACGATACGACGTCTACATAACAAGAATAGAGCGCATCCAAAAAAGTTTATACGTCACCTAAACTATAAATTTAACAAATCCGACTCTTATCTGGGTAGCTGTCGCGAGTATTTACTACTTAGCCTTGAGAAGCGGCGCCAGGTGTTGGACATGGGATGGCTATGGGACTTGGTGCGTGGCCGTTTGGACTGCCCTGAGCTGCTAGCGGACCTGTCCCTCTGTGTGCCCTCTTTTCGTACACGACATACCCCACTTTTTCACACACCATCACACCAGACCAATTACGATATTAATTCTACTCTTACGCGTCTTCCACGCCTTTACAATAAGAAATTCTTTAACTTCGATATTTTTCTCGAGACAAAAAAACACTTTAAAGATAAGATAAAATTAAGCCTTATCTCCCCTTAAACTATTTACACACTCCCTGTATTTGTTTGCATAATTTTAGTTATTTATTTAAGTATCATACAAGTAAGTAAGTAAGTAAAAACAAAAATAAAACATTATTATTTATACTATTATTTGTTAATATTATCTACTTATTTTTTTTTTTTTTTTTTATACATAGCACGGCAAATGACTCCATTTCACCTGATGTTAAGTGAATATGGAATCCAGATGCGATGACAAATAAAGTAAATATAGTAACTATTTTTTATTTTTTTTATATATGACAGTATTTTTATCGACTGTTGTGGTTCATAGATTTCAGATTTTATGTTAGTCCTCTCGTTTTATGAATAATGTGGTTATTGTAAGTTGTAGTGTTTAAGCATCATGTATCATTACTTTTATACATTTTTTTTTTGTTATCAAACTAAGCTAGTTGTGTACATTTATATAGGCCTAGCTGTTTATGTACCGATTAAAATAAAATAAAATAAAATAAAATATAGTAAATTTTATTTTTTATTTTTAAGTGCTAATTGGTGCACTGAAGCTGAATTAAATATTTATAAAATACTAGCTGACCCGGCGGTTTTCGTACAGCTTTAACAGTTTCTATGACAACAAGACAAAACAAATCGTTAAATAGTTTACGCGTGAAAGGGTATCACACAAAGCAACAAACAAACAAACTCACTTTTTTAATAATAAGTCTTTGATTATACTTTTGGGAAAGTACAAAATTTCATGATGATCGGTTGAATAGTAGGATACCTACGCGTGAAAGCGTAACAAATAACAAACAAACAAACAAACTCATTTTTGCATATTAAGTTAAGTTACTATTAGTTAGGATAGTTAGGGTATAAACTCTGATTGAGGAGCTCGATGGCGCAGTGGCTAACGCGTCCGGTCTGCGAGTGCTGAGGCTAAGCAACTTTCGTAAAGGCCGGTCATCGGATTAGTGACCAAAAATTAATCATCTCGAGCTCCTCCGTGCTTCGGAAGGCACGTTAAGCCGTTGGTCCCGGCTGCATTAGTAGTCGTTAACAATCACCAATCCGCACTGGGCCCGCGTGGTGGTTCATGGCCCGTTCTCTGGATAGGGATCCATCCATAGGGAAGGCTCGTGCCCCAGCAGTAGGGACATAAATGAGCTAATGACGATGAAACTCTGATTTAGACTCACATCTGCTTATAACGTTTACCACTATTGTAACCCTGTAAAGGTCATCCCAATCCTATCCGAAGTACTCGGAGAATCTAGCAGAGTGCGGGAGCACGCTTGCGTGATGCCATTCCCTCTAGAAACCTTCTGACGTTGTTTTGATCGTGATCAAGCAGTGTGACTTGAGGAAACCTTTAAAATTCTCGCCACCCCCATACAAGTCCGGTGACGCTGTGAAGGCCGTTTACAGATAACAACAAACTAACTCCTAAAAATTTTTGAGCTTATCAGCGAATCAATCATTTTCTATACAGCTCCCTTATTTCAATAATCACATCGCCCAATATAATTAGTTATAATAACGAACATTTTTTGGCATTTAAAACAGAATCAAATAAATTCAGCTTGTTTGGATTCTGATTCAGAATGAATGTATGTACACACTACTTGTAATGGTCACCAATGACCAGAGGAGTGTGTGAAGTGTGAGTGACGTACCCGGGGTGCCGGTACAGGTAGTGCACCGGCGCCGTGTCGCCGTCGGGCGTGGAGGGGCGGCGCGAGTTGTACTTGACGTAGGCGACGCGCGAGGAGACACAGTGCGCCGCCGTGAGCGCCCAGCGCAGCGCCACCACCGCGCCCGAGCAGCGCGTCATGTAGTATCGGTCCAGCAGCGCACACACCGCCGGGAACAGCTCCAGCTCCACCGCCTCGCCGCCGAACACGCGCCGCGTGCCCAGCAGCGCCGCCTCGCTCCACATGCCGGCGTTGCCCATGCTGCGGAAGAACCCGTAGCGGCTCGCGTTGCGCGTCTTCAGCGCGCCGGCCATCTGCAGCGCCGTCGCCACCACCACCGCCAGAGACGCGGCTCTCATTTCGCTCTTCTATACACCGATTTTGCACTCGAGTTCATCAGGCACATCTCGAAACACAAAATTAAAACGCTAAATTCGCAGCCGTGTGTGTCACCTCCATGGCGTGTTGACCATAATGACGTCGTTATATTTTCTCTAGTAATGACAGATTCAGTTTGGGGAAAAAAGTTTTGATTTACTCTGAAAAATGAATGTAAAAAGCAGTCTGTGGCTTTGCATTATCTCTTCTGAAAAGCTAAATCAGATAAAACACAAAGAATATTGGAAATAATTGTCTCACTGACGAATAGGTGTTTTACGTAAAACATAATATTTCGGCTAAGGTCAACAGTTACTATGTTCGGAGTAAAAACTTACGAACACTCTATGGTAGAGTCTATTTCTTGGCGGGAAAGTGAAGAGTCATGTCTGCGGTTTTGTTTTATTTTCTAAAATTTGTGTTATGTCAAATGATAATGTGAAATAATGGTGGATTATTAACCGTTAAGTGTTCGTGAGTGTGCATGAGTGTTGTCAAATGAAACAAAACAGTGCAACGTCACTTTTCAAATTCTCTCAAGAAGTCTGCCCGAGGACTTAGTAAAGCCCCACATCTTTACTGAGATACTCGAGGGGTTGAGTGGTATATCATTTCTCATTTCTATTATCATTCATCATCATCATACAGAAAAGAAATATTGTTTATTTATGTATTACTAGTTAGAAAAATTACTTTGACACTGAAAAAAAAAACAATGTTGAAAAAATTTCCACGAGCAGGATTTGAACCTGCACCCTTTTGACATACCGGGTCAGGTGCTCCTCTAATTGAGCTATCGTGGAGGAGCACCTGACCCGGTATGTCAGAAGGGTGCAGGTTCAAATCCTGCTCGTGGAAATTTTTTCAACATTGTGTTTTTGTAATTTGTTAGCAACAAAATTTGCGTTAAAAATTATTTAAACAATTTACTTTGACACTGGCTATTTAGCCAGTGTCAAAGTAAATTGTTTAAATTGATTAGCACATTTGTGCTAATCGCACGAAGCCATCAACAAAATGAAAAAAAAAATGAAAATTCTATGGTACGAGGAGAACATGCCGACAGTTTGCATTTTACCTCAGATATTGTACTCAATAAACGTAGTGTTAAATTCTCTTTGGTATATAATACGTAGTAATAAATTACCACGCCATAACAAATAATATCCGAAATACAATTACACCACAGAAACTACTAATAAACCACTCGATAGGTCTTTGGGGGACCTTAGGATGTAATTTTATGAGAAGTCGTAGTCGGTATATCCAACACTGAGCAGTTCATCATCTCAGCCAAAAGACGTCCACTGCTGGACAAAGGCTTCCCCCACGGATCTCCATGAGGGGTATTTGCCGTAATCGCCACGCTTGGCAGGCGGGTTGGCGATCGCAGTTGATTAAGAGTAACCTCAGAGAGATGCTGCTGCCCATCCTCCGGAATGATCCCTTAGTCGGCTTTTACGACACCCTTGGGAAGGTATGGGGTGGTGCAATTCTTTGTCCCCGGCACCACACAGGGGAGCAGTTCAATCCACGACAAAAAAACTTCAATACTTACCGCATATCGTCGGCGTGACCAAAATCAAATGTTGAGAAATAAATTAATAAACTTTTTCAAACTTAGTCATGCCATAACTATCCTAAGTACGAAATATACGAAAAACTTTAAATGCAGTTCAATAGTAGGTATATATTATTACTATTGACATCAACAGGAACAAAATTTTTAAGACCAATAGTTTTTTTTTTTTTTTTAATGCCTAAAAACCAAGTTAGTGACTTCTAGTCGATTGGCTTAAAACTCTTAATCTTATAGTAAATCCCCAAAAAACTAAATTTGTTAAATTTCGAAGTTGCAGATCAGACTCGTATAATTTAAACATTTATGAATCTTATACAGAAATAAAAGAAGTAAACGAAAGCAACTTTCTCGGTATTTCAATAGATGCTAAATTAAATTGGAAATCCCACATAGATATCATAAATAAAAAGATTTGAAGATTCTGTTATGCGTTGTCTATTTTAGCAGAAAATTCCTCACCTGAAATTACTAAAACTGCTTAATTTGGTAACGTGTATCCTCTTCTAACTTATGCAATTATATTCTGGGGTAACTTTGTTGATTCACAGAGCTCTTTCTTACTTAAAAAAAATGTATTCGCATTATTTATAACATTTATTATGATAAAACACTTAAAGGCGTTTTTAAATAAAAGAAGTTCCTTACTCTTACCAACATTTACAATCTGGAAATATCTGTATTTATTAAAAATAATAAAGAATATTTTAACTGTTCAAAATCTCTCCGTAATCAAAGCAATATATATATAAATATAATTTAAACTTACCAACTGTGAATAATAATGTATACTACAAGAGTGCTTTCATAAATGGTATTAGAGTGTTTAATCATTTACCCCCTGATATTAAAACATTCGGTGGTGAAATGTTTAAGCGGAATTTAAAAATATGGTTGTATAACAATGTTTTTACACCTTCCGTGAATATTTTGATTTTAAAACTGTTTAATGTAGAATTCTATTTATATGTTTACATTGCATGCCTGATAAGGTAAACTGTTGATACCTAATTATTATATCCTACAACTTGTTGTTACACAGTTTTATGCAATAAAGATTTTCTAATTCTGATTCTGATTCTGATTCTTGCAAATAATAGATAATACTAGTCATCAATTAATAATTTCTTAAATTACAAGTAAAATTAAGTAAGAAGAGAGTCTGGTATTTAGTTTTAAATTTAATACATTCTAAATCTAAAATATTTATTAGAATTGACGGATGATAGATATCCTCTGTTATTAAAGGTTGTGAAGAACGGGTGACTTCCAAAAAAATATTACTAAAACAAAGATCCAGGATGTTGCCTTTTGAATTTGGAACGTAATTATATTGTTTGAAATTATTAAAATTAAGGCTATCTAAAAGTATCATAGCACTGTTTTGCACTTCAACACTTCCCTGTTGCAATATAGTACACTCATTCCGATCCCATCTAATGCAGGGTAAGTTAAAGTCTCCCACCAATAAATAATTACAATCAGGAAAACAATCCAGTAACTTAGAAATATTATTCATTAAATTGTCCATACGGCCTGAGAACCCGCGTTGTTCAGGCGGTGTATACGCAATAATAATGAATAAATCCTCATGCGATGATATTGCGCGCGCTGGCACCCGTACACAAAGGGATTCGGCAGTATCACTATTCCAATCATTTAGAACAGTTGCTTCGAGTTGCCTGCGCGCACATATCATTACTCCACCCCCCTTGGACTTATCACATAACTTCAGATTTCTATCACACCGAAAAATGTCGTATCGCGCGTCACATAGCTCACTATCTAATATGTCACTCTGTAACCAAGTCTCAGTGAATAAAAGTACGTCATAATTTTGACCTAGTATTGCGTTATAAAGGTCTAAGCATTAAGTCCTTAACCCTCGTACGTTCTGGTAATACACAAGATTCGATTTCTTTTATTTAAAAAGTTTTTTTTTTTTTTATTTGAATGTGCTCGGATTTAAACTTTACCTGAAAAGTAGGGTGGGTCGCTCTTCAAAGAAGCATGGTTTACCCAGATATCTCAACTACTGAGATCCTGGCTATTTATCACTTACCATCGTATGGTACACCACATTCCTTGCTAACGTTGCTGTTATGTAACAAAGTTGCGGTTCAAATGTAAGGGATTTCGTTTATTTAGCTTTGTGTGTAAAATAAAACACAACCAGTATTGGAAAACATCCGACATAATAAAATACGCCAAAATAGAAAAAGTAATAGAGAAGTTATTGAGTTGAAAATTAGATCCCTTAAAGTGTTTAAAACAGTTATGTTGAGTATGAATTATATAAAATGAATTTAATAAATTAGTTTATAAAATTTTTTTATATTTTTTTTTTATTTATTTATGAACATGGAATCTACAGCACTTTATAAACTAAGTTATTACATTGTATACTTAACCTACTGCCAATTACAGATCCCTACTTTGTAAAACTATATATTTAATTTATGTCGCTTAAGCAAATTAGAAAACAAAACAGATAGACAACACAATAATTTAGAAACTTCAAAAACAATTTAAAAAACAAATAAGTTAAAGTAAATCAGTGGTAGGTAGGTACGCATCGAACAGTGCGAGTGCGAGTGCGAGTTGAGCGTGTGAGTGTGTGAGTATGTGGTATGTGTGTGTTTGTGTGTGTGTGTGTAGTGTAAATGGACATTAAATGTGGTGCATGAGGATGCATGGATGTGCGTATAATATGCTTGTGAGTGCTCTTTATCATCAGTCTGACAAGCAGGGGCAATTCTTCAGAAGTCTAAGTGTGAATTATAAATGTGCTTACAGACCAAATATATGTGTGTGTGAGGCTATATACTTTATTTTACTTTACTTTATTTACTAATATAGTCGAGATTTGTTTTTTGAAAGATGGTTTACTAAGGTGGAAGATATCGATAGATGAGAAAGTTTTGTTATAACTGTTGAGTGAACGGTAAATAATTGAATTTTGAGCGTAGTTAGAATGGCTAAGTGGTACATGAAAAAGAGGGGTATGTCTAGTGCGCTTTGTCGGTGTTCTGATTTGTAAAAAGAGAGATAATAACTCAGAACAATCAATCTTATCATTACAGACATCGTGTAAGTACAACATATCAAGGAGAGTACGGCGATCTTTGAGCTGCATTAACTTATGAAACGTACACGCTTCCTCGTAGTTGATTTTCTTGTGCTGACTCCGATAATTTAATGCTTTTATGAACCTAGATTGTAGACGTTCGATTGATTCGATATATGTCATGTAATTAGGGTTCCACACGTTACTGCAGTATTCTAAAACACTGCGGACGTATGAAAAGTATAAGACCTTAATGCAGTCAGTATCCGAAAAGGGGCGACTGACACGCAAGACAAAACCTAAGTTCTTGTACGCTTTAGTGACCATAGTATTTATGTGATCAGACATCAACATTTTGGACAAAAATGACCCCGAGATCTTTAGTGACGTTAGTGCGTTTTAAAGGCACGTTATCAAGACTGTACTGGTGAGTAAGTATATTTCTTTTACGTGTAAAGCTAATCTGAAAACATTTAGCAACGTTGACTCCGATACGATTATCATGATAATATTTGCACAACTGATTTAGGTCACCCTGAAGCTTCATAGCATCTTCATTAGTTTTTATGTTTGCGTAAATCTTTGTATCATCCGCGTACATCAGGAATTTAGCAAATCGAAAACATTTTCCAACATCATATAAATACGATGCGTACAACAAAGGCCCCAGGATTGAGCCCTGAGGGACTCCAGATGGGACTTGCACGAAGTCAGAGCGATGTCCGGCCACAACTACAGCCTGCGAACGATTCCGTAGATACGATTCAACCCAACGAAGAAGATTTCCACGAATTCCCAAATCTTGGAGCTTTCGTAGAAGGATAATATGGTCAACGCGGTCAAACGATTTTTCAAAATCTGTGTATATGACGTCTATTTGATAGCCACTATCCATCCCACAGAGTACATCATTAACAAAAATTTATAGATTTGTGTTCGTAGAGCGGCCACGTACAAAACCATGTTGCTGCGAAGGAATGTGTCGAATGATAAACGGGTATATGCGAAGGTGTACCACTCTCTCCATTAACTTACTGGGCACATTGAGGATAGATATTGGCCTATAGTTCTCGATAGCAGTTTGGTTTCTTTTTTATGAACTGGCACAATGTTAGCTGTTTTCCAGATTTTAGGAAAGTATCCTTCATTAAAACATCTATTAAATAATATAGTGATAGGGCCAGCTAGTGAAGTCGAACATTTATAAAAGAAATAAGCAGGAATCTCATCGCAACCAGCTCCTTTTGAGCAATCAAGATTTCTAAGTAATTTACTTATCTCTGCTGCCGAAATATCTATGTCACTAATGACGTCATAGCATGGGGCGCAATCTTCGGAAAATTCTGTATAATTATGTAAAGGTTGGCTAAAATTTCTACAGAAATAATCATTGAAGGCGTTACAAATATCAAGCTGATTATATAAAGAACTATTATTATATTGCATTAGATTAGGATAGTTAGATTGATTAGTTCTTTTAGATTTTACATATTTCCAAAAAAGTTTAGGAGCTAATTTTATTTTTTCTTCGGAAAACCTAATATAAGACGAGTAACATTTTGGCTCCATTTTTTTCAGCCGCGCACGTAATATCGAGAATGTACTATAGTCATCATGATTGCCATATTTCTTCCAAAGCCTATGAAATTTTGCCTTTTCCTTAATTAATTTTATAAGAGCATTACTGTACCAAACAGGATAGGTATGTAAAAGCGATACTGTTTTTTGAGGTACAAATTCAGATAAATAGTTTTATTTCTTTTTTGCTGTTAATTGTACTTAAATTACTTGACCAATGGCGTATTTGCCAAATTACATAATTTGACGAAAAGAGGATTTGACGAATCTAATTTTAATTAATTTGTCGATTTGACGATTTAACCAATATCAGACTTGACCGATGTCGTAACACCCCCTCACGAGAGGGGTCCCGCCCCCGCCCCCGCCCTCCTTGCAGTAGGTACCATGTAAATATCTACTTCTAATACAGCACACAACACCAACAACAGATCAGTTTGTATGAGCGCTAAAAAGAGTTTAAATTAAATACGCAGGCAAGATTTCATTAAGAGTATTGCTTACGTCACTATTTTCACTCAAAGATAAGTAAAATATGATATTAGTACGAGTAAAAAAGCCTAAATTTTAAGGAAAAAATATTGTAAAGGGACATTAATTAGTTTTAGTCAACTAAACAATGATTATTTTGTTAGTTATTTGATTTGATAAAATTATTGAGATTCTTTTAAACCCTTTCGATGCACATTATGTTTTAACAGAACTAATTATGTGCATATAATGAATTTTAGCCAGTTGTTACTTACAGTGATGTAAGTAAAACATACTTATTCTTAAAATGTCACTAAATTCCCTTAATATCTTTTTTTATTTACTATATGACATTGTAAAAAATTTAACTGGTAAATGGTGTTTTTGCAAACTATTTTT
Organism: Eudonia mercurella; assembly: GCA_963082485.1. NCBI lineage: Eukaryota > Metazoa > Arthropoda > Insecta > Lepidoptera > Crambidae > Eudonia > Eudonia mercurella. Next base: position 22,908 of record CAUJAO010000107.1, read on the forward strand.
TTTTTTCTCATGTGATTGTCCTTTATATTATGTGTTTTTTTTTTTTTTTTATTTGTGATGGAAAATGTCCTTTTATGATAGGGCATTTTCCAATATTTTTGACGATGTAAGGGAGAAAAGATTTGGACACTTGCTGAGTTTCTTGCCGGTTCTTCTCAGTACAAGATCTCCCGCCCAGAGTAGACTTACGAACCGATGGCATAATGACGTTCATAAGAGCTATTTGTAGCCTAAACTGAATAAATGATTTTGAATTTTGAATTTTTTGAATTTTATAAAGGAACATTCACACATTTCTTCGTCACTGAGATTCACTATAGCTGGTTAGTGAATTTCGGGCCACCACAAAACAGAAAATAGAAGTTATTGACTTATTGTGTTGGTTATAAGGTCTAAATGAGAAGCTGGAAGGTAGCGAGCTTTTGCATAACATTAAACGCATACAAATAAGTTCCTTTGCGCTTTTAACTGAACTTGATGATTTTTTGTAGTTCATGAGTTCTTGCAATAAGCCGACGATATTATGTCAATGAACTACTCCTAAGCGGCTAGATCAATTTTAATGAAACTTTTTGTGCGTATTTGAGTGGGTCTCTGGATGGTTTCGAGTCACAATTAGACCTGATAAATGGCGCTGAAATAGGGTTCTAGGTTTTTTACCCGACTCCGTCAGAAGGAGGGTAAACCAACCAAGCAGCCTTGGCTAGCTTAATTAAATCGGCATTCGCTTTGGTTGGTGACTGTCGACAACTATCAATATTCAATGTATTTATAAATACTCATTTCAAATCATTCAACATTGCTCAAATTGAATTCTGGGATCGTAGAGCTGTAGAGCTTGTTTTTTTCTTTTCAGTTTTTTCTCTTTGCAGTTATTTTTTATATTATTCCGGTTTTTACAAGTATATCATTGTTTTTTATATAGTTGTTTCAGCAGTCGGGTTTTTTGTTTTACTTTAATAATTTTTATTAAAACTATCATGGTATCCGGGCGTTCACTCAAGCGGATGAAGTCGCGACCGGCCGCTAGTGTTTCATAAGAAATATCTTATCAAATAATAATAAAACTATACAAAAGATATCATTATAAGATATTTAATCACACTAATATTATAAATGCGAAAGTTTGTGTGTAGGTGTGTATATTTGTTGCTTCTTCATGCTGCAATGGATGGATAGATTTAGATGAAATTTGGCATACAGATAGTTTATTACCTGAATTAACACATATGATACTTTTTATCCCTCCTCACCTCGCCTCAGCTTGTGTATATCGATACACAAGCTGAGGCGGGGTCCTGATTGACCTATTGTTTGTTTATGTTTTTTATTTTATGTTTTATGTACTTGGGAACGGGAACGGGAACCACTTTATAAATAACAATAATATATATAGTAAATAAGTATAGATTTAATATTATATAAAATACTATGTATATGAATGTATAAACATTACAAAATAAATATAGCACTATTTTGTGTTAATATTGAAATGCCCTTGTAGTGCCCATTTGAAGACGTCGCCTAGCTATATCCAGTTTTAAGATCATGTGAAACCAAATGAATCAATTGAGATTTATAACTTACTTTATGATTATTAATATTGTCTCATAAATAACGGCTTCCGGAACTCTATAAGAGACCTAGAATCTTTTGGCTATAAAGCCCACCACTGCTCTTGCTTGACCGGACGGCGAACTGTACGAACTTGCGCTCATGTCATATAACTTGGCACTTGATACTCAGAACAGATCCTAGCTATATCAGCTGCTACTATTAAATGGTGGGACTACACGTGGGATTCCCTTTTTAACCAATCTCGTTTTGTTTGTAACAAGATGTTTTCCTCTGCAGGTGTATCGAAGTGTATCGAGGGAGGCGAGACAAGCAAGCGAGGCGGCGATGCGGGCCGCAGGATGAACACATCCAAGGGCTGCGAGTCCGACTGGGGCGTGGAGCCGTCCGACAAGCTGGTCCGCTT
>CAUJAO010000108.1:0-18444 GCA_963082485.1 Eudonia mercurella
TGGTGTCGATGTAATTTTTAAACGTTTCGCCTTCGATGACTTTTTTGTTTCTCGTCCGAGTGTTCGATTCCTGGATGAAGCACAAAATGGATTAAGTGAAAATCAAGCTTTAAAAGCTGAGGTTGTGAATAAACTGTCTATTTTGTGTCGAGTTTATAAAGTCTCTTAGAATACTTAAGTTAAATAATGTTTTGAGATGAGTAAATTAGGTATTGAATGTTAAATGTGCTGAAAATAGAAAAATTGTTCCTTTTTCAAAATTTATACGATGGTGCTTTTACCATAGTATAGTAATCAGATCACTAATATAAATATTAACGACGATAAATATTATGAACACTGAAATCATTTAGTTTAAAACACAAATATACACAAACAAATCAGGGATGTCATTGTCTACGTGACCGCAAAATAATTTATCATTTAAAGTGTTTCTTCCTAAACATTTTAAAATATTTATACATTACACACATTGACTAATTGATCATCTTAACAAAATTATTCTTCATTACCCTTACCTATCTAATTTAATGGACAACTGCAGCCTAGGTTATAATAATTTTGTACATAATAAATTAAGTTTCTTGTGCAATTTATTGTTAGAGTAATCGTTTTCTTTACATGTTATAGATGTGGTACCTACTTGTGCTGAATAATTTAGTTGTTTTTATAAAAAAAATAATTCGAATAGAATTACCGAGATGAACTTCAAATGACGTAAATAATGATTTTTTGACCTTTAATAAAAAATAACAAATACCTATTTCCATAATGTGAAATTGTTTCAGCATAAGTTTCTCCATATTTAATGTATTCATTATATAATAAGTTTAAAATTATTTAACTCCTTAAGTAAAAGAAATATCAATATCCCTATTTATAGGAAATTATATTATGTTTTACGATTTCAGTTTTGAGTCATTAAAGTAAGGAGTATATTTTTTTACATAGTTAGCATTATAGATGAGGAGTATTTATTCTAGACACGCTTGTGTTGAAGCTTTGAAACGAGGCCGATCATTATTTAATTTTCAGTTGTATTTTTGTCAGCTCTTCAAAGTGAAAAATTGTTTATTGTCATATGACTATTGAAGAATAGTTGATGGCTTGTACGTTTAAACTGATGTAATGAAATTGTTTATTTTTGGGAAATTCTGTAAATATTAACACTTTATGGTATAGGCTACTAAAGTATTTCTACTGTGGCCATGTACAAAGTGAGATAATACATTTAGTGTTAAGTTTTTACACCACACAGCTAGTGTTAAGAGAAGTGTGCCATTTTGTTTGGCGCATATTATTCTAAACTGTTGTTCTGTAATGTAATAAAAGTTTTGTGAAAGTCATCGTTTATTTCTCTCAAAACCAAAATAACGATACGTCATTTCGACTGGTTCCAGCGCCATTACATAGACAGTAGACGCAGTGCTGGTTTCTGGAATAGGGCTTATAATATCAGGTTTCAAGTAAGAGTTATTAACTTGGCGTTGTGCTACTTGTATTTACTGGATCTGAACAAGTTAGCTGCAAGCTTCATCTTGTGTTACTGCGACGGGACTTGCGCCTTACTTCTCGACTGCAGAGAAGTTTGATCGCACTATTCTACGAACATTTCTAGCGTAGTCAACATCAAATGTAGTTGCTTAATTTTTTTTTCAATCGTACCGCTTGAATGAATATTAGTTAAGTTACCTAGTACTACGAACTAGGGATGATAAATATATTAACTATTAACCTTTTGAACGCCACGGTCGGCACTGGACGACAAATGAAAAAGTGCCCAACACGCCACCGTCGTGTATAGCCGACGAGAAAACGACATTTTTAAAATACAAAATAAATATACTAAATTAACTTTTTTGTGTTTCTTTTTCCTATTATTTAAAAGTACAGTAATGATATATTGTAAAATGGCACGAAGATATATCCATTAGTTACATTTCACAAGCAAAAATTATCATTAAATATTGCTAATCGAAATCCTTAAAAAAGGTGTTCTCCTCACGCCACAGTCGGCAAGATACGACAGCTAGTGAAGGGTAAGTTAGGTAAATTTATTGAATAGTGCAGAATAGCTATTGGCATATAATAGTTCGTAGCGGCCTCGCTTTTTGTAAATTTTGCTTACCTTTTTAATGAAAACCAAAATAGTAGAGAAAGATTTTCATAAAATGCGCGAAGGCACTTATTTGAGCTTCTAGATTGAACTACTGTTCTAAACAAATGAAATAAAAAAAATAGAATGTTATCTCTTATGTAGTCGAATAGTTCGTAGCGGCCTCGGAATTTTTAGATATCATTGATTTTACATTTTACATTTTTACATTTTTAGATTTTACAAAACTTCTAAAATCGCTTTAAGATCGATGTGAATTTCTCCTATCTACGATAATATTATTGAGCAAAATTTATACCAGATTAATTGTTACTTCATGAGGAATAAACATTTAATAATGAATTTATAATCCTATTTCGATAAAAACGATAAATACAACTGCAAAATTACTATAAAATGCGATGCGCCGGCCGGAAATTTGTAATACTAAGGATGAATTTATTATTCGATAAAAACGATAAATACAACTGCAAAAATACTATAAAATGCGATGCGCCGGCCGGAAATTTGTAATACTAAGGATGAATTTATTATTCGATAAAAACGATAAATACAACTGCAAAATTACTATGAAATGCGATGCGCCGGCCGGAAATTTGTAATACTAAGGATGAATTTATTATTCGATAAAAACGATAAATACAACTGCAAAATTACTATAAAATACGAAACTGGGCATTTTACGCAAAAATCACAGTCGAGATGTAATAGGCCTCTTAATAATTAGTACTCTAATAGACAACCTTTTCTTTACCTTGTTGTTTATAATTTTTAGTTTACTTGAAATGTCACATCCCTACCTCACACGCAAGAAAGTTGTCAAAGGTCGTGCCAACCACGCCATAGTCGGGTCTTCCCGACAGCGGATGACTTAACGAACGAGATTAGTGATGTATCTTATTATTATCTGATTTATTCGTTTGCAGTTCTAATGTCTACTTTTACTTTGTTTAGAATTTTGTAACTGCTGTTAAATGATACGAAATAGTGTCAAATAAAGATTGATATAACGAGTAATATTTTATTTCAAAAATATGTGACGAATAGCAATTATTAAATTGGTTATTGACAAATTATCGATAAGATCGTTGGCATTCCTATTTTATTTGTAGGTATTTGCTCTGAATTTGTGGCTTGGCGTGGAAGGGGCGCCAATGCGTTTGCGCTCTGGCGTTCAAAAGGTTAAAATCAACAAATAAAAAAAAATCACTAACATTCAATAATTGAAATTAACAATATCAGTTGAATGGTTGCGCGGCGAACGGCGCCGAACGCCGAGTGAGCCGCGGAGGCGCCCGACAGACTGACGAGCGACAAAGACATTTGACCCCTAACTACCTCTTTAATTAAGGCACAATTTTTTTGATATGATTTTTATTCTTTTTCAACTTGTCCTTTATTGATTAATTTTGGATGCACTCGATTGTATGCTCTTTTACTATCAAGATAAAAGTCATTTTATTTATTACGATTTATCGTTCATTCGCGATTTAATATTTTTACCTGATATTCTCATCGATATTTTTAATGTTTAGCAGTCGCCGCAGTCGATGGTTGATCGTTGCGTAGATAAGATTGCGTGGCGATTCGAGTGCAATATCGATGTTGTTAGCTGACGTTCAATAAGTTTTATAGCCTAGCTATCGTAATGTAACTGCTGTCCTGCCTGTCAAAGTATGAAGAAAATTTCATTGATTTGAACTACATACTCCTTTGATAAAATTATTAACTGATATTTTCAACCATTATAATTAATAGTTAAAAATATTTATTAATTAACTTATAACGAATAAATATTTTCAACCATTACCGCCATCTCTACTACGTACTATAATGTCAGGATTTAGGAAATATGTGGCAACAATTACGTGAAGTAAAATTTCATTTTTTTGGAGTACCTCTGGACCACCGCTCTCAGAGTCCCTGAGGTTCCGGGTAACCCGGATTCGATTCCTAGCGGGAGTTACATAATTTTGTCACACAAAATACCTGCGACGAAACAAAAAATAACTGCTCTCTACACTGGCAGGGAGCACGCGCTGCATGTAGGTCATTATTTTAGCTTTTGCGCCCTTTTACTTGTCCAAATATATATTTTTTTAAGAGAAAAACTTTTTATAACTTTACTTAACTTTTTATTTGAAATTGTTGCAGCTTCTTCTTTCTTTATAGGTACACGGTGCTATTTTGACAGTCTTAGAGCCGAAGACCACTTTATTTATCTAATAACTTACTATCATTCATAAAATAAACTTTGGTTATCTTATCTCTCTCTTACTAAAAAGTAGAAAATAATTTATTGGTATAAATTATTTCAAAACACTTGTGAGAGAAAAGAGCCAGGGGTGAGGGGCGGGTGGGCGTCTCAAAGGATAGCGCTATCGCATCATTAGACGTGAAGTGATGTCCAGCAATCCAGCATACATTGGCTAACCACATTTCTCTCTAACGTAAAAACCTGTTTTTTTACGTTGATTCATAACTATCTTGCATTATTTGATTTAATATTTTAATGAGTGATAAAAAATACTACGTAGTGGTATTTTAGATAACGGACAAGGTGAAGAAACATCTGACACAAATCATGCACAGATCACTGCTGGAGAAGGCGGGAAACGGTCTTTGTGGATGAATTCATTGCTGAATTTTGAAATATTGAATTCCTATTACGTACTAAATTTTATGTACGTAGTGTAAAGGTATGATTCCGAACTCCGCTGCACGCAGCAGTGCTGCCACTGTGGTGCTGCGCAGCAGTGCTGCCACTGTGGTGCTGTGCAGCACTGCTGCCGCGACATTGCTGCGTAGCTCTTATATAGAATATATGGGGACCAGTAGTGCTGCGGCAGCCGGAGTTCAGAATCATACCTTAAGTATAATTTTTATTAAATACTAGCTGACCGGCGGACTTCGTACCGCATTTCTATTTTTTTTTTAATATAGCCTATGTTACTCAGCGCTAATGTAGCATTCTAACGGTGAAAGAATTTTTAAAATCGTTCCAGTAGTTTTTGAGTTTATTTGTTGCAAACATACATACATACAAAAATACAATGTTTCCTCTTTATAATATTAGTATAGATACATAAGATAAAACGTCATAGCCATAAGAGAAAACCCGGGACATTCTTTTGCTGTGGAAACCTAAAACTACCAGAATAATAAAAATTAATAAACTTAATTCACCTTCACTTTCTTTATTTTTTTAAATTTATATTTCAGGAATTACATTACCGTTATAAAATCAACTGGTTGTTGCTAAACGAAAAGTGCGCCTTTAACTAAAAAATATATAAATTTTCAGCCAGTTGGTAAAGTTTTTCATTTAGCTCCACTACTCTTTATAAGTGAGAGTAAGTTAGATCAGGTTCAAGAGCCATTTCTTCATAAATGATGACTACCTTTTCTGCTTATTCCAACTCCCGAATCACACCTGAAAAAAAATATACGGAAGTTTATTACATGTAGCTCGATGGCGCTTGTGCGTTCGAGTTGCAAGTTCTTCTGTCTCTTGCAAGTTAAGCAACTTAATGCCTGCGGTTGGGTGGTCAAATTATAATATCTCAAGGTTTCGTGCGTCGGAAGGCAACCTGAACTGTTGATACCGGTTGATGTTGTATGATTCTCATTAAAGCGACCTACCCGCATTTATGTACATATAATCTCCATGTGCTTTCATGTGCGGCGATCTTTGAATCTCACTGATGATCTTGAAATTCAAAGTGACTGAATACAATATGAAGCATAATAAGTTTTGCATTATTTACGAATTAACATTTAAGATAAATACTTTTTTTGAATAATCGGTGTGAAAAATAAGATACCAGTGACTTAGTTAGCGTAAGAATGAAAAAATGAAGACATACTTACTTATTTTTTTTTCAATAAAAGTTAAGTACAATTTTCGTAAACTTCAGGATTTACATCTGGTTCCTCAGTCAGCTGTGTGACTAGTCTTTTCAATGTGTTTCGTGAAGGTAAAATGAAAATCTGTTGTAAAAATCTGTAGCATTCAGGATTTTTCTTATAAATTCCTAAAGAAAATGTCTTTTCCTGTTGGGTAAACCTTCTTCCTTTTTTCTTTTTCATGCTCATTTTTATTTGTGTCCAAAACAGGGTTTTAGCATATTCACTCATTTTACTAGTTAATTTTTCAAAACACTGTTCTTTGCTAAACCGCTTCCTTTTTCTAGCTTTAAGCCTTTTCCTTAACTTTTTGTTCTCATCATAGAGAAGTTTACAGTCTGGGGACATTTTGTGAACATTATGTACCACCTTGTTTTTACTTTTGGCAGTTCTAGGTGTAGAAACTGAAAAAAAAACATCATTTTTATAATGAAAAGAAAAGAAAAATAGGGCAAGAAGAAGAAGAAGAAATAGAACAATATACAATTAAATAAAAAAGTTAAATCATACCATTCATATAAGATGACTTTTGCTTGCTGAGCAAAGCATTGCCTATTTCCACTTCAGAACTCTTCGAAACCAATAATGCTTGATCTGCAGCTGTGCTGTTTTGTGACTTAAACGTTATAAACTCTGACAAAGATTCGTTATCATAATCTGAGGGTTTTTCTATAAACGGTGGTGTTAAATCTGGAACAACATAATAAATGTTTATAGGAGCGAACAGGTTAACAATAATTTTGCGGCGATCATGCCCTGGAAGCGTTGACGGAGATTCTAGCGTTAACGTCCGCCAGGAAGACAGCCTTTGCCCCGAGGTGAGGAGGGACTAGCAAAAAGATCGCGAGGTACCCTCGAGAGGCAAGCGGACTCCATACAAGATCCCTGACTTAGTATGCACAATAGAGGTGCTCCGGCTAGCCCTAAAGGATTGACTGGAACACGAATATAGTGTTCTTTCCTTCCATCGCGTCCAGGTGCTGTCCGGGCACGGGTGCTTCGGACAGTTCCTCTTCAAGGTCGCAAGGAGGGAACCAACACACTGGGTTCACGAGTGCGGTGCTGAGGAGGACACAGCCGATCACACCTTGAGCGGGACTATCGGGGACGATCACATTCTATTTACCGTGGTAAAGCCATGCCATGCATGCATGCAAAATTTAATATTAAACAATGATGGCTTCATTTGAATTTGCTTTGTTTTTTTTTCAACATTTGTTTTTTGTAATTTGTTTCGCAACAAAATTTGCGTTAAAATTATATAAAATCAGATCATAATATAAAAATATTATGATCGGATGTTAACGACGGTAGTTGTTGACATTGAATGGGCGCCTTTAAAAAAGTAAATAGTGTTGAATAATTTCGGCGGGCTGGTTAGAACCACGATAGCTCAATTGGGAGAGCACCTGACCCGGAATGTCAGAAGGGTGCAGGTACAAATCCTGCTCGTGGAAATTTTTTTAACACTTGTGTTTTTGTAATTTGTTTCGCAAAAAAAATTGCGTATAAACTAAACAAAAACATTTTATATGAAGACAATATAAAAATAAGCTCAATCATACCATGCATATCAGGCGACTTTTGCTTGCCGAGCAGAGCACTGCTCATTTCAACTTGAGAATTCTCAAAAACTAATAATGCTTGATCTGAAGCAGGTGTGCTATTTTCAGTAATAATTGTTATAAACTCTGACAAAGATTCGTTATCATTATCTGAGTTTGTTTCAATAAACGATGTTGAATCTGGAACAACAAATTAAATGTTTACAAATGGATGTTTATATATTGTAAGCTAACAATAATTTTGCGGCAACCATGCCTTGTGTGTGGAGACAGGGCCGGACAGGGAGGCGGAGATGGTGGCGTCAACGTCCGCCATGAAGACAGCCTTTGCCTCAAGTAAGTGCCGACGGTGCGCCAGCAAGCTCGCGAGGCCTTCGAGAGATGGGCGGACTCCATACAAGGTCCCCGACTTAGTCTGCACATAGGGGCGAGCTGCGGCCACTTCTAAAAGATTGGCTTACCTCATCCTATCTACCGTGTTAAAGTCATGCATCAAAAACGAGAGTTCATGGATCATGGTCAGGGAGTCCTGAAAGATAGGTGGAAGGAGGGAGGGGAGGCTTTTGCCCTGCAGTGGGAAAGTAATGGCTGATATTAGCAATAATAATAATTAAACAATTATGGCTATATTTGTCGACCCTCCTTGGTTTTTTTAGGTGGAAATTTGAAACAATGGTTAGTGTATATATATGAGAACAATAAAAAAGCAAATAAGCTCGTACCATTGATATCAAGTGACTCTTGCTGGCAGAGTAAATTGCTGCTGTTTTCAAGTTGGAATCTGTCAGGAACTAATAGTGCTTGATCCAAAACAGGTATGCTGTTTTGTGTCTCTAATGTATTAGGCACACACAAAGAATCATCTTTGCTCGATTCCATAAACAGTGTTAGATCTGGAACAATATAATTGTAACGTTTATTAATGTAATTTGATCTCAATTCAGTAAGGCATATTATTTATTTAAATAATATTTTGATTTATTTTAAAATTACTACCATTGGATATGCGGATGACACAACAATAACTAGCAGAACCTATCCGATGCGAAGGCCTCCAAAGATGATATCCAGTCTTGTCGAGAGTCCCTGGTTGAGCAAATAAATCTGGCACTTCAGGCTGTCTCGGACTGGGGAAATGCCAATCTTGTCAGTTTTAACGCTTCCAAAACGCAGGCGTGCTTATTCACCGCTAAACGGAGTCCTTTCCAGCTGACTCCAACTTTCCGAAATGTATCTTTGCCATTGACCAAACACCTTCAACTTCTTGGCCTGAAGTTGTCGTCCACTCTGAATTTTGGCGAGTACATCGAGTCCATAGCAAAAAATGCTGCTAAAAACTAGGCGTCCTCTCAAGGGCTAGGCGTTACTTCTCACACGACCAACTGCTTATGTTATACAAAGCACAGATTCGTCCATGCATGGAGTACTGCAGTCACCTTTGGGATGATTCTGCTAAGTATCAGCTGGCAACTTTGGACGCGATTGAAAACCGGGCCAGGAGACTCATAGGTGACTCAACATTGGCTACAGCTGAACTTCAGAGCCTCAGTCACCGTCGCCGAGTTGCTGGTCTATCGGTGTTTTATAGAATACATTTTGGAGAGTGTGCGAGTGAACTACACGATCTCGTTCCCCAAACCCCTTCCACCATCGGGGTACTAGACGCAGGTTAGCCTACCATCCGTACATAGTAGACATACCACCTGTCCGTACCAAGCGGTTTGCTAACTCTTTTCTTCTGCGAACCGCCAAAGAGTGGAATGCGCTACCTGGTCACGTGTTCCCTGTTCACTACGACCTGGGTCTCTTCAAAGCAAGAGTGAATAGGCATTTCCTGTCTAAGCATGTATCACCTTAGGCCACATCCCGCACACCAAAAGGCAGGTTGGTGGCCAAATGATTATACAGTTTGCTTTAAAAAAAAAAAAAAACTTTTACAAGTATTGTTTTCTCAAATTTACGCGAACACTACACATTGAAATGAAAGAACTTTTACGGATCTGCTTGCGTTTATTTTACACATTACTTTTTATGTTTATCCTGACGTTTCAATTCGATTTATACAAATATTAATTTTGGCTAAAATAGAAGAAACCAATTTTTTCTTCAACTGATAATGAACTTTGTGTTCAACATTAGGGTTGGGAATTGTGTAGATTTGGTGTCTTAAGGGTAAAGCCAAAGTCAATCATTTATTCAATAAGCCTTCACCTCAAAACTATAAAATATAAAAAAAAAAAATTATTTGCCTACTTTAAACTAATCTTTTGAAACAACCACCAGTTCAGATCTTAGGAGGGCTTTCGACTGAGAAGATTTGGTAACAAATTGTACTAATATACTTTAATTGTACTATTTGTACTATTTTATTTTACTGCCCTACATTCCATATATTTTTAATCATGTACCTACTATTAAATTATAAACAATTGAACACAATATATTTCTTAATTTAAATAAATATTTGCAGTTGCAATCTGCAGCTGCTATTAGAATTGGTTATTACATACCTGGTAGACTTCCATGCTGTTGTAAATCTTCCAAAACCTCGAATGATGAAGCCTTAGCATAACTGTGATCATAATGTCTCTTTGCAAAATAATTATGATCAACAGTCACTTTTTCTGGAACATAAAGCAACTCAGCTATTCACAAGAATCAAGTGGCTCACACAAATTACAATGAGTCTTTAAAACAAAGCTGCTACATTGACATATTTCTTTTTATAAGCTTTTGGATTTCCACTGTTTTTAGAACTTAGTTTTAAATAAGAAACTTAAATAAAACCCATTAAACATTAAATTGAACTATCAAAGAGGTATATTCATAAAATGTCATGAATGAGCATACCCTGTTATTGCGAGTGAACAAACTCTCCACAGAAAAAAAAATGAAAATTCATTCATATTTTCTTTCTTTGAATTAGTAAAAATGTTCTTTAAATTAGATTTAAACATGATAGCAGCTATTTTATTATTTGCATTCACAATGCTATATACATGCCTCATGTACCTACCGCAGGCGAGGACCCAGTTAAGCAGTCTAGCTATAATTAATAATATGATAACTATACTATAATTTGATAACTGGTCAACATTTGGTAAACATTTGGATAACTGGTCCAATGCTTTGACCCCCGAGCTAATGAGGATGATAGTAGATCATAGGGAAGTACCTACTTTGTGCCCTTGATTTAGCAATAGTTGCAAGCATTTATTATGTATGATCAAGACCACCACTTGAATAAAATTAAAAAAAATATATATTTTACCATTTTTAGAGGGTTTAGTGGGAGTAGGAAAGAAGACCTTCTGCAACTACTCTTCTGTGGCTTTACTCATTCCTGAACCCGCAATTACAGGGTAGGGTTTTTATCTATTTAGAGACATACATGCTTTTAAGAACCCGTATGTAAGTTCATACTTAATGAAGCTTACGCTGACCCAGATGGAACTGAATTGCTATAAAAGAAAATATAACAGTATAGGCAGTTTAGAATAGGAACCTCAGTGCTAGAACTTTATACATACATTACATCTTCTTATCATGAGTTAGTCAGATATTATACAGTTAAGAAACATGTAACAATAAGGCAGGCGAACTTTGTAATACCATATAAGTACTTACGAATTTCACTGGAAATATGTGGAATACCACTAGAAATCTCATTCTCCGTAAACAAAGTTGGATAGGCTTTAGAATAAATACGAGTTCTCTCGCGATTAGGATTAGAAACGACAAACTTTTTTTCAAAGTGTTTCAAGCACACAAACTGCTTGTTTAGATCTTGTCGGCTCAAGCTCCGCAATTGCTCACAGTTTATAAATTTCAACCACTTTTGAAGATTATGCTCTTGTTTAGGAAATCTAAATAAATTGGTGCCCTTTCGCCTACTTGCACAACTCACAACACAGCAATTGTTGTACATTTTGCTGGGGTGTTATTATTTTATCACAGCTGTAAGAATCGATCAACTGAGTTTCTTGCTCAGTGTATGTTATGTTTTAGCATAATTTCAAAACTGAATCCAACTGATATTATAGAAAAAAGTTTACATTCGATTATTCCAATATCCGATACATGTCACTTCTGGCAGCATAGTGTTGCCGCTCGATAGGCCAATATCGATAGCCTATCGATAATTGAAAAAAAACCGGTTCAGTATGCAGGCCTAATGAGTGGTAGAATACTTAATGTGGTATATTCAACCAAACCAAATCAACAAGTATAAGCGTACGTTTAGATTTTTAAATAAAGATGGCAATTCTATGAATTCTTACGTGGGTAGATTGAAATAAATATTTAGTTTTAGTTCCTACTACCTACCTATTGACTTTAGTCGTCTTTGGTAATTTAAGTTGTTCGTGTCGTGTCGTCTCATTCGTTATTTCGTTTGTGTATTCCTAAAGTAAAGTAAAAATTGTGAGCAAACATTACCTTCTTCAATTGATTCGTTATATTGTCTTTTTTCTAAATCTGTAAATAAAATAACTAGGTTACTTAGATAGGTATTTAGAAAATATGAGAAGAAATTGTTATGTGCACTCTTGTTTGAAATAAATATTTGTAAAATAATAATAATATAATAATATAAACATAGAAGACTGTGATTCTGCAATATCTTCAGTGAAGAATGGTTGCCTGTCTGGTAAATCTGAAAGAAAAGAGTATAAAAGACTAAGGTCACTCACTGACTAAACATCTCCTATTTGCTATTGCTACAGTTGCGTCATGTACTATTTAGCATCACTCCCAGTAAAATCACTCACAAGATAGTTTGTTTTGTACTAAACAAACTACTATACTCATTATAACTGCATGCATACTTCATCCAATACTATTGAATTAAAGATCACTATCGATAGTACAAAACTTTCAATAGTATCGATACTAACGATAGTTCATTGGTTGGCAGCTTAGAGCATTTGGTTTAATGCTCTAAGGTTGGCGGCGATCGAAACTATCGATACTATCGATAGTATTGCTGTTTACCGATAGTATTGCACTAACAGAAACGTCGATACTCGGTAGTATCGACGTCTCTGTTAGTGCAATACAATTATCGATAGTATCATTAGTATAGATGATTTTTGCGTTCAAATTTCGATTGCATAACTATCGATTTTTTGGCAACACTAGGCAGCACCATATGCGGCAGCCTTAGACATATGGTCTAAGGCGGCAGCCATGCGGCAGCTGCTGCTATGCTGACTGATAGACATACCAGCAGTGTTGCCAAGTTGTCATTAATGTTTTTTAATCTTACCAAGTTTCCAATGCCAATAATAATTTTAATGAAAATCCACTAAATATAGTCAAAAACTGGCCTATGTCCAGCATTGGACTAGTCTATACTATCATCATTATCATCAGCTTATGCTGATGATGATAATGGTGATGATGATAGCCAAAACATGTGAAATTGTGGATGGCTGAATGGCTGTATGAAATGTCACGTTGGCTCACCTTCGGAAAATGAAAATTTAAAAAAAATAAAGGCATTCATTCATTCGACAATTCGACATTTTCATAATTTTATTTTTCTTACGAAAAAGAACTTCTTTGCCCAAACATTAAAGATTTTCGAAATTATTTGAACTTTGCCGTGTAGACCTGGATTGAAAATGGCTCTTTATTGTGCCAGTAAGTACAATAGTTGATAGCTTTGTAATTGTTTAATAATAATTTTAATACTGTGAATTTTAGACGCGGGAGCCGGACATTTGTCAACAAAAAGTTTCGAGTTAGCCTCAAAATGTAATCAGAATAATTATTTTTCTCTACATAAACGTAGAAAAATAACAATGCGTTACCGTTAAGCTTATGTATAAAGCTGTTATTGGTATAAATGTGTTTAAGAAGTGCATGTAACCTTACTTTTATTTTTGCAGTATCCAATGAAGTTCCTGAAGCGCCAGTAGTGTCCCCATCATCAGGGGCTGTTTTTGAGAAGCGTATTATTGAGAAATACATTATAGAAAACGGTGTGGATCCAATAAGTGGAAAGGACCTTAGAATAGAAGATCTAATAGAAATTAAAAGTAAGGACCTTTGCATTATGATTGTATTACAACACTAGTCCTAGCCTACCATGAATCCCTATTTCGGTAAGTTCGGTAAGGTTGTAAGGATATCTACATCATAACATTCTTGAAGAGATAAGTTTAGGATGACCACTGGCTGGTCCCAACAAATATGTATAAAGGTATGTTAAATAGATAATGTTCTTATTTATTTTAACCAACAGTTGCATGTGGACAGTAATCTTCAGTAACTAAGTGGTGTCCGCATTACACCCCGCCATCACCAGCTCATTTTGGGTCCAGGTTGGCTTGGTGGTTGATTACCCACTTGGCACAACCAGGTGTTTAACACCTCTATAATTATTATAGCTGAACACAATTGTAGTGTAATTGTTAGGTACTACACACAAACCCAAGAGGCATAAGGATCATTCCATGTAACAGGTGTTACAGGTCGTACACTTTTTAGACATAATTTAACATTGATCGCGAAGGAAAACATATGTTTTTTAATGTTGCAACTCCCACCTTTCAGAATACATTTTCAAAAAAACAAGCCTAAGTGGGTGTAACAGGTGTTACCCTTATTTTGCCTGTAGTTTATTGATAGTTTTGACGTCACTTCACTTTTAGAAATAACGATGAAATAACGTTTTTTAAGCAAGGTTTCAACCTGATTCAGATTATTTGATGTTTGTTGATTAATTTGAGCCATTAATTAAGTAGATAATCGTTATTATAAATTTAAGTTATGTTAGCGGTGAAGGTTTCCGCACTTAGTCCTTTAGGTGGACCATTGTGCGTGATTCATAAATTTAAGTTATTAAAAATCTGATATTTTCATGTACGAAATGAAATGACCCATAGGTAGTACCACATATTACCGTTAATTAAAAAAAAAAAAAATTTAGAGGTACATCTGTAAAACTTTTAAGAGGTGTTTTAGACTTATTTATTATTTATTAACCCCTTGAGCGTTGAGCAACCAGCAGGTGGCCGATAACATTTAAAATTCTATTGTGTCTGGGTATTCAACGCTTGAGCTCTTAAAAGCAAAGCTTCATGTATCCTCATCATCTAAATAGAAATTTGTGTATGTCTCAACTGATGCATACAAATCATAAACACTTGATTGACAATGACTTTAAACCATTAAATAGAATATTAAAAAAAAAGATTGACAGAAACCAATGAAGAATAAATAAAGATTTGGGGAAAGTCGCAAGCAACATTTAATAGAATGGGTATGCTAATATTGTTACAGCCCCTGCCATTGTGAAGCCAAAGCCCCCTAGTGCCACATCCATACCGGCAACACTGAAGTGCATGCAAGATGAGTGGGATGCTCTCATGCTACACACATTCACACAGCGCCAGCAATTGCAGACTGCGCGGCAGGTAAGTCACAACATTTCAGATGATTAGCTCGTTAGTTGATTTGGTAAGAAATAATTAGAAAAATATATTGACGCGCGCCTTTTGCACAATCAACCTCGTCGATAAAGAGACGGATTTATTCATGTGTTCATTGAGCAAATTCACAAAATTAGCTAGTTGGACAATTTGTTACAAATAAATTCAATCGCTTCAATTAGCGCATTGGGGGTAAAAAAAACCTGTAATGATAGTTGTAAGTTTGTGTGTAAATTTATAAATAAAATAAATAAATCAAATTACTTCGAAATGATTGAACAGAGCAGTTTAATACATATTTTTGTTATTTTTTGAATGTTGCATTCACAATGCTATATATACTACTCAAAACAAAATAAGGGCCACGAGGTATTTTTTCATTTTGGTGTAAATTATTAAACATTTACATATTGAAAGTAGTAAAATATTGAGTATACAAACTCTTTGATACCTAAACTTTTTTCTATTTTATTGTAGTATTCATCTAATGCTGGCAACAATTTTAAATAAAATTTGATTTAAAATTATTTTTGAAAATTTTGATTGCATTTTCTTTGACGTTTTGCTTTCCTTAGCTTCTTGGTTTATTAGAAATTATCAGAGTTCATTGATATCTCGAGTCAGAAACATCTTTTGCAATATGCCACAAGCACGCAGGCGTCATATGGACTCGCTGACAGCAACCAGAGCCGTTACAATGATTGAAGAAGGTCATTCGCAGCGATCTGTGGGTTTGCAATTGGGATTTTCTCGAAGAGCTATTCAAAATCTATGGAATCGTTTCCAAGAGACCGGCAGTGTTAGAAGAAGACCTGGTTCGGGCAGAGTTCGCATTACAACAGCTCAAGAGGATCGTTACATTCGATTAAGTGCGCGCCGAGATCGCACAACGACGGCCCGCAAGCTGCAAAATCGTTTACGGCTCACAACGGGTACTCGTGTCAGTGACCAAACTATTCGTAATCGATTGCATGAAGACCAGCAGGCATCAAGAAGGCGAGTTGTCCGTATTCCATTAACCAGAAATCATCGTGCAAATTGTTTAAGATTTTCACGTCAACATTTGGACTGGGACATAAACCAATGGGGCATGGTGCTCTTCACAGACGAATGCAAAGTTAAATTTTTTAACGATGATCGGCGTATTAGAGTATGGAGAAGACGCGGCGAGAGATTTTCAGAAGCCTGCATCCATGAAGTCGATCGTTTTGGTGGTCCAAATGTAATGATTTGGGGCGGGATAAGCTTACACGGCAAAACTGAGCTCGCTATTTTAAATGAGGGTACTGTTACTGCTCAGCGGTATATTGAGGAAGTCGTCAGACCACATGTGATCCCATTTGCCCAGCGAGCGGGTCCTGGATTCATCTTGATGCAAGACAATGCTCGTGCACACACGGCTCAAGCGACTCGGTTTGTACTGGAAGCGTCTCAAATTCAAGTCTTGCCGTGGCCGGCGAACAGTCCGGACTTAAATCCAATAGAGCACATGTGGGATCAGTTGAAACGAAGATTTAGAGACGGTGATCAGGAAATCCACAACCAACAGCAACTCATCAACGCTGTTAAAAGAGCCTGGGAAGAGATTCCAATGGAAAATGTCAGGCATTTGATTGAGAGCATGCACTCCAGGCTTCAGGAGTGCGTAACGAAACGAGGGGGACATACCCGTTACTAAAATATGAGCATGGAGTATTTTCTTTTGTTTTCAGTAACTTTACATTGTTTTTATTTTTAACCTTAAATGTGTTTTTTCTTTCAAAAGCAAATAAACTTTTTAATCATTATTATTGGAATAAATTTATTGGTCTACACGGTAAAAACAACATTAGTTTTCGTTATGGAGACAAAAAAATTAATATTGGTTTTATTATTTTCATGGTACAGACAAAATACCTCGTGGCCCTTATTTTGTTTTGAGTAGTATATAAGGTCACATTTTATCAACTGCAAATATTTTGAGAATAATTCAACAACATTTGTATAAACTATTTTTTATGAAAAAACCTTAAATTTTTATATGCTAGTTTTCAAGAAAAACGCCAAAAGACATTACGATTAAAAAGAAAAATAAAGCACTTTCGGTAGTTTCAATTCAAAGGAGCCGAAACAGAGAGGCCGCAATGCCTTCACCTCTTACACGTGCCCCTAGTTTCATTTAAAAGAGATGACAGAAAGGCCGCTCTTATAAATATGTATTACAATTTTTGTGTCAAGAAAAGTAAAAAAAAAAAATCGCCTGAATTTTTTTTAAATGCTAGGGCCTTATTTCTCTGATATAATTAGATGTTTTGTCAAAATATTTGCAGTTGATAAAAAGTGACCTTATATAGTTACAGTGTTCTTTCTACTGTGAGGGTAGTAACTTCACAGTGACGCAATACCGCTCCGCTGGCTTACAGCATAAATCAAAAACTACTAGAAAATTCAACGAGTCTTCTGGGGCCTCGGTAGCTCAGCGGTCAGAGCATTGGACCGACTATCTAAAGGTCATTGGTTTGATTCCCACACAAGCTTCCTGAGGCTGGTTGATGTTTTTCATATAATTTCACAAAAATTCTTATAAAGATAAAAATAATTAATAAAAGATGGTTAAAGTTACAATTTTTCAACCAGTAAACAAGTGCAATGTCTAGCTAAAGGTAAGCAGTTGTCGCACATTGTCTTGATCTTTAGTTTATCTATAATATTCTCTACTTAAAATTTTTGACTTTTAATTTTTTTTAATGGTGGGGGGTTCTTTTACATATTTTGGGATGAGAACACGTTAGTATCTGTGCAGGAGCTCAGCCACGCCCTGTACCAGCATGACGCGGCGTGCCGCGTGATCGCGCGTCTCACCAAGGAGGTGACGGCGGCGCGCGAGGCGCTCGCCACGCTCAAGCCGCAGGCCGGCATCGCCGCGCCGCAGCCCGCGCACCCGGTACGTTTTAAATGCCAGTTATACCATGTGCGCTTATTTAACTCTTATGTTCACTGTAATGCATAAAAACGTGCGTACAGAAGACAAATGTAAAAACAATGGCTAGCAAATGTAGATTTAGCTCTAATTCATTGTATAACAAGTTAATAAACTTGTATGATTACTGTCTGCTTTGGTTATTGTATGTAAATAAACGAATATAAATGGTGAGTTTCTAAAAATGGTTCCATGACCATGTTCAAAACGATGTATATGAAAAGCTAAATACTACCCAGAATTTGACCTTTATTAGCGACAAATGAAACAGATTAGTCTGCCAACAATAAATAACTATTTTTTTGAAACATGATGCACCTGTGTCGATTTTGAAAGAAAACCTTTTTTTATTATTAATAAATAAACGTAAATCAATTAATAAACTAATGAAAATAATTAATTAATAAATGTAATACGTAACGTAGCGGATCATGCTTCGTGGCGTGCACTCGGAGAGGCCTA
>CAUJAO010000109.1:0-10161 GCA_963082485.1 Eudonia mercurella
ATGAAACAATTATGGGGGCTGTGTTTTAATTTGAAATATTATATAATGATAACAATAATATTTGTCGCCATAACATCAATGTTTGTAGCATTGTTGTGTTCCGGCAGCTAGAGATAAGATAGCCAGTGCCTCACTAGTTGAGGATCCCGGGTGAAGTGCGCTTCCATCATTGGCCTTATCATCACTTAACATCAGGTGAGATCAAGGCACTGTGCTTACCTGTTAATATAAAAAAATAAAAAAAATTTCAATAAAATGGGTTCATCTGTAACGATTGTCAATTTCATTTAAAAAAAGAATTTCTGAATATGAGTTAAAACTAATGCGAATCTTTTAACATGTGTCCTGATATTTTACACTCTAAGGGAAGGGGACACTAAAATAATACTTACTAGTACTTTAACTATCAATGTCGATATGACTGAGAATTATTAGAATACTAGCTCAATCATTAAGCTAATATTCTTTTAAAAAATTGGACAAGCAATTACAATTCTTCATTTATTTGACCTCTCACGAGATCGCTAGCACTACGCCATCGATAAGCAAGCCTACGCGGGGGATTTTGTTCTGAGAAGAACGGCCAGAAACTCTACAAAGGGCGTTTCATTTATTCTTTTACAGAAGCGAATATTATAATTTACTTTCTTATCTTAGTACAGAAGTGTATATCTCCGCAGGAATGAGTCAAAAGCCTTTTGTAGCCTAAAAAGTGGCGTTACAATTTTATTTATAATTTCTACTATTTAAATAGTTTACGGCGTTTATTTGATATTGCGACAACAACAAAAAAAACTGAACAGCTATAATTATTATCTTGGGTAGTATCAACACCAATTTTTCTAGGTCTTCATTTAGCTTATATTTGGTTAATATAAGAGACTTATTGTATGTCAGGGAATACGCGATGAAAGGGACAATTGTCGTAAGTAGTAATCTGGGTGTAACAGAACGATATTATTACAAAACTAATATTTGCTAAAACACAAATGTTGAAAAAATTTTGAGGATTTTATAAAATAGCTTGCTTATTTCTTAACTGATCTTTAATATTTGTAAAAATATTATGATCGGATGTTAATGACGGTAGTTGTTGACATTGAATTGGCGCCTTTGGCTTACAAAGTAAAAAGTGTTGAATAATTTCGGCGGGCTGGTTAGAACCACGATAGCTCAATTGGAAGAGCACCTGACCCGGAATGTCAGAAGGGTGCAGCTTCAAATCCTGCTCGTGGAAATTTTTTCAACATTTGTGTTTTTGTAATTTGTTCGCAACAAAATTTGCTTTAAAAATCATTTTGAGGATTTTATAATATTTGCTAATTGAGCAACATTAGCAGTCAAATTAGCTAAACATGAATATGTATTTGAAGTCTATCCCAATCACTGCCCACCTGTGCGTCCAAATGAGGTTGTCAATTTTTATTTTCTCGCAGAAAAGTAAGTGACCAGAATTAAGAAGGGTGGCTGGAAAGTGGCTACAGCACTCTCTAGGAATCCCAAATTGATACTCTGCGGGTGTTTTATTTGTCCATGGCAGCATTCGAAACAACTTATTGTTAACTATAAAGTATTTGTTTGACGTCTTAAATTTAAATTTGGTTACTAAACATAATTTAAAATGAGTACCTTTCTTATTGATTTGATTTCCTTTAGTATCTTACAAAATGTGAAGTGCACGGCCAATTTGTTGTTTTTGAAGTACCTAATTAGATATGTGTTCAGTCATAATCAGATACTGACATATTGTCAATAGTTTGTAGAATTAAAGTAATTTTACGTTTAGCCTTACGTTATCCAGAAGTTTTACTTAGGTAGTGTTAATTGCATACACGCGACTCCAGATTGTTTAATTTCAGTGCTGGAGTGGCCGGGGGCGGGGGTGAGGGGCGGTGGGGCGCGGGGGGGTGTTGGAGACCGGAAAGATTTTTCAATTACCAACTTTGTGCCGTTCGCTCCAATCTCGGATCACAGATTACCAACAACACTCAGAGACAGCACCTAATTAATAAATGTTATAGTTATGTCATGAAATATTTGCATCAAGTTTTCATATTCTCTAAATGTAATTGTATCAACTAATTTCAGTCAATAATTGTCACAATCTAATTTAAAAAATAAAATAAAATGTAATCATGAGTTTTGTCACCACTTTAAAGCTTTAAATCTTTTTTTCTGAAGAGCTTATTACTCATATATGCCATCCATCATGTCGTATCAATTCTACTGCTGTCCGTGTGTCATTTTATGTAACACTTGGCGTTCTCTCCTCGTATGTATTACTTGAACTAAATGATTCTCTCTTGGTGAAGTTGCTCTGTGCACTGTGGAATTCTTAATATCAGTGCGCGCTAACTATGGCCGTATAATATTGGCTGGTGGGAGGAATGCCCCCCCCCCTGCTGGAGACGCCCCCATCTGCTAAATACGCCTAACGTGGCTATGCGGCGCGTGCACAGTCTTAGGCTGAATGCTAACCATTTTAACATTCGGTCACTAAAGAAGTTAAGTCTTGTCTCGAGGCTTTTAATTTAAATGAGAGATTGGATTAGATAGCTTTATTCCTATTTTATTTCTTTAAAGGATTGCCTGCACTTGATGTGGAAAGGGTGCGTATTGAAATATACCTACCCGAGAATGAGTTCGTTGTTTCAAAAGAAATATGTTGAACATCAAATTGTATCTTTAAACAAAATATTTTTTGCAGATAACAACAACTTGTTTTTTCTAAGTATTACAAATAGTGTGAGAAATCTCATTAGTGATAACACTAACATTCTGCAATAAACACATAGTAAGTCGAAATTAATGTCTCTCTTAAAATAAGGTGAAATAGCAAGTGTGCATCGAGCCTAAAGCTCTGGCGATCACACGCCGCTAAACGCTACTTTAAATTGGATTCCGCCGACCCAGCCACTGTTCCTCACCGCTCCCAGCTCACAAGGGTCCTTCCACTACGCTACGGCAGGCTTCCATCGCTGCCTGTCACATCACACATTTCTTGATCTTTTGTAACAAACCAAAGAGAAGCTATTACGAATGACGAATTAATTAGTACCAGCGCTTTTCCGATAGGTTCAATTCTCCAAAAGCTGTTTTGGTATTTTATTTGGAGGAAAAGTTGCACAACGTCCCTCTGCCAAAACGTGTATTGAGTTCACAAAAAGCTATTTGTTTACCACGACAGATAAAGTTAATTAGAGCAAAAGTACATTTCGTAATTAACTTTATATACCTGAGGTTATTTTAACGACAAAATCTAAGCCACGCTTCGGCTATACCATACGGTGTGGACATCTCTTCTCTTTTCCAATCAAACGTCTCCCTATGAACTATTATCAGTGGCAGGGAGCCATTCGTTTACTAATTAAATTCTTACTGTGGGTAAAGGCTTTCTTACAGATTGAAAAAGTATTATTGTCGCTCCTATTTAAATATTGAAAAGTTTCGTTTTCGACGTGCTCGTAGAAAAAGTATTCTATTGATCCGAACATATTTTGTGTAGTGGTGATTGTCATTCGAATGTGTAATGTATTTTTTATCATAACGGTAGTTATCATCGGTGATAAAGCGGCTGATGGAGGAATTACAAAGCTAACTGACGTGCAGATACATAAACTGATCGCGGCGTGAAATGGCTAATAAAGCAGGCGGCTGCAGGATGCACTTAAAATATTATTGCGCTTTATGAAACACTTTTATGTTGCGGCCCTGGGCCGTCGCAATACCCGGCACCGACACGCCACTTGGCCTCGTAATATCACTGGTTATTAATATATTGATAAGTTTATATCTCATTCGTTGCAAAGGACATAACATCGTATAAGACCTCTGGTCCTGACAGCTTAAAAAGAAATGTTACGCATTGCAAATGCGAGTAAATAATACATACTGAGTCTGTGCGTGAACAGTATCGAGAAGAATTAATATGAGGCGCACATTCTGCACAATGACACGCTAGGGGTGCCTGCACATTCTGCACAATGACACGCCAGGGGCGCCTGCACGCCGCTGCAGCCGCGGACGCGCGCGCCGCGCGGCTACGCTCGGTGCGTCACCGGGGCACACTTAGAAAAACATAGAAACCAACTTAGGTGGCATTTCTTGTATAATAATATTACTCATACTCTCTTTAAGTTTGCACATGTTTATTACAAGCCATGATCAAATACTAACATGAATGTAAACTTACTGTAAAAGTGTTCTATTCTCATGACTTCCGCTTGACTCAATGCGTTTACACTTACAAAAAGAGAAAAGGACAAATTCCTGCAAATGGTTTTTTTATATTTTATTATTGCTGTATATCTTAAGTTCATTATTATAATATAGAGTTTTAAACTTTAAAAAATAAATAAATAAGTCAATAATTATTTTAACGATTATTCTATTCAAATGAAGGAAATATCTGACTTGGAGATTGGTAGCAAATCAATGGAATTGATATTATATATTCAAGACACCTTAATTAGAATGACAGAGGCTTATGTCCAGCAATGGACTAGTGTAGGCTGATGATGATGATGATGTGATATCCATCAGTATTTCAGAGCGTGTACATTTCTTACCTCTTCTACTACATTCTAGTATTTCTATAGAAGTGAGGTCAGTATTAATAAATATTTTGAGAACGACAGACAGCATCACCGGCGTGTATATAGCGAGGCAGCCACCCCGCCATGCACGCATACACGCATCAACGCACGCACACACGCACGCACGCTCGCACGCACGCACGCGCCGCATACATTAGGCCGGTATTTGCATAAGCTGATGAGAGCCCTCGTTCCGGGGGTGACCGCGCGTCGTCCGGAACGGCACTTCGTCGTCGGGGGATACATTTTCAAAACAAGGCGATGGTGCCTACAAGCAAACTCCACTCCATTACGACGCTCCGTGACCAAATCGATAACAATGTATTGGAACTTCCCAAAGATAATTAAAATAAGCGACATTATGTCTATCTCGAAATGTTTTCAAACTGTTTACAGAATAATATCATAAACTATGATTATACGAGTATCTATACACAATTAACTTACTTTTTAATTCGTAAAATATAATTTGGAAATGTCACATAAAATGTGTATTAGATAATAAATTACGAACTATAGCATATACGAGTATGAACTCAAATTTATAGTACACAAAGTAATTTAAAAAAGGCCAATAATGTTTCTTCAAAAACATTGACAAACTGAGTTTACACACCTGATTAAAAAAAAAGTTAAAAGATATTGACAATAAATTATATGCCATTATATGCCGGGTAAATGGATCGAAGGCCGGGTATGACTCCATTACGCAACTTTGAATTTCCATTGTCGAATAGTGAAAGGGGTTTCATACAAAATGTTATTAAAATATTGCCGGTTAACGACATTTTTTTTTTTGGAGAGTGTTGCCTTAAACGACATTTTCAGCTTCACCGCTTTTCACTTCATCGCTTTCCGGTTAGCCAAAAATATTATATGGCGTATACAAGTAGGTATACAAGGCTAAAATAAATCTGATTTGCGTTTGTCATAGCGGACGTTTTGAAATGTTTTGCAAATGAATTTATAGGATAAACAGATGTCTTATATAATAACAAAGCACACATATTAAGCAGAACTCTGATGTTTGGAAGCGTTTGTGTTTCGCAAGTCGAGGCGATGAGCACGCAGATCAAAGGGGGTCGCGAGAAGGAAACTTTCATTCATGTTCCACTTTAACTGCAACCTTATATTCTTATAGTTTCTACAAATTGCATGTGGGTGATGAAGGTATTGAATGTCATCATCATCATCGTCATCATCATCAACATAGGCCTCTCCTTGTGCACGCCAACGATCCGCGGCTACTCTCATCCAGCTCTTGCGGAGATCGTCACTACACCTAGTCTGAGGGCGTCCTAGCGTCCTACTTAGTGTACGTTTGCCGATAGAGTTTCAATAGCCGATAGAGATTTGAATGTATCAAATATCAATGTATAAATGAACAGTGACATCAACGTCAATCCAAATGGGAAATGTAACAACAGACGGAGCCGAGTGCACAGGGATTTACGCTAGCATGGCGTAGCGTAGCGTCGTCGCATTATTAGTATTTCTCAATTGTTTCCTTTTGAGCAGCGAGTGCGTGCATCCCGGCCCCCGCACTGCCCCCGCCCTCCCTGGGGGCAGCTTGCGCCCCTAAGCGGTGTCCCTTCGGATGTTGTGTGCGAATAACGATCGCCAACACACTGGCCGTAGCGTAGGTCAGGTGGAATCGCAAAAATATACTTACTATCCAAATTACACGTGAGTTGATTTATTATATTGATTCGAGGTTCAAGATATAAGCGTGGTATCGTTTTTATCAATTAATGTATTTATATCCAAATCTGTATAAAAAACCTTTTTGAAAGTTAATGACATTTATGTCAGAAATCAAAGTCAAATACTGACATGATCTACTCGTACATTATTAGTGCTCTTCAGAGCTGTATTATAAATCATAAACATAAATAATACATTTTAAAAAGAAAGCTTAAAGAATCTTTATCTTTTCTCTACGATAGGACAAATCGTTAGCTTGTCTTCTTATACCTAATCGTAAAAGAGCTGTTAAAAGTTAGCTTAGGGTAAATACTGGCAGACTATTCGTTTGGAATGAGAAAATTATTTTAATCAAAGTGTAAATAAAAAACAACATAGTTATAAAATAACTGAGTACAGTATAAAATAGGCTAACTACGCATCATTCTTATATTTATGTCAAGAAATGTTGTAGCTATTTAAATACCTGTTTAATTTGTTACCAAACATTAACCAACTGACAAATCGTTTTATATTTAAAAATACCTCTTTTAAAGTTACATCGGACAGAGCTAAATCAGCTTAGCTTGCATATAGTTGGGCGTACATATGCCTCGTGAGCCGGTCCAGCACGCCCCCCCCCCTTCCCACCCCCTCCTGGCGCGGATGCCGATAAGACGGTAATTAACGACGAGGCGACACTTTGCGGCTCGTTACCGGCCCGCTAGACAGGGGTCGCCTCGACCATATTCACTGACTATTGTAGCCTCAATGATTCATGTCCTGATGCTACGCGATCATCATATGATTTGTGTTCAAAACATAATTCTTCATTTGACGCAAGCAGTCATTGTTCAGTGCAAACATCGAATTTGCCTTAGATAAAGAAAAAGATATCTTTATTTTCATTTTGGACATTTGGGATTCATTTACCAACGCCATCGGAAAATTACTATGAATTACTCAGGTAGAAGATTATATATTATTTATTCAGTATATATTTATATATTATTAGTTCAGTATATATATCATTTCTTATCTTATCTTAGTGGGGTCTGCTATAGTTTACCTCTCTCAGTAAGGGATCCATCGGAATATTTTGTGCAACCCCCTCCTTTTACTCTTCTTCCTCTGCAAAGGTAGATGCCATAAGTTTGACAACATCTTTAAAAGCGAAGATCCCAGGAGTCCCATTTTTTTCCTAGCCAAAGAGTCGCAGTCACACAGTAGATGCTGCATTGACATATATAATTTACTCTGACGTATTATATATCAATTTTGCTGCTACCGTGAGTGGATAAGTTTCTAATTGAAAAAGCATAAGAATATCGGCTATAACCCACAACTGAACTACGGGAACGGAAAACATTTAAACACACATATAAAGCGGGGCGACACATAAGGCCGTCAGCAGCGTGGGCCGGGGAGGCCGCGCCGCCGCCGGCCCGGGGGCTGCAATAATTAGGCTGCGGCTTAGGCTGGGCTAATCAACCGGGCCGGCGGCGGCAGCGGCGGCGGCGGAGGACAACAGGCGTGATTAACCCGCCCGTTACTGCCGTCGGGAAGTATTGCACGGCGCGAACATTACGCGGCCCAATTGCCGTGCACGACTATTGCCTATCGACGAACACAATTAACTATGTGTTAAATTATCTCGACGTAATGTATTACGGGGCAAATTTGTTGTTATGTGGTTGGAGTGTGTAGTTACCTTTAAATCTGCGTGAAGATTCCAGAGAACAGTTAATGGCTGGGCCAATAATTGTTTTCTATCATTAATTAGAGTACCTCGAGAGTGTCATGCTCTCAATATTATTTCTGCAGTAGTGAGCGTTTTATGCCTACGTTCCCTAAAATATTTAAAGCGAACCGATAGCTGATTCACATGTGATGCTCATGAAAGAGTTTCACCTGTGGAGGTAGGTCTGCTTTTGCCGGCTTAGTTTTATTAGTTATTATTTTATTTTGTTTTGTTTTTAGAAGACTTTCAAACTTTCAAAATTCCAAGCAAATCCTCGAGACATGATTCTCCATTCTCAGTTCCATTTTGTAATAATAACGTCTCCTTCCATAACCCTATCTTTAGAATGTGTCGTGAATTTAACGCGCTGCAGAGTCAGTTGATGGGTATGGGTATCTACGGTTCATCGCTCGCTACATGGAAGTATGTTCTTTATTAAATTATTAAATGATTATATTTTAATGGTACTAACTTATATTTAAATATTATTATTTTTTACGGCGTTATATATAATTTTATAAATTTTGTGTTCCTATCATTAATTTACTTTGATTTTTATTTATTTTTATTTTTACTTTTTATTAATATTTTATTTTTAATATTTTGTTCTATTCAATTCCATTTCCAATTCAACTTTATTCATATGATTGTGACTTTAATGTATTGTTTTTATTTTATTGGTATTAATTTTTTTTTGTTTGTTAATGATCTTTTTTTTTTTATTAATTATTGTGGTATTGCTTTACATGTTGTCTGCACATGCCCGTGGAGTTACCGCATGCCAATGTTACTGTGTCCTTGTTTGTTTTATTGTATTTTCTGTTGTAACTCTGTTTATGTGTGGCTAATAAATACATAAATAAATAAAAGAAGAGCTCAATTGTAACAAAAATATATTGAAATTAACTTTTTCAAATATTCGTCTTTATATGGTCATCAGGAATTAAATGAGTCATCAAAACAATTAAAACAAATTTTAATTCAGAAATTTTGTTAAGCTGCGTGAGTTGAGTGTTTCCTATTCATTATATTACTTACATTTCAAGTAAATTGCATGTTAAAAATTGATAATTTAAATGGACTAAAGCCCACATTTCGATGCACCCCAATCTTAGTAGAAATCGTAAAGTAAATTATTCATAAGTGTAGAGCGTCGTCGGCGAGTGTGAGCGCGGCCGCCGAGCTCGCGGAGGATGGAGGGCGGGCGGGGCGGCGCTGCAGCGCGTCGCCATGGCAACCGCCCCCGCCTAATCAATTGCAGAAATATGTACGAACCATTACCAGCGCCGCTTGAGCCGCGCCGTCCCGAGCGGGCCCTACGAATCTCGCCTTCCCGGGCCGCCGGCCTGAGACGCCCGGGCTCTCGGCTGATTGGCCGCTTGCACTGTAGAGCGCTCGGCGACATTACACACATTTGGGAAGCGAAGAAAAGATGTATAGCGCTGGCTATCGACGTCGTTACCTATATGAGTTATACGCCTTTAAAATGCTGCTATCGATTATTATTAGTGAGCGTCGCGGAGTATGTGCTACATGATAACTGATAATGCATTGCATATACAGATATCTTGACAAGCTTCTAACACACAGAGACATTACGCATGCCAAATTGAAATGTCTGTTATAACGAAAGTGCCTTACCTCGGCACTCGTAGCACGCAGCTACAGCGCCAGCGCTACGACTACGAGCGGGCATCGTAACGCACGCCGTAGCTCTCTCCGTAGTAAACCTGTAAAAAAACCTTATTTTTTTTAAATGAATATTTTAATAGGCAGGCTTTTGTAGGCATTATCTACGATAACTTTTATTCAGTACTGATACTATTGCATTGCCTACTTTATTGAATTTAAAGTATTTTATTAAATTAAAGTTTTCTAACAAATCTAGTATTTTCTTTATAATCATTGTAAAGTCGGTTTATCATTTATTGATGACATTTATTTTAAGTAGAGTTTAATGACAATAATCATGTAGGTAAGTACCTTATATTAGGTAAATAGCCTCAAGTGGTTCATCGCCATCTCCGTCATGGATCTCCCAACACGCCGATGGTAATCGCATTTCTTCACTCCTCTGAAAATCATACATTTACATATTACCAGGTCTTATCTACATTAGAACGTATGTTGTACTCTGTTCTG
>CAUJAO010000110.1:0-52806 GCA_963082485.1 Eudonia mercurella
GTTATAGTTTATTAAAAAAATATAAAAACAAAATACAAAAAGTATATACTTCTGAACGATGTCACGGAGTAAATATTTTTATATGATCTCTGTTGATAAAGATACTCATCACCTCCAACATAAAAAAAAAACAAAATGCAATGTTGACAACAACAATAATTGGGACTTCTTGGTGGGAAAGTGAAGAGTCATGTCTGCGGTTTTGTTTTATTTTCTAAAATTTGTGTTATGTCGAATATTAATGTGAAATAATGGTGGATTATTAACCGTTAAGTGTTCGTGAGTGTGCATGAGTGTTGGCAAATGAAACAAAACAGTGCAACGTCACTTTTCAAATTCTCTCAAGAAGTCCGCCCGAGGACTTAGTAAAGCCCCACATCTTTACTGTGATACTCGAGGGGTTGGGTGGTATATCATTTCTCATTTCTATTATCATTCATTATCATCAAACAGAAAAGAAATATTGCTAATTTATGTATTACTTGTTAGAAAAATTACTTTGACACTGGCTAAATGTGCTAATCGCACGAAGCCATCAACAAAGTGAAAAAAAAAAAGGAACAGTTCTTTAAAAATTAACCAATTATTTATTTGACATAAGCACGAATTTTATAACCTAAAAAGTTATTAATAAACACTCAATTGACGGAACAGAATAGTAACGTTATTGTTTCCATTCTGTTATAATTTTTATTGAAATACTAGTTGACCCGGCAAACGTTGTTTTGCCATGTAAATAATTTCTAGAGAATTTCTAGTGTAGAAAAAAAATAACTAACTTATTGGAAGTGTATAAGGATGTGGAATATGAGTGAAAAAGGCAAAAAGGCATTTTTATCGAGCGGGATAAAAAATGATAAAATTATGAAAATTACTATTAAAAAGCAGGGGTTGGTGATAGAAAAGTAAAAATTTAGGGTTGTATGTATTTTTTAATGCCACATAATAAAAAAAATTTGAAAAAAAAATTATCAAAAAAATGAAGAAAAAAAAATGTTTGGGGTAGACACCCCTTATCACTTAGAGGTTTGAAAAATAGATAGTAGCCGATTCTCAGACTTACTGAATATGCATAAAAAATTTCATAAGAATCGGTCAAGCCGTTTCGGAGGAGTATGGGAGCGAACATTGTGACACGAGAATTTTATATATTAGAAGAAGAAGAAGAAGAAGAATATCGTTTCGACAGTTGCTAAAAAGCTTCTCTATTGACTCAACAACTGTCAACTACACTATTACCACAGAGTAGTACTCATGTGTTATACTCTCTACCTATCTATCTCTTTAAAATATGAGTGGCCATTTCGGGATGTTTGCCTGTTGGTTTTATTATATTGATTTATTCACAAACACATTCTAAGACAAAGGTGGTTATCTTAATCGACGAGGCACGGCTAAAGTAATCAGCTTAATGGGATGTTGTAGTTAGCTTCACAAATATAGGAAGCCCGCAGTCTGAGATAGGGTAGACTATTACGTCAGCTGTTGATTGGAATCCGTGGTCTTTCAATCAATCAATCAATCAATCAATGGAGCTTATAAATATACGTTCGTCTTTGTTATCAAATAAGAGAAAAATATTACAAAACTTACTATTTTGCAAATACTTATTTCTTACGTCCGTTATAAACAGATTCTAAGCTTCGAATAAACATGGAACTAAACATGGAATAACTATTCAGAGCCTATTTCTTTGTACGTTGGTTAAAGTATAAGTAGGTATGGTTTACAATGACGACATTTTAACATTTAAGAGAAGAGAATTAACACTTAAAAAATAAAAAGTAAAAAACAAAATGTTTACTATAGCGTTGTGTTATCAATTTTTGGTATTCATCTGCAAAGACGAATCTGCATGTCCATCGGTTGCAATCACCTTTGGATAGATGGCACTAATGTCGCTCTAAAGCATTTCAAAAATCAAAAAGCAGTGACAAAATTCAGCGCTTACGTCAGCCTTCCCGGTAGCATAACTGTCAGTGCAGTCGCCCGGATTGCGGAAGACCCAGGTTCGATTCCTGGCTGGGTCGGGTGGGCGTTTAATTTTTTCACTGTATTTTATGAAATATTTAGCATTAATATTTAGCTTAAGTGTAGCAATTCACTTAAAAAATAAAAAAAATAAAAAAAATATAATTTAAGAGAAGTACAGAGTTTGGTTATACAAAATACTTGAAAAGTACAACGATTGCACCCAATCCGATCCAAACCCTTCGGATAATCTATAAAAGGACGGGGACTAGTGACGGATGCTATTCCCTCTAAAAAACCTCTTAAGGTATTTCA
The DNA here is from genome assembly GCA_963082485.1 of Eudonia mercurella. Classification (NCBI taxonomy): domain Eukaryota; kingdom Metazoa; phylum Arthropoda; class Insecta; order Lepidoptera; family Crambidae; genus Eudonia; species Eudonia mercurella. The sequence continues at coordinate 2,287 of CAUJAO010000110.1, forward strand.
ATCACATGGCTTAAGGAACCTTTAAGTTTCTCGCCGCCCGCGCTTAAAAAAGTCCGGTGACGCTGAATATGCCGTCTGAGGCAATCAGCAAATTATCTTATCTTATCTTATCTTAATGGGGCCTGCCGAGGTTTCCCTCTCACAGCAACACTTCGACCCATCGGGATCTTTTGAACAACCTCATCCTTTCACTCTTCTACATCTGTAAAGACGTTGCCATAAGCTTGGCAACGTCTTTAAGAGCGAAGAGCCTGAAGTCCTCCGGTTTCGGATAGGCCGACCCCAGGAGTCCCATTCTTTTCCTAGCCAGGGAGTGGCAGTCACACAGTAGGTAATCACACGGCTTGAGAGAGGCCTTTAAGTTTCTCGCCGCCCGCCCTTAAAAAAGTCTGAGGCAATCAGCAAATTCTCTCAAAAAAAAAACAAACGACGACTACCTACACAAAACATGAATGCAACACAAAAAAAGACATACGCATTTAGCTAGTTAACAATTTCGTACTCGCAAAACTTATCACAAAACGCATTCATTCAAACAGCTCGCAAGTTGCAAATTGCAATGCTCGCTAAAGCCATAGTCGAGATCGCGCCGGGCTTTGTTACGTTTCACTAGTTTTTTATCCGTTTTTTGGGACGTAGGTATCTCGTCACGTTCCGATTGGGTCTGGCGGAAACTTTTAACGAGTACACGACGAACAGATACATTTATTTTGTAACAACAAAGAATGGTTAAATTAAGCTCCTCTCCTCTTCGGAGGGGAACGCCGACGGATTTAGTCCGTACTGCCTTGTCTGCCATTAACTTTTCATTGTAACTGTAATAACAAGATGGAGGGACTTTTTGGCGGGAAAGTTAAGAGTCAAGACTGCGGTTTGGTTGATTTTCTAAAATTTGAGTTTATGGTGGATTGAGGGTTAGCAAATGATAAAGCGCAACGTCACTTTTCAAGTTTTTTTAATAGTCCGCGTGAGATTCGTAGTAAAGCCCCACGTCTTTACTGAGATACTCAAGGGGTTCGTGGTATATCTTTTCTCACTTCTCATTTCTGTTATCAATCATCATCATCATATTAACAAAAGAAATATTGTATATTTACATAACTTGGAAGAAAATTACTTTGCCACTGGCTAAATGTGCTACCCGCACAAAGCCATCAACTAAGGGAAAGAAAAAATTATATTAATAAATCTTAAAAAATCGCAGGAGAGCCTATGCAAAAAAAGATAATTGTAATTTTAGTTTTTGTATGTGTGATTTCCAATTTAAATAAATGAATGAAAATGAATATTCTCGAACGGTCTATAAAATAAATAATAGAAGTTTATATACCATAGTGTATTTCCATCATTTCTAGATCACTGTTAAGATTCGGAAATCGCAATGCTGTACTCGTGACGTCAAAACACAAAGAGTGAATGGCGAAACCTTTGATCCAACATGATTTTATGAAGCCGAAGTATTTGGTCTGTCTAGCACTGTACAGTGACTGACAGACTGACCACAAACTATCAAACCTTCACCCCCTTACAAATAAACAAAGAATAAGCTCCGAATAATTATTCCGTGTTTTGTTCCTGTCATGTAAACGTCATTTCATGTTAGAGTAAAAGAGACAAAACACGGAATAACTATTCGGAGCTTATTCTTTGTTTATTTGTAAGGCACTACGTCTTTAATCGCCGTGGTGGTCACCGGTGACTAGGGTTGCCAACCGTACTCTAAAATAGAGTATTGTACTCTATATCATGTAGGCGTACTCTATTATCTATAAGACTAATAGAGTATGCTAAAATACTCTTTTTTACACAATGTTTACTATACTAGTGCCAGTCATGTAATATTATGCAAACCCATTATCAGAACTAAATAAGTCCAAAAGAGCTCTTGATCTATATAATTTAGAGTTAGAATGTTTGGACTCATGCAATTCTTTTAAAAACCATGAAAAATGGTTATGTGCTGCAAAATGTACAAAACATACCTTTCTAAAAATATAAAATAAATGATACTCTTTTTTGTAAGTCCGTACTTTTTATTTACCTCCTTTGAAATCAGATATACTCTATTTCTTCTAATAAGAGTTGGCAACCCTACCGGTGACCGACAAACAATAAATTTTCTATTGTGTCTGGTTTTGTGGCGGCAGTTAACGTGTTAAAAGACTTTGAATTTTATGTGCCTAGAATAAGCTTCGGATAGTTATTCAGTGTTTTGCCACCTGCGCCGGGCTCCCGCTTAACACAGCGGCTAAATGTTACTTAATCTATACTAATATTATAAAGAGGAAACCTTTGTATTTTTGTATGTTTGTATGTTTGCAACGAATAAACTCAAAAACTACTGGACCGATTTCAAAAATTCTTTCATCATTAGAATGCTACATTAGCGCTGAGTAACATAGGCTATATTAAAAAAGATATATATATTTTAAATACTAAAAACGACAATTTAATTTTCCAATACAAAATAATTGTTTGTTTTGTTGGCATGGAAACCATTGATATATATTTAACTCAATGATGGAAACTGTCAAAGCGGTACGAAGTCCGCCGGGTTAGCTAGTATTTTATAAAATACTATTATGGATCGACTTCTAAACGAATAACCACTGCAAAATCCAAACAAATAATAAAGTAAGCTGCTTTGTATGACCCCGGCACAATTGAATCATCGATGCCGTTATCACATAAAAGCCGTCGTTCGATTTTTGAAAGCTAAATCGTATCTAGAAACTCACGCTTTGAAGTCCAACCAAATATTTAGTAAAGGAAATCGTTTCTAACGTCTCAGTAAATAGAGATGAATATCCCTTGATTGACGAATGTTATATTTTTTTTAATCCGTCATAGCGCGACGCTTTTGTTTTGACGCAGTAAAAATTACCAACGTTTTAAAATGCATAACAGCCAGTAAAAGTGAGCAAATTTTTTGATTAATAGCATGTGATGTTCTTTTTTATTGTTTACTCTTTATACTACTCGTATAATATTTATGTTAAATTGACTTATGTCTTGTTTTGCTTTGTTTTTTGGATCGATTACGTTTCCATTGTCCGTGTACATGTAACAGTTTGGTAATTGAAGAGGTAAAAAATAAGTAAAAAAATGTTTTAAGTTAAACGGTTTTATCGAAAATATTTTTTTTTTAAAATGATGTAGACAATGTACTAAAAGTTAAAAAATAAGTCGGTAGGTCCTAGGTACCAGTCATCACACTACTCTCATACACATAAAAATAAATTCGTTGGGCGACCGTAACCTGCGCAAATATGTAAATAGCATTTTTATTATGATAAGCATAGCGGTTGACTTGATAGAAATTTCACACGCCCAACAATTTAATTTTTTTGTCTGATCAATGCCCTAGGTTGATGAGGAGAGAGTTTTAGCTTTTAGTACTACATTGTCCACATATTTTATTTAAAATAACCCTTTAACTTAAAAAAAATTGTACTCATTTTTTTATTTTCAAGTTTTTAGTTTTTTTCATAGTGTAATCTATTCTACTGGTCAAGACCTTTTATTTGATACCCATATTGAAGGAGTTATGAAAAGAAAAAAATGAACATGCCATTTTGTTGGCGGCCATATTGGATTTTCAAAGAACTATGTTTGTGTACTCGGTTTGGTCGGTGGTAGGGCTTGTTTGTCCGCCTCGCTAGCTACTACCATCTTATCTAAATATGTCGCCATAACATCAATGTTTGTAGCATTGTTATGTTCCGGCAGCTAGAGATAAGATAGCCAGTGCCTTCTATCATTGGCCTTATCATCACTTAACATCAGGTGAGATCAAGGCACAGTGCTTACCCGTAAATGTAAAAAAAATAAAAAAATAAATAGGGCAAGCCAAATAAAACCGTTTAAAAATTAAAATAGCGAGTTCCTTAGACAATTAAGATTAGGTAGAATAGAAATAGGTAGAACCCTACGGAGGTATGTCCACTCTGAACGAATACTACTCGAAATGAACTGAAACTGAAAGAATCCTAAAAGGGATTCTTTTGCCGAAAAAGAAAAAAAAGGACAGCGTTATTCTTTTTTTTCTGTTTTAAATTTCGAGCATACGAAAGGAACATTCTCGCAAACAATTGACGATCAATTAAACTTAACCATAAATGTTTCTTAAAGTAAAGACTATCATCAGTACCATAGACAAAAGAAAGTCCTAGTTTTAAACCTCATTGTATATGAAACCTCAAAATCGTGCTAACAAAATTAATTTCGAACTTATCTCACCATGATAGCCTTTTAGGGTTTCAATGTTTCATCAGTATATTTAGTTGGCAACTTGTATCCGAAGTTGTTGAACCATTAGGGCCTTTGAGGTGGCTTGCAGGTAATACCATTTCGTTCGTCTAAATTGGTGTTGGTATTGACAAATAATAAACAGTGGCTGCCATCTTGTTTAGTTACTAAATGAATATAGGTCAATCTTTTGATGGAGGGAAGGAGAATGGAAGAACTTTTAAGGTTTTTTTTCTAATAACATTCTTTACGGATTTTTGTTGAATGTCAAAGGGTAATATGAAAAAGATATATAATCTTTTTCATATTACCCTTTAACACTTGATTCACTTTTTTGTTCCAAATTGTTATTATAATGAGTTTACGATGCTTTAAACCTTGAAGAGAAATGACGTTCAAATTCGAATAAATTTATTTTTAAGATAATGGTAAATAAGATCTTAAACACTTATGAATGCCTCATATTCTATCGTTCTCAAAAAGTGTAAAAAAATTTAAAAATTGTATTTTTTTTATAGAAAGTGAATAAAAACATTATTAAGTAAGTTATACTTATGAATCATAATTAACGTTTACCGTCTTCCTCGGTTCATTCGTACAATTTATTTACTCGATTAAATTCGAATCAATTCGATTATTATTATATCACAAGCCTTTGGCATCCTTTGGCAATATTCAAGCACAAAATTGCTGATTATTTACATGTAACTTTACGCAAATATTGTTGCGAACAAGTTACAATTTGAAAAATTTGAAAAATTTCCGAGTCCGTGTCCGTTTTTTGATTCGAGTCTCTTGGTGACAAGACAGGAGAATAAAAATGACTTTGATTCAAATAAAATCAAGTTTTCGTTAACTTAATCGAATGCCAAATAAAATTCGCACTAGGCACTCACATACTTTCATTTCATTACAGTATTTAATATCATAATAATATAGTTCATTATCGCTCAACACTCGATTGGAGTGAGTAATAAAAGTGGTTCGGCATGACAAAGGAGTGCGCCGGCATAATACACCATTGTGCGAGCTATCTCACCGCCGCAGACGACGATACCGCATCTACACAACAGTGTTGGGAAAAACAAGTGTCGTTTAATATATAGGTATAGGCACCGGGACGTTCACGTTTTCGTAAGGCGACAAACTTCATATAAATCTTATAGTGTCATTAATTAGATCCTTTACCCTATGTAATATCTAATTACTTGTAAAAAATACTTAAGACAATGGCTAAATAAACTAAATTGGAACAAAAAGAAAATTTATATACATATAAATAATATTTGACGCATTGTCAGGAGGTTTCTTTATCTGCAGTCTTAATCGCCGGTAGCTTGAGTCCTGCTCCGCTGCTGGGTTCTAGGTTTAGTTTTTTATAAAAGTTGTATTTTAGTATGATATTTTGTTATATTTTACTTTTTATACAATTTTTATAAAACCTAGATATAAGATTCAAAATAAATAAAGAGTATAATAATAGTTTATTGCAGATAAACAATCCACAACGAATATTGCATTAAAATCAACAATCAAATAAAATTAAAAACAAAATACAAAATAAATAATGACTTAATTAATAACGGGTTAAAAACAAAAAAAAATCGGCCGTAAAATGTTTGAAACAATATTTCTTTCGGAACTTCCAGATTTGAAACTCACACGCCGCCCCGTAGCCGATGATACCGCCTCCGCTACACAACAGTGTTGAAAAAAACAAGTGTCGTTTAATATACCTAATTATAGCACAGCGTATCTTCTCAGTACAAGATCTCCCGCCCAGAGTAGACTTACGAACCGATAGCATAATGACGTTCATAAGAGCTATTTGTAGCCTAAACTGAATAAATGATTTTGAATTTTGAAATTTTGAGCGTCTTTACGCTGTAAGTCTTTACTTACAGTGGGACAACGCCTTTGAAGTCTCGGGAAATGCCGCTTTTATTTAGACATTTGACATTTCCGCAGGGTTATCATATTTTTAGACTCTCATTATTTTAACGTTTTTATTTTTTATTTACGTGCATGTAAGGACCCAATAACATGATTTTAAATTTAAGCAAGTTTTTAAAATCTTAATATTGTAAACAGAGTACTGTTTTATTTAGTGACTTCTTTTTTTTTATACGTAGCACGGCAAATGACTCCTGAATGATTTCACCTGATGTTAAGTGAATATGGAATCCAGATGCGACGACAACTGGTGCAGCGTGAAAACGACTCAGCATCAGTTACCTTCACTCTGCCGGCCCACAAGGTGCCTCTTCACGCCTCTTTTGAAGGACCCCATATCATAGGAAGGAGGGAAAACGTGTGCTGGCAAACTATTCCATGTTTTGGAGGTAGACAGAGAAACGAGTCACCAAATTTCTTAGTGCGCGATGGATTTGAGACAGTGAAGCGGTGTACTCCTATGGAGAAAGGGAGAAGGTGGGATGAGGTCAAAGAGTTCTTCAGAGCACTTGTCATAGTATAAGCGGTAAAACACGCTGAGTGACGCAATATCTCTACGCAATTGCAGAGATTTAAGAGTATTTGTGATTTCTGCCGATAATGCGTACAGCGCGTTCTTTTCGTCCTTCAAAATGCAAACTGCAAATATGAGTGTTGTTCAGACCATGAAATTGTTCCAATTACGGAATCCAACATCCCGCATCAAAATCTCAATCCCGCAAGCCTTTGGGGTTATCGATCACGCGGATCCGCGGGATTTGCGGTACTGAAAAGAAAGCATTAATTTTGTTATAAATAGGTTTATTCATGAATTTGTGAAGTGATATTCGATTTTTATCATTCGATTAAACTAAAATGTCCGTGTTGCTTAAAGCAGATGTTTTCAACCAACGAATTTAAATATTATGTAGAGTTCTCTAAGTTCTGATTCTTTTAACAGATGGTTCTAGTTCATTCTACTAATTAAATACAACAAAATTCCATCAGTTCCACGGATAAAATATCGACTTTAAAAAAACACGTCCGCCATCTTGGATTGTATAACAAATGACATATTCGTAATCGGCATCTACGAAAACATAGAATACGATAAATACCCATATTGACTTTTGAAAAACAATTACCCGTAAAAAAGTAAAAAACCGGCCAAGTGCGTGTCGGGCCACGCGCAGTGTAGGGTTACGTAGCCCATCTCAATAATGCGGACTCTGAGAAAAGGGCTTTTATAAACACTTATTTTACAATGGCTCATTTACTTAAATGTAAATACTACCGGTTTTACGCACCTGACAACGTTATTTAAGTAGTTCCCAATGAGGAATTTGTACTGCGCCAAGTACATTTTATAAGTTGGTCGACTGTTACTCATAAACTTGTAAAGCCTACTTAGCTGTGATAGTTTTCTTCTTTACTTCGTCATTATTCCGTGAGTTTCTTCACGTATCCAAAAACAAACATTTGGCTGACAGGGGGGGCGGGGACACTTGACACTTAACAAAGTTTTGCACTTTAAAGCTTAATAGTTCACAAATGGATGCCTCAATCAAAAACTGTTTTCACAACCCGCAATATTATTAAAACTGCTATCCAATGATACCCCACACTATGGGGTAGACAAGAAAAAAAATTACATCCCCACTTCATGTGAAGAGGAGGTAACCTAAAAAAAAATTTTCAAAATCTTACTTCACTACTTTATCGGCGTGATTAATATGTATATTCATGCCAAATTACAGCTTTCTAGTACTACGAGTCTATGAGCTAGGCTGGAGACGGACAGACAGACACACATGGCGAAACTATAAGGGTTTCTTGTTGACTACGGAACCCTAAAAAAGGGTCTATGTGTGCGTTGTTTTGTGGTTGGAACATCCTCGGTCGGCAGTCGTCATAATATAACTTGTTTTAGAATTTGTGATTTGGTCCCTTCGCACCAAATTATCACAATAAAAGTTAGTTAGCAAAGCCGAAAGTTAAATTGGAAAGATGATGCGATTTGGCCGCCAATTGTCGGTACAGTCAGCATCAAATTTTTTATTTATTTATTTTTGTTTTTTTTTTTTATTACACAAAACAGATTTGCAGTAATAGCCGTTATATATGTATATATATATTCTACATGGATTCTTATATGGATTTAGTTAAATAGGTGGACTGCAACTCCACAGATATGTGCACAGTAAACAACATGCTTGAACTTTAATCAAATCATTAAAAAAACATGTAATATATAATATAATATTGATTATTATATTGAATTATATATATATTATATTGAAATCAATACAAATAAAAAACTACAAAACAAAAAATAATCTAAGAATACGGAATGGTTCAAAATATCTTAGCAATAAAGTAAAACAGGTTAGGTGATTGCTTCCCATCAAGTAACCCGCCTGCTCATTTGCCTCCTTCTAATATAAAAAATAAGGCTTAGGAAGAAGTAGAATAAACAAGGAAATTTCGAGTCTTAAAATTTTTTTTTTAATATTTTTTACTTTTTACATCTGTCAATTTGATGCTGACTATACCTCACTATTGTTAGCACAAACATTTACAGGATCATTTTTCTGAAACCGTAGGAGTAGGTAGCGTCTTTAAAAAAAATGGTTCTTTTAATAAAAAAAAGGGTCGTTTCATTTTGGTATCTCATACAAACGTCATATATGGATAATACATTTAAACGATGTACATTTTATTAAATGTATTTTTATATGTATGGTTTAAAGTTCCGTTAAGTTAAGCTTAATTTTTATGTTGTTTATAAGTTATAAGTCCTTAGATCTCTGTAATTTCTTTAAGCATAAAAAGTTTAATTAGAAAAGTTTTATTACTTCAATAAATACTAAAGTGTGAAGTTTATTATTTTTAAAACTCTTTATCTATAAAATAAAAATATATTTTATCTTTACAGTTAATTTCTTCAAGTCTATGGATGTAAGCTTCTGCCAGGTGTTCGCTTGAACCGAGTAATAAGGCAAACACGAAGTCTCCGATTTTGCAAAGCAAACAAAATGTAGGTACGAACACGGTTTAAAAGTAGGAATATTCTGTTGGACGATTTAATGATAAAGCGAGGCGGGATAAGAAATAAACATTTTGTTTTTTTTATTTTTATTTTTTTGGGCTCCGGTCGGGTCAATGTCGAAAACGAACTTTTCGATATTGTGACAGGGTCTGGGTGATGTGGTACCGTCATTGCTACTAATTATTTTATGTTATCTAAAAAATTCAATAAATATTTACATCTTGTCATGCTCTAGGCGCCGAATTATTATGTGTTTTTACTGTCTTATTGGCCTAGTCCAGTAGTGATTTCCAGCAGAAGATACATATTATTGTACTCTGTTCGGTTAGGACTTATTCTCATGCTTACCTGGCCAGCTACTACCATTTTATCAAAGTCTGTAGCCAGAACAACATTACTGAAATAAATAGGTATAAAAACGGTACAAGCCAGACAGATAATGGTTGTCATAATGTGAATTTAAACAGCCCCTTTGCCCCAGCTGTGAACATAAAAACGATAATGATGTTTCAGTGACCTTCTTCAGTTTTTAAGGTTGATTGAATCTTTGACAGAGTTGGTCAAGTCAGATTTTTAACAAGGTTGCGCTTACTCTTACTGGTGCACCAGTAAGAGTAAGCGCTGCAATCTTATCTTAGCTTATCTTAGTGGGGCCTGCTGAGGTTTCCCTCTTGCAGTAACACTTCGACCCATCGGGATATTTTGTGCAACCCCGTCCTTTCACTCTTCTTCCTCTGTAAAGATAGATGCCATAAGTTTGGCTGCAGTAATGGTCTGTTGAAATCATGTTTTGCTAAATAAGAATTCCAAATGTTTTAGAAAAAATGGCAATCTATCAATTGTTTCTAGGCAATTTATACACAAAACCTATTTTAGTAATAAGCTGTTACCTACCTATAAAATAACTTTAAACTAACTAAACACAATAACTGGTACTGGTATTTGTATTTATTAACGTATTTTATGTTTTATAATTGGTTGACTGAATTTTTTCTACATATTATTATGTTTGATGTGTAACCTACTATTTTAATAAGGATATAATTTTAACGCTCACCAGAAATATTTTTTAGACCCTAAGCCTAAGGTACCAAATAAATTAAATTACTGTACGAATATTATTTTTGCTTCTTAAAATGGATAAATGCTCACCAAATTTTTACACTATTATTCAAATGATTGAGGATACTAGCTGCCCTACTCCTGTAGGTCACGTGATAGGTTAGAAATTTATTATTTTTTTATTAGACAACAGAAAGCAAAAATTACCAAATTGAAACTCGAGGCATAAAATATTGGTGGTATCTAGTTGGTGACAAAATAACATAATATTTGATCTGAAATGCAGTTAAAAGGTATTCACATACTTTTAAGGCATTTAATAAAAATATAAATTGTATCTTTTTTAATATATTTTAGGAAACACAATTTGGTGAACATTTACCCGCTTTGGTAAGCGTTTTGAATTTTATTGGTAGTAGAATTGATACATTTTTGGTAGGCGTTTAAACACAAGCCTTAAATAGAAAAGTAACATTTCTACTCAGTGGCGTGCCTAGGGCTTGAGCTAGGGCTAGCCCGAAGCTCAGTAGCCGTAGCCGTAGGTTAATGTGAAAAAACCAAACAATTTACCTTTCCCTCGCCAGTCCAATATCAAGCGTAGAATTGCACTTTAAAGCGAAGGGTAAGGCACACTAGCGCCACCAATTGATAATTTGACAATACTAACGGGCCGGATATTTTTTAAACATTGCGTACCGTCCGACAACAGGAAAGCTTCCATAGTATTTATTTAATAATTGTGCACTACTTTTTGTTGCGTGGTTTATTCACAAAACGGGCTATCGCATTTACTCACAAACAATGGCCACTTTTGATGTTAGCGAATGAATACAAAAACAAACCTAAAAGTAGTGCACAATTATTAAATAATAGATGTTTGCCTAGTGTCGGAAGGTCCGCAATGTTTGAAAAAAATAATCCAGTTTAGCAGTTATCAAATTAAATCCATTAGCGGCGCTAGTGTGCCTTACCCTTCGCCTTAACTCATTTTGTAACACAACTTCACGAATTTTTGAAAAACACCTGACAACTAAAACTATCAAACTCAAACATACCTGAACAACAATAAAACTAAAATGGTTACGTGAGTGTTGCCTATAATTTAAAATTGATTATTTTAATGTTGACAAGGAAAATTAACATTCGTAAAAAATATTACGTGATTGTTATTCAGTACTATTAACCAGTTGTAGAAATGAGTTTTTGCTAGGGCAAGCCAGGCTTTTCGGCTTATATGAAGGTACCGTCATTTTCAAATAATTTCATGTAGACACTTATAAACATTTTTATAATAGGTTACACTTTACTATCTGACTGTACTTTTGATAAAAATATTCAACTAATAAACTTTATCGCACTAAAACGATATCGGGTGCCTAACCCACGAACCCACTGCTTCTACTGTATGCCTACTGTTAAAATTTTATTTTAATGTCTTTTCGCATAAACCACCACGCGGGCCCAGTTCGGTGCTGTGGTTGTGAACGACTGCTAATGCAGCCGGGACCAGCGGCACGGAGAAGCTCGGCATGATACATTTTTGTTCACTCATCCGATGACCGGTTTTTGCGAAAGTTGCCTTACTTCGGCAATCGCAGACCGAGCGCGTTAACTGCACCATCGAGCCCTTCCTGAAAAGTGAAATTAAATTAAGTGTTGTTTTAAAGCCAGAATAATCCCTCGTTAAAAGATTTTCCCCCGATATTGCAAACTCAATGGTCGACGCGAACGAAGCTTGCTAGCAAAAAGTTAAAATCAACAACGCGAAGCCATGATACGAGATTTTAAAGCGATGAAGTCAAATTAAAATTTATTTTTTGTAAATTGTTGCAAGCGTTGGCATGCATACATACTCTTCGTCCTTTTCCCAGAAATGAAAGAAAGCACCGTCATAATCATCATTATCATCATCATCATCATCATCATTATCATCAGCTTATTCTATGTCCCCACTGCTGGGGCACGAGCCTTCCCCATGGATGGATCCCTATCTGGGCCGGCGTGGTCCGTTCTTCCTAGAACGGACTACGCCGCCGGCCCAGTGCGGGTTGGTGGTTGTTAACGACTGCTAACGCAGCCGGGACCAACGGCTTTACGTGCCTTCCGAAGCACGGAGGAGCTCGAGATGATACATTTTTGGTCACCCATCCGATGACCGGCCTTTGCGAAAGTTGCTTAACCTCAACACTCGCAGACCAGGCGCGTTAACCACAGCGCAATCGAGCTCAAGGAGAGCATCAAAATCACCAATTTTAAATAATTCGTTGTTAGTGACCTCAACGCTACATTTAGCATCTAAGCAGGGCTCCGAGGTGAAATAGATAACATTAGTGATAAGTCAGGCTAGCCGATCGATTGATGTGCGAGTATCTTGGAACCCTGCCCATATCCCTTAGTCGGCCCTTAAGACATGCACGGGAATAAGGTAGCTTATACATCTTTTAACGTCTCATACCAGCACAGTTAAAGCTCTATAAGGTTTCCTCGTAAGGTATCATCTTAGCCAAAAAGACGTCCACTGCTGGACAAAGGCCTCCCTCAAGGATAAATCATTTTGAGGGGAATTTGCCATAATCGCCACGCTAGGCAGGCAGGTTGGCGATCGCAGTAAGGTGAGAATAATCACAGAGAGACGCTGCTGCCCATCATCTGGAATGGTCCCATAGTCGCCTTCTACGACACCCACGGGAAGAGATGGGGTGGTGCAATTCTTTAACCCCGGCACCACTCGTAAGGTAAGTAATGTATGTTGTATTCTATTGAATTTTATAAGTGTTTTGAACAAAGAAATTAAAAAGAAAACTTTATGTACATGTAAATCCTAATGCGATAGCAAGGCCCATTCACAATACAATAACTATCACATTAAATTAAATTCGTAACATTACAATATTACATTTTACATTATGTTCATAAAATTCCAATTCTGGGCAGCAATAAAAATGCCACTCTCGACATAAGAAAAGAAAGAAAACGATAACGCATTTCCAATATTACTTTAAAAGACGATAATATAAGAGTAAAAAGTTTATGCACAGAATTTGAATGTGAAAGCAGAAAGTACTTTAAGAGCCGTCTTATATTATTGTATCTCATATAAATTCCAAAGCTTCTTTGAAACCAATAAGCCAATTTAATGGAATCTTTCTATCATCATCATGGTCATCATCACCTCAGCCAAAAGACGAACACTGCTGGGCCTCCCCCCAGGATTTCCACAACGCCTGGTTGTGTGACGCATCCAGCGGCTTCCCGCGTCCTTCACCAGATCGTCGGTCCACCTTGTTGGTGGCTAGCCTACACTGCGTCTTTCGATGCTCAATGAAGGGAATACAGAGATCTTGGTAGATAAGAGCAACAAATGTTTATAATTTCTATTGCCTTATTTAATATTACTATGTATGTCGTTTTTTTTGTGTAAATGTTTTATTGTTAAGTAAGCGCTAACCTGGTTGTTTTGGATAGGTACCTAAGACACAGACAATCTTTTTGCTCAGCTTATGTATTACATAATTTATTTTATTGTATACCCTAACATTAATTACATAGTTTAAGTTTTTGTATCTAGCCTAAGTTTTATACAGCAATAAATTATTATATCTTATATTATAGAAAGCATTAAAAATACGTTTGTAGAACTGTTTTTATTCGATATTAAACTTTCCATAATAATTGTCATTTATCATTGTTAACAATAAAAAAGAAGATGCTCAACTATTCTCTTTGTTTTCTGTGTGCCCTTTGGCAAAGGCCTTTTTCTTTTTCTTTTTTGCCTCCTCCAACCCTTTCCATCTTTTCTGGCTAGTCCTATCCAAGTTTTTCCAGCTAACTTTGCTATATCTAAGAATCTGTTGAAGAAACGTTTTAATACGTTTTCTGTTAACTGACAAAATTGCCATAAATTTGGCTTATTCGTTAAAAAAAGTTAGCGCTTAGAAGTTTTTCTTGGCGTGAAATTCAGTTCTCTATTTCGATAACTTCTTAATACAAATATGTGGCTTTGAATTTAGGCTGGCAATCGATCAACGCCTATAAACGCTAGTCACGCAGGCTAATTACAGCTCTGCTACTAATCAGCGACCGCAGCCTTTGTAAACGTTTATTCAGCAACATTAATCGACATTGAAATTATTTAGTCATCATTTTGTACTGTAGTCGGGTACTTTTGGGCAACTAATTTAATGTATCGGCTGAAACTCTTTAGTTAATAATGAAGTAAATAAATAAAGTAAATAAATGTTTCCTACACTCACTCACTCACTCTCTTAAGAAACTCGTTAAATGGTTAACTAGACAACGGATAAACATACTTAATAGACTTAAATACATACTTATTATACATAGAAAACACCCAGACCCGAAACAATTTAGAAAAACAGCTATTTCTAAATTGATCCGACCGGGGATCGAACCCGGGACCTCAGAGAACGCGACACCATGAAAACCGGTGTGCAAGCCACTCGACCAAGCAGGTCGTCAAAGTGAATAATTTCGTTTCTTGTAAAAACGTCACGATAAAATTAAGTACACGTAAAATTAATTCTAGGGTGAGCGGAGCCGCACAAAACGAGCGAGCAGCACAAAACCGGTCGTTGTGGAGATCCTTGGGGGAGGCCTTTGTCCAGCAGTGGACATCTTTTGGCTGAAATGATGATGATGATGATGAAAATTAATTCATGTTTCCAAGCTGGTCTGAGATCTAAAAATAATGTTTCAGCTACTCAACTACCCATGCATGTCGTAAGAGCCAACTGACAAAATTGGCATAAATTATTATAAAAAAACACAAATGTTGAAAAAATTTCCATGAGCAGGATTTGAACCTGCACCCTTCTGACATACCGGGTCAGGTGCTCTTCTAATTGAGCCATCGTGGTCCTAACCAGCCCGCCGAAATTATTCAACACTTTTTACTTTGAAAGCCAAAGGCGCCCATTCAATGTCAACAACTACCGTCACTAACATCCGATCATAATATTTTTACAAATATTAAAGATCAGTTAAGAAGTAGGCAAGCTATTTATAAAATGTTCAAATAATTTTTAACGCAAATTTTGAAAAAAATTCAAAAATTTTTTCAACATTTGTGTTTTTGTAATTTGTTTGCAACAAAATTTGCGTTTAAAATTATTTGAACATTTTATAAATTATTATTATTATTACAAGGGTTCCAAGATAATCGCACATTAGGCGATCGGCTAGCAACCCATCACTGATGTTATCTATACCACCTCGTAATCCTACTTTGATTATGCTAAATGTGGCGACGCCTCGCGGTCACTAGCGGCGCGGCATGTGTATTTATACACCGTCACTTTTTGATCGTTTTAATCTCGCAGGTGGGTTGATCAGACCATGTAACTGAACAACTTTTCTCAAGAAACATAAATCAAAAAAAAATCTCGTTTTTTGACCTATGTTTCTTGGGAAAAATTGCCTTGTTCTAGGGAAAATAAATAACTTCATGTTACATGATTAAGTTAAATTCTTAAAAAATGTTTCACTCCACGTAAATCTGACAGTGACCATGATACTTTAAAAAGTTAAAACAATGTTATGTTCTATTTGTAGGATATTTCCAAGTCAATACTTTAAGATAATTGGGAGTTTGTTATGGGAGGAATTTGTGCGGTAAAACCACAAAATAATGAGACTGCAGAAGGTAAGGTTCATACAAACGAGCTTGATCAACGCGCAGGTAGACAACTTCTCACGGACTCGGAATCTCGCAACAGCTGCGCTCGGGTTCTATTCCCGGTCGGTTCAATGTCGAAAACGAACTTTTCAATATTGTGTCTTGTCTGGGTGATTGTGGTACCGTCGTTGTTTCTGATTTCCATAAAACGAGTGCTTTTGCTACTTACCTTGGGATCAAAACAACGTACGTGATGTTGTCTTATATTTTTCATTTTTTTTTAATGAATTTTTATGTGTGCCTTGCGCGGTATTCATTAAGTGTACCTTCTGGGTTTGCTTATTTTGTGCAATAGCTGTCGGTCAGACTGTTACTATTTGTTCCGAAATCCGTGTCCATGCGAGGATCTAAAGGAAGGTACTCACCTAGCCGTGTAGCATGTAACGTATCTGATACTGTATCAACCTACAAGTGGGTACGGCTCGTCCACAGTCATAGCGTATCCAGCTACAAGCACCCGGAAGTGCTCGGAACGATATCACACCGACAACATGTCTCAAATGTGCGTTCATTTTGATTTACAATATCCTTGAAAAATATAAAAGCCCACGTCGATTTTGGCAAAGTGAAATATTCAAAAACTGAAATCGATATAATATTGGATATGAAGTCTCAAGAGATCAGTGGACTTGGTTAATAATAATTACTATTTTTAGGGTCCCATAATATCGGAGCATTTTGATAAAGCTCGATTAAATTTAACACTTTTCATCTGTCCATTCCATGATAAGTACCTTCGAGAAGCTCGCGCTTACGTACCCACTACACAAGCGACTGTGTCGCCGTCCACGCGCATACTGCGAGCCGCCTTTGTGTTCGCAGTGATACCACCACTCAGCGGGTCGCTGCGAGATCTCTGCGCTCCACACTCGAGCGACTCGCAGCAGGCTCGCGCTTACGTACACATTTGTTACAGTATCAGATACGTTACATGCTACACGGCTAGGTGAGTACCCGGCTTAAGTGTGCATTGCTCGAGCGCGGTATGTATTAAGCTTACCTTCTGGATCTCTTTATTTTGTGGTAAAACGATGTAAGGAAAAATTCTTGTCTTCGCCCCGCGACGATGGCGGGTCTGTTAATTAAATTCCCCAATAAAATGAAATGTTTTCCTGTTCACGATCGCTTAATTGCTTTCTCGATAGCGATCGAGTGTAAAATGTGTTTTCTTCTTTATTTGTATGTAACTATATATTAATTACGTGAAGAGAAAACTTTGGGTGACCAACTAGACTTTATTATTATTTCACAGCGAAATATTTCGTGAAAACTTTTTTTCTACCCCTTATTCATAATAGTTATTTGTTATACAAGAGTGCAAAGTTGCTTTTTAACCGCGTGCTCAATTTTGATGACCGAGCAAGCGAAGGAATCAAAAGAGCACGAGGTGAAAAATCTTTGCACTCGAGTGCAACACGTAACTTTTCATCCCACCTCAGCGAGGAAATGACTAAATGCAAAAAAAAACATTTACAATCACAAGATACTTTTATTTCAGTTTAGGTATTAACTACTACATTAAGATAGGTAGGTAAGTAATTATAACAAATAATACTTAGGTATAATTAAGAAAAATTGAAAGTAACGTTGCTACAGTTACTTAAGTTGAGTGTAATATTTTTGTTAGGTACTGTAATGTTGGTGTTAGTGACTTGTGTACTGATAAATTCGGCACCATGGAGGTAGAAGTAAATAGGTTTAATGATGTTTTGAATTCACAAACTTAGTGCACATGATGTTCTAAATTCAATTTACTTTATCCTCTAGCGGATAAAAACTGCTTTTGCACTCAGATATCGAAGAGCAAAAATACTCTTTCCGAGATGGGGGGATGAAAAAACTATTTAAGCATTATTTAGTTAAATATTTTTTTGTCAACGTCACACAAACGTGATTTTGAATTTGAGAAAAAGAGACATAACAATGATTAGCTAAATTATGCTTAAATATTTTTTATGAATATGGGGGTTAATCTCTGCTAAATAACTAATCAGTGTTACGAATTATAAGAATATTGATCGTGTTCGAGTTAGCATAGTAAGTGTTTTATTTTTTTTTTCATGATGAGCAATATTATAAGATGATTTGTTGTTTTTATTACAGCTTATGATGGCGGCCTTTCTATTTCATAAAAAAAATATTATTAAAAAAATAACACAATTAAATATCAAAAAATATTACAGTATTTAAATAACCATTTGCCTTTGTAAAATATCCTTTATAGTGTACTATAAAGGATATTCTATTAGCCATAGCTTCAAAATTGTCAATGTTCGCCGGTCATCAATGAAAGACTACACTAAGACTCTTATAATAGAAAAATGCTCCGTAAGTCAGGCAGGACTTGATTAAAAAACGTTTTACTGGCTTCCTTGCGTTTCCACGTCAGCTACTCAGCTCTCCACCGAGACAAAGTATTATACCATGGTTTACTAAGGGTTAGTTTTGTAACGATATATTATATAACTACCAGTCCTTTCCCGCGACGTCGATTTCGAATTTAAAGCAGCCAAAAATCGTCTTTATTGAGTTTTGAAAAATAAATCTCTGTTCGTGACTGGTTGTAGCCCCTACAGATCGGCCGTTGTGCTTCGATGTGGACTGTATTAAAACTCGGTTCTTGATTATTTCTTCTTTATTCTTCTAGCTGGGGTCCGGAGAGCTTACAAAAATCTGCTCTGACCGGCCGTGACTTAAACACATAGGTATTAGGTCGGGAACTAGCGACGTTGTGGTACAGCTGCCGGCCCATGTAGGTAGCTTTACATTTTTGACCTAAACAACTTAAACCAACTACCCACATGAGCCGTCGTATTTTATGCAGCTGTCCCTTTCGCTCGGACCTCTCTTTTCTTTACGTATTAACATGTACCCTGCGGTATCTCTCGTAATCTGGATACCCTACATATTTATAACTTTCTAAAACTTAATTAATTATTTTAATAAACTTTTCATAGTGAGGCATTAGGCCTCTGGGCACGTTTACCTGGCCCTTATAACTTTAAAAACCTTTAAACCTTTACCTTTTACCAATAAAAGGCACAAAATAAGAATCATTTATTATCAATAACAATAATACCTATACAATACTGTAAGAAACATCCAGTCAGGAGGCGGGGCCAAGCGGCTTGCGTCACAGTGGCGTGACATGACGTGAGCGGCTTGGGTGGGGACGCGGCGCCTGAGTGGCACAGTCGGAGCGGCTCCACACTTTTTCGGCGGCGGACGTTTGTGCTGGATGTGTTTTGCGTGGCTATTTGTTACTCATATTTTTTGTCGATTTGTGTTGCATTAATTAAATAATTAAAGTTTAGCAGTTGGTTAGGTTAACATTTTGTTTCCTTTAAAAAAATCCTTCTCACGTCTGGTTTATAAGATCAGAAGAGGGATAGTTCACGACGCCTAGTTCGCTAACGGCTTACTGTTATAAGTTTTAAAATTTAATCAATAACGATTTTTCTTTTCTCTGAATAGTGTTGTGTTGTGTTGTTTTAAGTTGATAAAAATTGTAAGTACTTTCTACTTTGATTTTATAATGTCGGGATGTCATTCTCGATCACGTAAAAGAAGTCGTACCCCACGTAGACATAGTAGTAGGTCACGTAAAAGTCATGATAGAACTTTTCATGATTCTCGTAAGCGATGCCGCCGCGACAGTTCTTCTCATCGCCGTAGTAACTCTCGCGGTCAGGCATTAGATGCGATCCTTGAAAGATTACATGCAATAGAGGATAGGTTGTCTACCACCTCGACATTAGCTATTGAGCCTCCACATCCAGCACTGGAACGCCATACTCCGCCGCCTCTCGCTCCAGGTAAAGCTGCCGTATCCGGTGAGTCTGTTTCTGATACAACTATCAAAATTGTCAGCGTTTTGTCATCGCTGATTCAAGGGAAGCCTAGTCACTATTACATATCAAATTTTGATCCAAGTATACACGATTTTGATGCTTCGTGTGTAGAGGTAGATCGAGGACGCGAATTAAATTGTTGGGACGATCGCGAGTGTTTGTCGCGCATAGGTGGTTGCCTTAAAGGCGACGCGCGTACATACTTGGCTTAACGATTGGGTCTCGAACGATCGATCATGGACAAATTTCAAATTAGAATTTTGTTCGCTCTGTCCACGTAATGTTGACATTGCTAACATTTTGTTTGATATAATGAATACGGATTCAAAAAGTTTTGCTTCTTATTCCGACTATGCTAGGAAGTCATTGTTACGTTTGAATGTTGTGAAGGGGTTGTCTGACGATTTAAAAACGGCTATCGTCATTCGAGGCATTACAGACAAGTAAAAGCTGCTGCTTCTAATGCTAAATTGCAACCAAACGAAATGGTTTATCGGTTTATTCAAAACCTAAGACAGATTTTCGTAGTACCCGCAATTTTGTTCGTTCCTCAAAAGCAAATCGTCCTGAATTTCGTAAACACGAATCTACTAAATCGGTTATGAAGTGTTTTAACTGCGGTGATAGTGGTCATGTGAGGTCACAATGTTTTAAAAAAAAAAAAAAACAAAAAGTCAATACGGCACCTACTACATCGAATAGAACGTCATTTTCTTGTACAAATTGTAGTAAGGTAGGACATACCGTAGAAAAATGTTTTGTTAAGCAACGTGTTGAGTCAAAAGGTAAAGATGCTAGTAATGTAAATTTTTGTCAAAACAAGCCGAACGCAAAAACGTCATGACTGCTGTAATTGAAAAGTTACCTGTAGACATTTTAATTGATAGTGGTTCTGATAATTCCTTTATTTCTTGCTCTATTCTTAAATATATTAAAGCAATAAGATTCTTACATATCGCTTGATGCATGGAATAGGTAGTCAAGAAATAGAGTGTACTTGTTATGTGACAACTGTAATTGAATTTGAAGAGATATCTGTAGAAGTTGATTTATTTGTTGTACCATCCGAATGTATTAGTGCACCTATATTGTTGGGCACTGATGTACTAAATAGAAAAGGGGTTACTTATATTCGAACTGGTGAAGTACAACGACTTATCAGAGTAGATGATTTACCTCATGTGCATCACTTGCAAGTTTTAGATTCGAAGTCGAATATTTAGGCAGACTCATAATAAGCTAAGGTCAGGTGTGGCCGAGTATATGGTGCCATGAGTGGACTCCAGATGCCTGTGCTGCATATTTTGAGTAAGATTTTGGTCGTTATTTATTTAGTGAGCAGACCTCACAATTCTTTGCGAGTAGACTTCGCACGTGAGCAGACCTCACAATTATTTGCGAGCAGACCTCGCACGTGAGCAGACCTCACAATTATTTGCGAGCAGACCTCGCACGTGAGCAGACCTCACAATTATTTGCGAGCCGACTTTGCACGCGAGCAGACCTCGCACGTGAGCAGACCTCACAATTATTTGCGAGCAGACCTCGCACGTGAGCAGACCTCACAATCTTTGCGAGCAGACCTCGCACGTGAGCAGACCTCACAATCCTCTGTTTGTTCTACAGGTACTTTAGACTTTATATTGCTAGTTACGCAGACGGCTTGTATCGCGAAGCTCACGAAGAAGGGTGAACCGTTTATCTGGGGATATGAACAAGATGCAGCACGCGATTACATAATTGACTGCTTGACTGGGGAACCCGTACTTGCTATATTTGACCCAAAATTACCCACCGAGCTACACACCGACGCTAGGGCTGTTGGTTATGGCGCCATTCTCTTACAAGAACTATTGTTGGTTGGCTATTTATTTAGTAGAGCGACGCTCGGAGCGGAATCAAGATATCATAGCTATGAGCTTGAAACCCTGGCCATAGTCAATGCACTGCGGCATTTCCGTCACTATTTGATTGGTATAGACTTTAACATAGTGACGGACTGCAATTCACTAAAATTAACAGAACGAAAGAAAGACTTAGTTCCACGAGTGGCTCGTTGTCGACAGGCAAACTGGATCCCGGTATGTGGGGTCCATACAAGATCCTGCGAGCTCTGGCACACCACCGCTACGAGCTGGAGTTGCTGGCCGGGTCGTACGGTAAAAAGACTCAGGCAGCCGCCGAGCACATGGTTCTGTGGCGCGGCGAGTGGACTCCGGAAACCTGCGAAGCCTTCTTCAAGGGTGGTGAGTCCAAGCTCGACATGCAAATACGGATTGTAATAGAAAGAACGGATTTTATTCCTCATTGACCCATGGACAGGGTAACCAGCCCCAAACTCGTGGTCATTCTTCCTCATTGACCCATGGACAGGGTAACCAGCCCCAAACTCGTGGTCATTCTTCCTCATTGACCCATGGACAGGGTAACCAGCCCCAAACTCGTGGTCATTCTTCCTCATCGACCCATGGACAGGGTAACCAGCCCCAAACTCGTGGTCATTCTCCGTCGCCGACCTCATCCCGCTGTGCCAACCGCTGCCGCCGGACTGCGTGCGCTTGCGCGTCGCCTGCAAGGTGCGGGTCACCGCGCGCACCGGCGCCGAGATGGAGGCGCTGAAGGGGTGCGCGGTGGCAGCGCTCACCCTCTACGACATGTGCTAAGTATTTATTAGATAGCCACGTGCGCGGGCCTTGTGCCGCTACCTGTGGCGTGTGCTAAGTTTTTATTAGATAGCTACGTGCGCGGGCCATGTGCCGCTACCTATGGCGTATGCTATATCTCGAGCAGCCACGTGCGCTGGTCTTTGGAGCGCTACCTATGACGTGTGCTGGCAGCCTGTGTCGGCTGATATGGTTTTGGTAACTAATGGTAATGGTAACTGTTTGTGTTTTACAATTATCGTTTCAAATTAACTATTTTTGCGTACACCTTATCTTTCATTTATTATAATCCTTGATTTGGTAACGATTTCCAGTGACGAGTTCTGCTGTTTGAGTACACGCTTACAGTTGTGGCGCGGCGCTGAGAATCGTTACAAAATGTAGATATGTCCGTCTCGATAAAGTTGAGAGACGTGCGATTCAGTGATGCCTCCGTCATTTAAACTCAATTGTTGTGTATCCCTGTAATTCAAGAGGGGACGCCCTCTGTGTCTGAATGTTCACAGAAGCAGTTGCAGGACACGCATCGTGGTCAAAGTCGACAAATATTGGTAAACTGAGAGCTCTAAGACATGCGTTTTGTCTGTTCTTGATAAAATTACAATGAGTATGTGAGAGATGTATGAAAGAGTTTTGCACGAGTTTGAAAATGACTTCGGCAACTTTACCCCTTGTTGTTATTCCAGATAGAGAATTCTGACCCTAGGGGACTGTCTGACAGTAGCGGGACAGTCTACAGCGCAACGACGACGCCGGTCTGATGGCACTGCGAGATGCAGAGGGCTCTTCGTAGTCGCCCCAAGACTTCGTCGAGGACGACTCGCAGTCAGGAGAGGCCGTGTAAGAAACATCCAGTCAGGAGGCGGGGCCAAGCGGCTTGCGTCACAGTGGCGTGACATGACGTGAGCGGCTTGGGTGGGGACGCGGCGCCTGAGTGGCACAGGCGGAGCGGCTCCTCACTTTTTCGACGGCGGACGTTCGTGCTGGATGTGTTTTGCGTGGCTATTTGTTACTCATATATTTTGTCGATTTTTGTTGCATTAATCAAATAATTAAAGTTTAGCAGTTGGTTAAGTTAACATTTTGTTTCTTTTTAAAAAAATCCTTCGCACGTCTGGTTTCTAATAATATATATTCTTTCTATATATATTTCAAATAATGCGGTGCCTTTTATTAAATAAATAAAAAACTTGTTCTAAATCAGCCTTAAAATTTTACTTAATTCCTAAAAGGCATACCTTATTATCCTCGACTGTAGGTAAACCTACTTTTTAATTTATGTCTATGTACCTTAAGTGATTCTACATTATATGCTGTTTTTGCGTAATTGTTACTATACTTTGAAAACATTATTAAATAAAAATTCACAGATTTCGCAGTCTCCCCGCAAGAATCGGAGCATTGAAAATGAATACAACAATTTACGAAAAAAAACCATTTTTTTTTAAATAACACAATTCCAACTTGAATGCACTTCTCGCCTGCATCCACATCTTTTAACACCATTACCATGACGATCGGTCAATAATCAAAGAAGCTACACCCGTTTTTCTACAATACCAAATCTAAAGGGACCACCTATATACAGGTCACAATTATCAACCAATTTTCAAAATTTTTTCGCTATTTTGTAGCTAAACCCTTTTTTTTAATTTTTCTTAAGTCGGTTTTCTTTTTAAAATAATTACAATTTAGTATACAAACACCCCCCAAAAAAGTCGATTTTTTTATATTTTTCAAAATTCAAAAAAAAGTTTCCAGCCGATTTTCAAAATTCAAACGCTCACACGTGTCTCAATAAATTCCTCAACTCTTGGTATTATTTTCATCTCGTTTCTCCCAAAATCCTCGGAGCTATAGCCATAAATACGTCTCAGGCGATTTGCATCTGATAACCATTTTCAATGGTAAAAATTAATGCTTGGTGTAACTGTCAGATCTGTCATCATCATCACCTCAGCCAAAAGGCATCTACTGCTGGACAAAACCCTTCCCCGAGGATCTCCACAACGACCGGTTTTGTGCTGCTCGCATCCAGCGACTACCCGCGACCTTCACCAGATCGTCGGTGCACCTTGCTGGCTGGAGGCCTGCCTACACTGCGTTTTCCGGTACGCTGTCACCACTCGAGAACTGTCAGATCTTTAAAAGAATTAAAATAATTTAAAAAAGCCCCGACACAAAATAATAAAAATTATTTTATTTTCCAATTTTTACACAAGCAATAAGTATAACATCATCATCAATATCAAATACAAAAAAAGTAACCATAAACTTTTGTTCATCCGCATTGTCAATATATGTTTTTGTATACTATCTACAAAATGTCTATATATTTTATAAAACATGTTAGATATTTAAGATGAATACCCTACTATATTAGAGACCCTTAACATTTCGTTAAAAAAAATTTAAATTTTTTTATTCGTTCGGTAAAAAATTACCATTATTTTGCTCTAGTGGTTTTAAAAACCTTTAAAAGCTATTTTTCTGCTATTATAAAACATCTCTTATTTAGAATAGTAATTAATAACGGAATTATCACCATGTTTTTGGTTGGTTGTGAGTATATAATTATTATTATTCTAATGTAACAAGTGACCGGTGATAGTTTAACCAGTTAAAAAAATATTTACATTTTCAAAAACCTAGGTCTAGACTAAGTAACAGTCATTAAGTTGCTCATAAATTCAGACCACATTCGCAAACTCTTACAAGTTTTTAATTTTTCTAGGAATGTATTCCACATCTACATTCTTTATTCGCAATTGTACTTGTTCCTTGCCGAATTTTATCCCTCCTTTGCCAACTACAGTTTTCAGATCAAAATGACGAAGAATGTGAGCTAAAGCACTCTTCACCTGTAGTTTCGCATACCTCATACCGATACATATCCTACTTCCGTACCCAAACGGCTGATAGGTAACGCCCAAATTTTCATCAGAGAATCTTTCAGGATCGAACACTTCTGGATTTACAAAGATGTTGGGTTCATGGTGGTATTCGTAAATTGGCGTATATACTTTGGTACCTTTCTGGATTCTAATGTTTCCTTCGGGTAAGACAGTATCTTCCATGCATCGTCTAGTCAAAAAACCAATAGGAGGATAGAGTCTCAATGATTCATTTAACACTTTGTCCAAGTATTCCATTTCTACTATGGCGTCGTATGACAAATTTCCATGGTACTTCTCGAACGTTGCATCCACTTCTTCTTGCACACGTTTATGTACTTCAGGATGTCTGCCTATTTCAATCATAGCACCTAGCACCGCAGTTGCTGTGGGTTCTACGCCAGCAATGAAGAAGAAGAAACCTTGTGCAGCTAGTAACTCATCAGTGGGCTTCAATTCATAGCCTGATTCTTCGTGTTTCATGGCACCGCTCTTCTGAATACTCAAGCAGATGTCAGCAAAGTCGTGTTTTTTTATACCATCCTGTTCCCGTTGTCGAAATATTTGTTTCATTGCACCAATGAAAAAAGGTTCAAACTCTTTAAAGAACTTCAGTTTTAAAATTTTAAAGACACTGGGAGATAAACCTGATATGGCAAACCTGACATTTCCCCAGAAATTTGAAATAAACGCTTTTCTTGTAACATCTAAGAACGGTGAATCGAAGGTGGACTCACTACTAACACCGAAGACGGCCGCTCCAATTGCTGCACAGCAGAACGTTGACAGCGTGTCAAAGGTTTCACGTTTTTGCAATTCAGGGTTTTTATTCAAATACTCAACGAAATCCTTAGCGCTCTTATCAATGATTCGTCTACCAAGTTAAAGAATATGTACTATACATATTCTTTAACTTGGTAGACGTGAACAGCGGAGTCATCTTCTGTCTCATGAGCTTCCACCGGACGCCTTGCATGAAGAGTATATTGTCCGCCAAGTAATCGTCTTTAGCGTAATCAACACCTCTATCGATAAAAAGAGAGCTCTGCATCACATACTGGACGTTCTTTACATCTTTCACATATATCGAAGGTGTGAACAAGGCACCGAACCCAATCGCGGGCTCATCAGGATACTTCTTGTATATGTCGACGAAGAGTTCGAATAACGCCCGTTCGCCGAAGACATACTTCCAGAACACTCCGAGCATTTTATTTCTATTGTCAAATTTCACTCCACGGTTTCGCCAATATCGTTCATTATATTGTCCGTTTAAATAAGCGAACGTCAATCCCAGTACTATCACCACTAGCGAGATAAACAGAAACATGTTTGCTGTTTGAGATTTTCTACAGCACTGACTAGTGTTCTCACTGGCTTGTTTATAATATAGTTGTGCGTTACTATTGCGATAATAATGACTTGATCTTCATATATAACATTATTAACGATGCGATAATGGGTTCACTTAGCAAAAGATATGAATTATTTAGTTCGAGATTCAAAGCAACTTAATAAACAAAAATCGTGTCATCGCTATTGCTATCGAGTTTCCTCTCACTAGTGTTTGACTAAATCGAAACATTTATATTTATAAGTATTGTATTCCCACTCTTTTGTTAATCCCCATCCTTTCCCACTCACTTTTTTGGACGTAAAAACAACTTTCACTATACTATATACAATTAATTAGTTAATTGCTTAACTTGCACCATCTCAACTCGAACGCGCTAAGTCACTGCGCCACCGAGCTATTCAAATTTTAACAAAATTATACAATTATAAATCAGTTTCATAACAATCATGGTATAATTTTGCTGACAGAATACCTAATTTGCTGATGCCTTAAGTGATGCTAGCAAACGCCTATAATTTGTTAATGACGAGACAAGAAATCCTAATTCAGGATAATAGACTCTTTGCCTTCCAGTCTAATGATGGCTTTAATGACAGGTACTTAGAAAAGAGAAAAATATATACGAGTAGTATGATATGTATGACATTGTTAAAAATACATTAGTGTGTATTACCATAGTAGAATGAAACAAGTAGGCCATCTTCATACATACGCACCGAGCGCGGCTTGTATGTGAGCGCAGCCGAGCCAACCCGTCCGTACGCATCGTCGCACGCACACACTGACAAAGTTTATTGCTAATAATGCTGCGCCAGTCGCGACTGAGCCACGTAATGCCGCGCGCGCCTGCTTGTTTCGTCGCTGCGCCCGCCGCGCCGCTGCCGCTCGTAGGTTATATATAATTTGTGAAACGTAAGTCAACGATGGCTACAAAAAAATTCAGGAGATATTGCAGTGTTTACGGATGTCTAAATAGCAGCTTGTCAAATCCAGAATTGTCCTTCTTTACCTTACCTACCGAACAAGAACGGTGAGTACCTCCTGCCTAACCTAATTACATTATTTTGTGTTAGTTATTTACTAGGTACCGAAAGAGTTAAGTTCTGCTTCAGATTTCGTGGATTAGAGAGGTAAATACATGTACCTAAGGATTTGTAAGTTTAATTTATTAGATTACACGGTACACCCTACCGTGAAAACAAGAGACTAATTAGGTACAGTAAGACTAAACACTTTGGACTTTGTACCGCTCTTATGTTGTGGGCATAAGTACTAATATCGAACTGCAAGTGTTTACCGTGATGTGCTGTTGACCGTACCTACTTACCTATTGTAAGTTGTTGTGTTGTACAGTTAACAAACTACGTTTAGGTAGGTCGGGGGTTCTCTGGAATCCATGAATTCATATTTCTAAGTATGTTCTTATTTTATATGTAGATACCTACCTCATTCTAATTAAAAGCGACAGCCCTACAAGTTTAGGTGACTATCGCTTGCTCGGGGGCCGAGTCGGCCTACTTGTTTCATTCTACTATGGTATTACTGACGTAGACTACGCATTAAATATGTAGAGAGGATTTTAATGTTAAGATTGGCTGATTAGTAAGGCTGGGTTAGGACCAGGATGGGGCCTTCGTATTGCACGAGCCTCATGGGAGTCTGAAGGGAGCGCTCTAACTATCCTGGGTGTCCTTCATATTAGCGGGTCGTCGCAAGGTTGAATTCGTAGTTTGCTATCCATGATCCCGAGCAACCTTCGCAACATGACGTGATGGGATAGTACAAGGAGTTTTAGTGGGTATGCGAGAAGGGGGTCTTTCTGAATCCCTGTCAAGGCCTTTCGAACCTGGACTGATGGCGAAACCTGAGGAGAGTCAGCACAAAAAGGACTAAAACGAGTTGTTACGTCCCGATTCCTGAGTGCCCGCCCAGTGCGAGTTTTATTCACATTCGAAAACGGGAATTTGTATGCCAAATTGAAACCCAAGGTGCTACTTCAATGCCATCATTGAAGTAGCACCTTGGATTAAGAGTTGGGGGGGGGGGGGGGTAGCACGAATTATTTATCAGTAATATTTTGTGTACACCAAATTTTTATTATAATAAATAGGTTTCTTTGTGTTTGCCTAAAACTAACTTCACCTTATTTAATTATAATATTTTATTATTATAAACTAGCTGACACACAAAAAACAAATCGTTAAATAGTTTACTCGTAAAAGGGTATCACGCAAACAAACAAACAAACAAACAATTAAACTCACTTTTTTAATAATAAGTCTTTGATTATACTCTTGGAAATATTTGTACAAAATTTCATGATGATCGATTGAATAGTATACCTACGCGTGAAAGCGTAGCAATTATCAAACAAACTCACTTTCGCATATCAAGTCAGGTTACTATTAGTTAGTATAGTTAGGGTATAAACTCTGATTTAGACACACATCTGCTTATAACGTACACCACTATTGTAACCCTGTAAAGGCTATCCCAATCTTATCCAAACTACTCGGAGAATCTAGTAGAGTGCGGAAGCACGCTGATCTGTCGAATATTTATAATAAATGTTCAACTACATCACATACTATTTATTACTAAACGTAGGTATGTATTTTAAATTCGGAAAATTACTAAAAATTATCTCCACGTGCTAGACTCGACCCCGCTCCTTATGATGACATACTGGGTCAGGCGCCGCGCCGGGTTCAACCAGTGGAAGTTGATAAACACTAACTACTCTTACTTAGTAAGCCAAAGACATATTTAATGAAAATCACTATATTATCTATGTTCGATCTTATTATACAAATAATAAGGACCAATAAAGAAACTACAAGCTTTTTATAAATATTTACATAAATTTTACGCAAATCAATATTTAAAATTTTTTTATATGTTCATAACAATTTATGAACATATAAAAAAAAGTTTTAAACACTGTTTTCTAATCATTGAAATCAAGTCATCGAGCGATGACTAAATAATTGTACATTTCGGTCAACAGAAACGTCCACGTGGGGTAGACTGATTTAGACTATGTATTTTAAATATTAAACAGCTTGTATTGTTAGGAAAAATTATCTTCTAGATGAATAACATGACGGTAGCACCCTAAATTGACAAAATATTAAAATAAATAAAATATTGCTGGCTGACCCCTTACTCTAACCATACATAAATATTCTGTCCCCCACGACACGCATGTTACAAAAAGTGCAATAAATACAGATCTATTAGTATATTTACATCTTTCTATAAAATAAACTTTTAAAGGATATTTTAATAATGTATAACTTCAGTTTTCAAGCATATAATACTATAAATACCATAAATACAGGCTTAATATTACATGACCATATTTTCTTTCATTTTTGTTTATCATGTTTGTAACGGATATGAAATGGTAATTTTTTTTTCTTTAAAGTTTCAACACCGTCAATTTCAAATCGACCAATCAGACGGTACGATCGCCGTAAGTCGGTCATTTTGTAAGCGTCTGTTGCTTGGTGCAAAGTGTGTACAACAGTGAATTCGATATTTTCAACAATTTATTGTTCATTTTGGTTTATCGTGTGTGAAATTAACGGTAAGTGAGACCTGAAGTATTTATACAAACTAGCGACGAATCACTTTGTCTTAATTTGGCTGTGAAGCCAATTTGTATCAAACAGGTACATTTGTATTTTTTAAATACATAAGGTTACATTAAACACATGAATTTTATTCCTTTTTGTTATAATTTGTTACTTCTTTTTGTAACGTTACAAAAATGATGTAACAAAAATGAAATAAGGCTGCTGCTATACTGCAAAAGTAATATTTTACTTCAAGTAGCATTTTAGTTTAACAATCTAGGTATATGTTACAGTAAATGTGATTATTTAATTGAACATTATTAATAACTACCAATATTAAATGTAAAAGTCATAATTTATTAACAAAAACCGGTCATTATTAATAAAATAATTATCTAATGATTTGTTAATTATTTTTTATTATTATTAATAATGATCAGTTATCATTAAAATATTAGCTCCTATTAGTTACTCCTAATACTAAAGGAAAAAATATACAAGAAAAATTTTCGACGAGTTCAGATTTTTTTTGAGGGCGTGGTGTTACAGTTGTTATCACGTTGCTCCAGTATTCCAAAAGTCGCGGGTTCAAGTTCCGTCTCATCTTAACCGGTTATTATTAATAAATTAAAAAATATGATATAATTATTAATAATGACCGAAAATTAATTATAATAAACAGTCATCATTATTAATGTGAAAATCGATGGAAAAAATTAAATTAACCATTAAATAAAAACCAGGGACAAAGCTAAAAGACGACTTAAACGTTACCCTACTGATAGAAACATTGGTGCTTATAAATCTCTGCGTAACCGCTGTAGTCGCATGTGTCGTGATGCAAAAAGACGCTTCTTCCATGAATCCTTATCCAACCGCAACTCTTCTGACTCTTGGCGATTCCTCAGGTCAGTCGGCATCGGTAAATCTCCTGTTCCTGCCCCTAAGGACACAGATATAAATTCTCTCAATAAATATTTTTCTCAACCACCTGTGTCCTTAGATCATCTAACTAGAAGCGCTACGCTTCTGGAACTCTCCTCCTCCTCTGTCGGCAACCATTATCCACCCTTTACCTTCCTAGCGGTTTCTGAAGATGACGTTAAGAAAAGCCTACTAGCAATTTCCTCTACTTCCATAGGCGATGATAACATTTGCTCTAAAATGATAACTCCTATCCTTTCATCAGTCCTTCCTGTACTTACCCATATCTTCAACTACTCCCTGACTGACTGTTGCGTATTTCCCTCTGCTTGGAAAAAAGCCCACATTATTCCATTACCGAAAATCGCTAACCCTTCTCTGCCCTCACACTTTCGCCCTATTTCAATCCTGCCCTTCCTCTCCAAAGTGCTTGAGCACATAGTTCATAAGCAATTATCCTCTTTCCTCCTTACGAACAATATTCTAAGCCCTTACCAGTCTGGTTTCCGCCCTGGACACAGTACAGTTACGTCTCTACTTAATGTTACTGATAACATTCGTTGGGCAATGGAAAATAAGTCGCTAACTCTTCTGATACTACTGGATTTCAGTTGCGCCTTTAATTCTGTTGACTTCGATGTCCTCCTTGGGGTGCTCCGCTCTCTTAATGTCTCTTCTCCCGCAATCTCCTGGTTTAACTCCTACCTTGAGGGCCGCTCACAGTGTGTCCGCCTCGATGAGACCTTCTCCGATTGGTGCGATCTTGCTGCTGGCGTCCCTCAGGGCGGTGTGCTCTCTCCTTTACTGTTCTCCGTCTTTATTAACTCTGTCTCCAAAGTTATTTCCTCCAGCTTTCACCTTTATGCAGACGACTTGCAGCTGTACCGTCACTTTACTCCGAACGAAACTAAATTGGCTGTTGCAGCCATAAATGAGGACTTGGACCGTATATGTGCTTGGGCTAACTCATTCGGCCTTTTGGTAAATCCCAACAAATCGCAGGCCATTGTGATTGGTAGTAGGGGAATGCGAAGCCGCATCAACTCTGCCGTGATTCCAAGTGTGATTTTCGATGGAGTACCGATTCCTTATGCTGACAATGTCAAGAATCTAGGAGTCATCATTGATTCTAACTTGTCCTGGGTTACCCATGTGGGGTGTGTGTTGGGTGACCTCCTCGTGGTACATCCTGGGCAACGGGCAGCTTCAACATCCCCCTCTTCAAGAGGAGGTTGCTTTGAGACTGGCCGGCTAACAACCCGACACTGGCGGGAGCCCCTTCTGGGCCCTGCACCTCCAACGTGCGTGCCCACTCTGGGTCGCACACTCGCCGCTCCTTCTGAGCGGCTTTGAGAGGAGTTTTGACGGCGTCCCTTCTGGACGTCGTTACACGGGGGGGAAATGGGTAGTTCGGTGCCCCTTCTGGGCGCCCTTCAAGCGTTTTATACGCAAATGAGGTAACGTCGGCCTCATGCCAGCCTTCGTTTGTTGTCGTGTTTTTGTCGTGGGTTCTGTCCCGTCCGCCACAACGACCCCAGCCCTGGCATAAGCTGGGTACGTGGTGGTCTGGGCTCAGTCCCGCAGCCCATCTGGGCGCCGACAAGGAAAAGTCGTTAAAACCCCACGGATACCTCCCGACCTCCGCGTGTATATAGGGTTCCCTTGGCGTGTGGGCGACGCATGGGTGACCGCTACAGCCCCAATAGGGACCGGCAGCCCTTAAAGTGCCAGGGGGATGACAACCCCAAAATTGTCTGGGTGACATCCCAACAATGTCATATAATGTCTGCGTCTTCTGAAAATGTACTACCCCAGGAGGGTACCCGCCGGGAGGCGGGAGAATCCCTCCCTGGGACAAGGTCGACGGCTAACGCCGAAGATCGCGTCTCAGGCTGCCCCACCGTTTCTGGGGGGGGCAAGAATACGCCTTCGTTAGCGAAGAAGCAGAGGTTTGCTGGAGAGGTGAGGTGTGACGAGGAGCGTCTGAAGGAGAGAGACGAGGAAGCGAGGGGAAATGTGCAGGCGATGGAAGTCGGCTGCGGCTCTGGAGGGGAGGGGAGTTCGGTGAGGGACTCGGATGAGGCTTCCGAACATGTCCCGAAAAACTGGATGTCCTGGGAGCCGGTTACGGCCGAATTCTTGAGGGGGGTAAAACACCGTTTGGGGGAGTGGGAGAAAGAGGAGGAAATGGACTACACTTACATGAGCCATGTCCTGGATATCCCACTCGAAGAGGTGGTCATGCGATTCCGCAAAAACGAGAGGAAGGTCTCGAAAGATGATAGAGTCCGGGAGGTTGTGGAAAGGCAGATGATGGAGCGGCTGAGGAGCTTTTTGCCCCCGAAGGCGGAGGATGTGGATGATCCGGCCGTCGACATCGCGGGAAGGCTGATCGAGTCGGTGGCGCATCTCATCTCCGATATGCCTGCGGAGCATGCGACCACCAAAACGGCTGTGTCGGCTGCAATGGCTTACCTCGCGGAGCTGGTCAGGTGCATTGATCGCAAGAGCATCAAAGCGTTCCGGGGACTCCAAGCGGCGTACAGTGCTGTCGGGAATGAAAACAAGCTTCTTGTTGAGGCTAACGGAATCCTCAACAGTAGGGTCTCGAAGCTGAAGGGCGGGCTGAGGCTCCTTGAGAAGGAAGCCTCAGAAGCAAAAGAGGCTGCGGCAAAAGTGAGGAGCCTTGCGGAGGCAAAGGTCGCTCCTCCTCCCCCTGTCACTGAGGTAAATGAGGGGGTCTTGCATGCGCTGACGGCCATGCAACGTAACCTGGAAGCCTCCATTAGAGGCATTGACAAGCGGTTGGATGGGCTGGAGGCCAGGTTTTCGATGCCCGAACAAAGGAGGTACAGCTCGGTGGCTGCATCCAGAGGTGCGGAGGAGTTTCCCGCCCTCTCCGCAAACACTGGGCCCCTAAGAGGGACGACGCGGTTGAGAGCCCAGCCTGCCCCAGCCCTATCGGCCCCTGCTAAGGAGCATACAGCCGGTGTCAGCAGCCGTGGGAAGAGGAGGAGGACAAAGGGCCCGGTCCAGGAGGATATCGGTGCGCCGATGGCGCCTATTACAAAGCCGACGCCTAGGGAGAAAGTTACCCTAAGGCAGCCCCGATCGGCGGCCATAATCCTCCAGCTCAGGCCGGAGGCGGTTGCCCAAGGGGTAACATACGCGGGAACCATCACCAGAGCCAGGGAGGCCATCTGCTTGGGGGAGCTCGGCATCCCTGGCGTCAGAATTAAGACGGCCCAATCCGGGGCAAAACTGATCGAGGTGCCAGGTGTCGACAGCGGGGAGGCCGCCGACAGGCTGGCACAAAAGATTGAGGGCGTCGTGTCGGACGTGGCATTGGTTGTCCGTCCGGAGAAGCTGGCGGATATCCGCCTCTTCGACTTTGACAACTATGTCACGCCGGAGATGGTGGTCGCCGCTGTATCGGCACAGGGAGGGTGCCCTGAGGGCAAAATCAGGGTTAGAAGCTTTCGGCCGGGTCCAGGTGGTTCTTTGTCGGTGCTGGTCCGGTGTCCTGTGGGGGCGGCGGGGAAGCTCGCCAAGATGGATAGGCTGCAACTCGGTTGGAGCCTGGCCAAGATTGAGGCCATTAAGCCCAGACCCATGCGCTGTTTCAGGTGCATGGGACTGGGTCATACGCGGCCAATGTGCCTTTCGTCTACGGACAGGACGGATTGCTGCTTCCGCTGTGGCAGGCTTGGCCATCAGGTGGGAGCTTGCACCGACCCGCCACATTGCCTTGTGTGCGCCGAAGCGGCATTGCCCCATGGGCATATCATGGGCAGCAGGGAATGCCGTCCTCCTGTCGTAAGGATGAGGGACCCGGAAGTGCAGGGAAGGATGCCTGCTGCTGCGGCGCCGGTGAGAATGGAGGAAACCGAGGGGTCGCCTTTGACAGTTGAGGCACCTGCCTCACAGCTGTTATCCCCCCCCTCCCCCCCACTTAGCCTCGGGGCTGATACCAACGCCTCTTCCTCAGGAAAGGGCTTTGATAAGGTCCGTAGCTTGGGGGCGGAGGAGGTAGTGAGGGAGAGGGAGAGCTTGAGAGAGGACAGGGAGGATGGGGAGTCTGAGCGTGAGGAAAGCCTCGGACGCGGTGTCTCCCCTACTCTGGATGGAAGGTCCAGGCGGTCTGCTAGGTTGGCCAGGCAGCCGCCTAGAAAAGAAAGGGAGTGCCGATAGTGCCGGGTTCTGTCCCGGTGCACGTCGCAGCTCCCTCGTCGTCGCCAGAGTGCCTTGTCCACCGCACACCGACCCCGGCAGTGGCGGATGGGGCATCTTAGTTTTGGGTGGCACACTCTGTGCCACCTCGTGTCGTAGTTTCTGAACTTTAATGCTGTGTTATCAGTACGTGCCCGTTTACTGGCGCGCGGCCGTCAAAGCACATGTTTCCCTTTCGAGGGAAGAAGTGTGCGGAGATGGCCGTAGGTTGGTACACGGGCGCAGGGTGGCAGCCGCGGTTTTAATCCCTTCGGGACGTATAACGTGGTTGTCGCCTTATCTAGTACTCGGATTGCCGTCCTCCAGGGGTTTAGTGGGTATCCCCCTCCGTCTCGCCCTCCCAGCCGGGACTTCTTCCTGGCAGCTGACTTGAGGCTTCTCGCCTCGTCAGTGGGTGCGGAAAGGCGGACGGGTGAGTCCCACATAACCGGGTGCCTTTCAAGGCTCCGGTAGTCGTAATGACTTCCCCTGGGTCAAAAAAAAAAAAAAAAAAAAAAAAAAAAAAGGGTTACCCATGTCGCTGAAGTAAGTCGCAAAGTATTTTATTCGTTTCATACGCTTAAGTGCCTGCAAGGTTTTCTTCCTTTTGGTACGAAAGTTGCGCTCGCTCAAACCCTTATCCAACCTCTTATTGACTATGCTGATGCCTGCTACTTAGATGCCACCGAGGAGCTTCTTAACAAACTTGAGCGTCTGCAAAACCTGTGTATTCGTTTTATTTTCGGTCTAAGAAAATACGACCACGTTTCAAGCTTCCGCCAGCAACTCAAGTGGCTCCCAATCCGTTTACGCAGGAATACTAGAATACTATGCCTTCTTTATAATATCCTTTTCAACCCTTCCTACCCTTCTTACCTGAAAGAACGGTTTGCCTTTTCCCATAATCCTAATGTTCCCTGTCGCTCACACCTCCTCCTCAATCTCCATATGCCATCCCATAAAACCGACTTCTTTTCCTATTCCTTCTCCGTTCATGCAGTCAGATTGTGGAATGACCTACCACCCAGTATTCGGGAGTCGACGTCGATCTACTCTTTTAAGAAGCGCGTAAAGGAGTACTATCTTTCCGGTTGAGTGTGTTATAGTTATTGTATGTATATATGTTTCATTTGTGTCGTAACTTTTTTATACTTTGTTTGTTTCTTTTGTGCACACTTTTTCTACCTTTCTTTGTGTCTTCTCCTTCTACGGGCCTGCTGGAAGAAATTTCAATGTGAAATAAGCAGCGCCCTTGTACTTGTCCATTCTTACTATGTTCTCCCTTCTTATTCGTTTGTGTGTACATAAATTATAAATAAATAAATAAATAAATAAATAAATTTTTGTGCAGAAGTTGCCGATGACGGCCGCAGAGCGACAACGCAGATATAGAAAACAGTTGAAAACAAATCCGGAAAAGATAAAAGAAATACAAATTAAAAACTTACAAAGGATAAAAAAAAATTATGTCCCAATAAATAAGTTATCAGAATCTCAAAAACACTTACGAAGGAGAAATTGGCGAAAACTTAAGAAAAAACATAAGGATTTACTTTAAAAAGCTAACATGCAGCATGATGAAGAAATATTTGTAAAACTTAATTTCCAAACACTGTTATCTTGAGATATTTTAAATAATGTTCGATCTATGTTCGACTTTTTATTTCCTAATTACTCGTAATACCTATTTACTATGTGAAATGGCCCTTACAGTTTCATTTTGTTATTATTTTGTTACAGTGTTCATCTTTGTAACACACTTCATTTTTGTTTCCTTTTTGTAACTGTACCAAAAAATGATTTTGACCCCGCTACAATTGATGGGTAATGGCATGATCACCACGCTTGCCAAATGCGGGTTGGTGATTACAAACCTAGGCTGTGCATCGAAAAATACGAAACACACTTTGCCCGACCTGGAAATTGAACCCGGGACCTTCGTATATCGGGCCGAGCGTTTTGCCACTCGGCCATCGAGGCGTTTACGTAATTATTTTGTAGCTTTACATAATTTTTATTAATATCATCATCATCATCATCTTCATCATCATCATCATCTTCATCATCATCATCATCATCATTATCATTATCATCATCATCATTTAGTGCCATCTTCATACTGAAGTTTGGAGATCTAGTTTGGAGATCCGACCCCATACAGCTTGTTTTAACTGGTGATAAAAGTCTAGTCCACTTTTTGATGTCGTCCAACCATTTGGGTCGCGGACGTCACGGAGCTCTCTTTCCTGGAATTTTGCCTTCGAGGATTAGCCGTGGTAAGGTGTAAAATTTTAGGGTTTAATAAAAATATGTAATTAGGTATGTACGATAATTGATTATTGTGACGTTGACGAAGAAGGTTAAATCTCGTTAAAGGTTGCAAAGGTACCTATAATATAATGATATTTTTTTCTTATTATCAGTTTTAAATTGTTTTTCTGGTAACTCTCTTTCCATGAAATATGTTATAGAGGTTATGTTTTATTATTATGTCGGAGTGAAAAGAAACGCACTTGCAATGTCTTTTAAGTACAAACAAGGTCTCCCGCTGCCGTAGACTTATGACTTCAAACCACAAACATATAGTTAGCATAGATGCAATCAATAATTATGACTATAACTATGACTATGATAAAATGTTCAAAATGATTTTTAAAGCAAATTTTGTTGCGAACAAATTACAAAAACACAAATGTTGAAAAAATTTCCACGAGCAGGATTTGAACCTGCACCCTTCTGACATTCCGGATCAGGTGCTCTTCCAATTGAGCATTGAATAGGCGCCTTTGGCTTACAAAGTAAAAAGTGTTGAATAATTTCGGCGGGCTGGTTAGAACCACGATAGCTCAATTGGAAGAGCACCTGACCCGGAATGTCAGAAGGGTGCAGGTTCAAATCCTGCTCGTGGAAATTTTTTCAACATTTGTGTTTTTGTAATTTGTTCGCAACAAAATTTGCTTTAAAAATCATTTTGAACATTTTATAAAATAGCTTGCTTATTTCTTAACTGATCTTTAATATTTGTAAAAATATTATGATCGGATGTTAATGATGGTAGTTATTGACATTGAATAGGCGCCTTTGGCTTACAAAGTAAAAAGTGTTGAATAATTTCGGCGGGCTGGTTAGAACCACGATAGCTCAATTGGAAGAGCACCTGACCCGGAATGTCAGAAGGGTGCAGGTTCGAATCCTGCTCGTGGAAATTTTTTCAACATTTGTGTTTTTGTAATTTGTTCGCAACAAAATTTGCTTTAAAAATCATTTTGAACATTTTATAAAATAGCTTGCTTATTTCTTAACTGATCTTTAATATTTGTAAAAATATTATGATCGGATGTTAATGATGGTAGTTGTTGACATTGAATAGGCGCCTTTGGCTTACAAAGTAAAAAGTGTTGAATAATTTCGGCGGGCTGGTTAGAACCATGATAGCTCAATTGGAAGAGCACCTGACCCGGAATGTCAGAAGGGTGCAGGTTCAAATCCTGCTCGTGGAAATTTTTTCAACATTTGTGTTTATGACTATGATGTTCAACCGTGTCATTGCCTTTCCAGAGTGCCTAGTGTAACTTTTGTTTAATAACCGTATTACGTTTAGGTACGAAAACGAAAATTTTTACTTCAGTCAAAATTTTAACTCTTCTAGTATATCGCCAGTCTTCTAGTAAGGCGCTACTTCAACGCAATACTAATTTCGTTTTCGTTAAAGTGGTCGAATGACAAATTAAACTCACACTAGGCATGCTGAGGTTTCTTTAACGGCAAATAAGAATCTTGATTTAATTTCTTCATTATTTTACATCAGCCTTTACACTTGCCACTGCTGGGCAAGCCTTTCCACATGATCACACCCTAGTAATTCTTTTATAAGGGTGTTCATAAATTACCGTACATATTTTTAAATTAACTTGCGAGTTTAGACACATCTTTTAAAAAAAAATCAACAATACTCATGGGATTGGAAGAGGATTGGAACTTGCCATATTGGAATTTAAAACACATGAAAATCATTGAACTTTGATTTTTTTTTATGGGAGCTCCAAATTGTCTCCCCGATTACCTTGGTCTTGCCATGTAGGCTTTTCAAGTATAATCTGAATTTCACTATAAATATAGCCTTACGTAAATATATAATTTCTCGACTGCATTATTAAAGAGCATAAAAAATAAGTAATACAATATGGGTTGTATTTAATCGATCACCAAACTAACCTAACCTAACCCACAAAAATACTAAGTTAGCACCTAAAAATACAAAGTTAGCACCTAAACTACTATTTAGATGCTAACTTAGCATTTTAGGTGCTAGCCTACTATTTTTTTGTGGATCAATTTATTATTTCTCATACAATATTCTATAAAATTTGTGTTTTAAATTTGTTGTGACAAACAAACTGACGAGCTTCACGGAAAAACAAGACAATGCAATAGACGATAAGTACATATTACAGTATGTTACCTATGCTATGTACGTTTATACATAGTTATTAAGAGGTATTCTACACGATAAAGATTTCAAAAGCAACAAATAAAAATATAAGTGGGTCAATATTATACTGAAGAGCTCGATGGCGCAGTAGTTAACGCGCCCAGTCTGCGATTGCTAAGGTCAGCAACATTCGTAAAGGCCAGTCATCAGATGGGTGACCAAAAATTTATCATCACGAGCTTGTCCGTTTTCGGAAGGCACGTAAAGCACTGGTTAAGTTGGTAAGTTAGTGGTTGTGACCAGCTGCATTAGCAGTCGGTCACAACCACTAATCCGCACTGGGCCCGCGTGATGGTTCCTGGTCCGTTCTCCCTATCCATTCATAGGGAAGGCTCGTGTTCCAGCAGTGGAAACATAAAAACGAACTGGTGATGATCGATATGTATTACCTATGTATACATATACTCAGAATACAGAAATGTTCTGAGTGTATATACAGGTCGACTTTTTTTATCACCATCCAAACCTTCTGAGATGACTCTCGT
Source organism: Eudonia mercurella (assembly GCA_963082485.1). Taxonomy (NCBI): domain Eukaryota; kingdom Metazoa; phylum Arthropoda; class Insecta; order Lepidoptera; family Crambidae; genus Eudonia; species Eudonia mercurella. The sequence goes on from CAUJAO010000110.1 coordinate 42,726, forward strand.
GATATAAACGAACAATTTTTACTATTGGACCAACTTCCTAACTCAAAAAAAAAATCAGCTGTTCCATACAAAACATCAATATTCATTCGACCAAAATGTATGGTGATAAAAAAGTCGACCTGTATAACTACCCTATGTGCTCGAATCGAGTGTTTAGACCACTTGTAACTTGCAAACCGTAATTTATCTGTATTGTCTATCCTTTGATGCAAACTGATGATAGAGCTCGAGGTTAATAATCTGAAGGTATGATGAGATCGTAGACAGGTGGCTAATTCCAATATCTATGAACAAGTACAAACAACTGTATGAATATTTGCAGCGATGACGTCCAACGTAGTACTTTAACCCTTTATAAGATGACAAAGTATACTACGACAAAATGAATCTTACTCAGTCCTGATAGGATGGAAAACCACTAAACGCAGGCGCAGCGCTGCTGCATTTTAGTCGTAAGTAGTCGTGTCAATTGCCCTTTAAAAGTCTAGTTTGTTGAGACACTAGTTCTTGTCCTAATTGCAGATTCAATGCAGGGCCAGTAGTGCATCAGCCGGCGCGTACGCCTCATTGATAAGGTAAGCCTTATTTCTTATGCCTCAGAGATAATTACGTAATAAACCAGAAAAGTAAGGTGAAAGTGAAAAAGATTTCCTTATTTAAGTTTTCTAAGCATTTTTATAGTCTTTCGTACACTGATTCGGAATGCATTCATCTATCAATGACAGGCAATAAACTTGATAGTTGATCCTTTTAAAATTATACCTACAAATTGTGCTCAAGTCTACAAATAAGTAGAGAATAAGCTCCGAATAGTTATTCCGTGTTTTGTTCCTGTCGTGTAAACGTCATTTCAAATAAGAGAAAAAGAGACAAAACACGGAATAACTATTCGGACCTTTTTTTTTGTTTATTTGTAAGGCATTACGTTTACAAATGTTAATTAGTAAAATAAAATTATTCTAACGCAGAATCTGTACACTGTCTTGTACGTGGGGACTAATTTATCTAGGTAGTTACCTATATAAATCTTGCTAACGTTACTAAACGTTGCTTAAGTAAAATTTATTAATGAAGTGTGTTTCATAAGCCTTACCATCACTGAACATCAGGGAAGATGAAGGCAAAGTACTTTCCCGTAGAGGGATAAAAAATACACTGAATTCATTCAGCGTCACAAAGTATTAACTGTCAGGTACATTTTTTATGTGTTGTATTTAATCGATCACCAAACAAACCTAACCTAACCCACAAAAATACAAAGTTAGCACCTAAACTACTATTTAGATACTAACTTAGCATTTTAGGTGCTAGGCTTCGATCAACAATGTGCTAGGCTACTATTTTTTGTGGATCAATTTATTATTTCTCATTTTTTATTATTATTTACGGATAAGCACAGTGCGTTGATCTCACCTGATGTTAAGTGATGATAAGGCCTATTGGTGGAAGCGCACTTCAACCGTGATCCTCAACTAGTGAGACACTGGCTATCTTATCTCTAGCTGCCGGAACACAACAATGCTACAAACATTAATACAACATAAGATGGTGGTAGCTAGCCAGGCAGACAAACATGTCCTACCATCAACCAAACCGAGTACACAAACATGTACCCCCCGCTGGGATTCGAACCCCTGGATCAAAACCGGTGGTCTTAACCACTAGACCACAGAGGCGGTTAAACGGACACTACTTTACAAAAAAAAAGTTTTTCTTTTACCCAAAGATAATTCATGTTGGATGTGTTTTCTACCTACCCCCTGACTATAAAAATATATGTCTCATATTTTTATCACGTCAAGTTTTTGATATACCCACATTAACCTAAGTAAGCTATCTTGTTAGCCGTGTTTGAGTTATAGTTGTTTTTATTGCGTTTAAGTATTATTTAAACATTTTCATTTGTTTTAAAATGTCATCAAGGCAGTGTAAATTAAAACCAAATAACTTTTGCTATGTTTGTGGTCAAATTATTTTGTTAAAAAGAAGTGACCAATCACTGAGGCCGTAAAATGAGCCTATTTCCATTACTTTCAAATCTCGGTAACAGACCTTGATAAAAAATGGGTTCCTGGTGTAATGTGTGAAAATTGCAGAAGTATATTATTGAACTGGGCTGCAGGAAAAAGAAAACATTTCCGATTCGGCATCCCAATGATATGGAGAGAACCAACAAATACTACTGACTGTTACTTCTGCCTCACTAAAACTACAGGTTTTAACAACAAAAACCGAAAGCACATACAATATCCTGATGTTGCATCAGTCACAAAACCTGTGCTACATTCTGAAGGAGTTTCTTATTCATCATTACCCAGCAGTTCCAGTAAGGGAAATGAACCACAGCTCATGGAGTTGGAAGTAGATGAGGCGGTTTCGAGCCAAGACATTGATTTCGAAGCTCTTCCCGGGTTAGAATCGAATTGTGAACTACATTTAATATGACAGGGTGAATTAAACGACCTTATAAGAGACTTACAGCTTTCAAAAATCAAATCTGAGCATGGCGAACGTTTTCACCAGGATTTGAAGGCTTTTGAGGAAAGATACCAAGGATTTTGGGATAAAAATATGTTAGCGGATTACTGCTGGTTTATAATATGGGAAACTGATACTAATCAGTATAAAAAAGGAGTAACACGACCCATTTTTGATTTGCTTTTGAGATAAATGTATAAAAATGATAAAAAATGAATATAATCAATATTTACAAAATTGGACGTCCAAATTTTTTTCCAACTTCAGTTTTTAAATAAGGGTTTATAACTCTACCGATACATATCAGTTTCATCTCTGGGTAAGAAACCTTGTAAAGTATTATGGTTGGTAATGACAGTTGGATAATTAGCAGTCTGTTAATAATTACAAAAAATTACATTTCTTCTACGATGAAAGTTGATTACCGCACTCATACGCACTGCATGTCTTTGCGCTTCTCGTTAAACTTAGGTTCAGAGATTCTTGTAGTTACTCCATTGATTGTAAAAATAGTAAAAGTCTAGTTTTTCTCTCGTTACAATCACGGAATATTAGGTATTATATGTTTCACTAATTGTACCAAAATTTCAACAAATAATATGAGTATCACTGTTGATAAATTGTGATAATTTTAAACCTGTGATGTTATCTTCATAATTTCAAACCTAAGTGACACCTAAACTAGTCTATTTTTGTCTCATTCAAAAAATGGTGTTCACCCGTTCCTGGGATTCGTCTTGCCCCCGCGTGTGGGACAGTTGGGAAGCTGACGGAAGGACCTGGGTAATACAGGACCTTCCCCCAGCAGACGACGACAAGGCGGTAGACCTCTTGGTGGAACACTTACTTCCGGATGAGACGTTATGTGTCCTTAGTAGTATGTATGGCTAGTTTAGGCGTAGATAAACTACATGTTTTTCATTAAATTCCTCATCGATAAATCGCTTGGTTTCAACTCACTTTCTGGTAAAAGATAATAGACCGAGGTTACACCAGAAACCTTAACCGACATTATCTAATAGTGTTGGAGTGTCAGAACACAACAATATTACTGACATTTTTTTTTGTTGTTATGGCGGCAGACTCCGATAAGATGGTGGTAAGTATAGCTAACCAAGTAGACTTTAAAGAAGCATCAACACACCATACTGAGATAATAATGGTTTTGGAGACCTCTGCTAAATTAAACCCCTCACCCTTTTAAGTCTGACGTCTGGTTTTACCTAATGGTTAAAAACCACTATACCACCACGGTTTTAACTAGTTTTAACCAGTTTCAACAACGGATATAATAACAGAAAATGTGAGTCTCTTATCCACAGGGTTTCATTGTTCGACAACTCCTGTCAGTTAACAATGACTTTTTAAATATCCTGTAACAATATGGATTAAGATTTTATGAAGTAGGTACTTAATCTAATGTTCCAGACGTATGTGACGACCCACAAAGTGTTAGAAGCTTTAGAGATATCTGGAAAGCGTACGTTGGCCAGCGCATGAACCTCGCCTGCTACACCGAGGTGGAAGGCCAGGAAACGCTGGTCGCACTCAACGCCTGCTACGTCGCTTGCAAAGGGGAGGATGATGAACAAGAGGTACCAAACGATCTTAGCTAGAAAACACATACTATTGCATTGTTTGGTTGAGGAGGTCGATGACGCAGTGGTTAACGCGCCTCGTCTGCGAGTGCTGAGGTTAAGCAACTCTCGCAAAGACCGGTCATCGCATGGGTGACCAAAAGTTTATCATCTCGAGCTCCTCCGTGCTTCGGAAGGCACGTAAAGCCCGGCTGCATTAACAGTCGTTAACAACCACCAATCCGCACTGAGCCCGCGTGGTGATTTATGGCCCGTTCTCCCTATCCATCCATAGGGAAGGCTCGTGCCCCAGCAGTGGGGACGTATATGAGCTGGTGATGGTGGTGATGATGATTGTATTGTTTAATTAAACCGTTGGTCCTAGTCCCAAAATAAGGTGGATCCAGAAGGTAAGCTTATTAATACATACCGTCCATCTCGGAACAGTCCAAGCACTGCTGTTGCGGATTGCGTGCCCGTGAACGGTTGTCTATAATGTGCGTTGCTTGAGCGCGTTTGAATTAAACTTTTTGCAGTCTCATTATTTTGTGTCCTAGCTGAAGCAATTTTACATTTCTGTATCCCATACAATGGGAGGAGTTCGATGGCGCAGTGCTGCATTAGCAGTTGTTAACAACCACCAATCCGCACTGGGTGGGTCCGTGTGATGAATAGGGTCCGTTGTCCCTGTGATGTTTTTACCCATAGGGAAGGCCCGAGACTCAGCATTAGGGACATAAATAGCAGTAGTACTAATAGTAGTTTACTTTTATTTTAGTACGATAGTATATTATTAATGTGATCCTTTTATGGCATCCACCCGTCAAAAACATCAAGATGCCAATTGAAAACCAGCGTCCTTATGCTGGTTGGATGAAACCTTTTTCATAAGCCTGGCATACGCTGAATTGGCCACCTATTTTGACGCAGCCGTGCGTTAGACAATTAAAAAATATTTTTTCTATTTTCTATTGTCTCTTGTGTTAAAATAAAAATAACATTTTTCTTCTTTTTTTTCGCTTCTTTTTATTCTTCTCTTCTATTCTTCTTTAGTAGTAGGTAATTGATATTATTACATTCCAGTATAAAGGCGAAAGCTGCAAGAATGTCATAGCCGTGCTGAAGTACTACAAGACGAGGTGTGACAGCTTTGATCTGTTGGGCGTGGACCAGTTGCTCAACGCACTGGGACTGGTCGTGATGCGGCAGTACCGGGGCCTGAAGCTGGGTGAAAGACTGCTGGCCGCTAGGTGAAGTTACAACATTTTTACGACAGACCGTAAGCTGCAGATGCCTAACTCTTCAGTCGGCAACAAAAGCCCCTAAACATTTATCTATTAAGTTGTCGAAAACAACATCAGTAAAGTGTTATTGTAACAAATATTTGCGGAATATTGGTAACAATCTTTTATTTTTTGTACTTACTTACTATACTTTATTGAATTTAATAATATGTGGCTTAAGGGGGAAGGCGTTAGGCAGCTCAGTTTGAGTACTGATGTATCTATTGCTATCGCATATCAATCTACTTTACTTCAAGTACCAATGTTTATCACATAATAATATTAACTTATAAATACTAATACTAACAGCATTTATACAATAGAGCTATTAACAGATATTACTGTCTTTATTGTCAATAGTGCAGTGGTGCAATCTCTTAAGAGTTACTGAATGCAAGTTTTACTCACCATTGGATCACGCTTCGAAACAAAATATATGGCAGCACCTCGTGGTGACAAATGAGGTTATTTGCAATATGTCCAATATTTACATACCATAGCGGTACTGTGCCGCTAAAAGCACTCAAAAATTAAAAAGCAGTTTAAAAATTCAGTGCTTATGTCAGCCTTCCCGGTGGCTTATTGGTCAGTGCAGCCGCCCGGATTGCGGAAGGCCCAGGTTCGATTCCTGGCTGGGTCGGGTAGGCATTTAATTTTTTCACTATATTTAATAAATATTTAATATTTTCATATTTTGTTTTCGTTAACGTAATCGAATTACTCACACTATAGTGTGAGTTTTGTTTACTATCCGTATTCATTCGATTACGTTTACGAAAACGAAAATTAGTATGGCATTGAAGCAGCGCCTCCTGGCGACAAACGAGAAGAGTTAACATTTTGCCATACAAATTCTCGTTTTCGTTAACGTGATGGAATGGCAAATGTATCTCGCACTAGGCACCCAGCAGTCTAACTGTCGACTCTACAGTCGGCGAGTACGTGTAACAAATTAGCACCGACAATATTCAGTGTTAGTAGCATTGTTTTGTTCCAATAGGTAGAGATAAGATAGCTAGCTCCGCAGTAGTCAGGCTAAAGTGCGCTTCCATCTTTGCCCATCTTCACTCAACATAAGAAGATATGAAGGCCCATAAGGAATAAAACATTGCAGACGAATCGTTAACCGACCAACAGTCATATTGCGCTCCACTTAAGATAGCTTTTCAAGTACCATTCTTCTGTTACAGGGAACCTCTTTGCCGGTCCTTAGATATCAAGGGCTCAGAGACGATATTCACAGGGCCAGCATCTCAGAAGCTAGCCGCCAGGTGCGGGTTCAAGTCCGTGCTCGAAATAAGTATGAGGGAGCTAGCTGCCATCGGCTTGAAGTACCCACAAGACGACAGAGTGATCAAAGTGATGATTAAGAAGTACAAATAACATAATCAAAGTCAACCATCCCCTTTTCTATAGGATTCCCTTTCTCAAAGTTAAAGTCAAAGTATTTTTTTTTAAATCAAATAAACTTAAGACAAGTTTACCCTTTCAAAGGCAATGGCAGCTATGTTGCCACCAAATATTGAACTTTATGTAGGTACTTGGAATAAGATTGAAAAGCAATGAAAAAAATTGGTTGTCTGTAAAGTCGGTTTACTGACGATAGTTGAACGTGACGTCTTAAGGTGTCGGGAGGTGTTAACGTCAAAAAAGTCACGTCCGCCATCTTGGATCTCGAAATAGATGTTGTATTCGAAATCGGCACCCCCGAAAACCATGGAAATGATACCCATATTGATTTTACATAAAAAAGTTGCGTCCGCCATCTTGGATCTCGAAATAAATGTTGTATTCGAAATCGGCACCCCCGAAAACCATGGAAATGATACCCATATTAATTTTACATAAGGCATAGCGAGGTAACGCGGCATTAGCGAGCGAGGTAACGCGGCATTAGCGAGCGATATAACGCGGCATTAGCATAGTAGAATGAAACAAGTAGGCCGACTCGGCCCCCGAGCAAGCGATAATCACCTAAACTTGTAGGGCTGTCGCTTTTAATTAGAATGAGGTAGGTATCTACATATAAAATAAGAACATACTTAGAAATATGAATTTATGGATTCCAGAGAACCCCCGACCTACCTAAACGTAGTTTGTTAACTGTACAACACAACAACTTACAATAGGTAAGTAGGTACGGTCAACAGCACATCACGGTAAACACTTGCAGTTCGATATTAGTACTTATGCCCACAACATAAGAGCGGTACAAAGTCCAAAGTGTTTAGTCTGACTGTACCTAATTAGTCCCTTGTTTTCACGGTAGGGTGTACCGTGTAATCTAATAAATTAAACTTACAAATCCTTAGGTACATGTATTTACCTCTCTAATCCACGAAATCTGAAGCAGAACTTAACTCTTTCGGTACCTAGTAAATAACTAACACAAAATAATGTAATTAGGTTAGGCAGGAGGTACTCACCGTTCTTGTTCGGTAGGTAAGGTAAAGAAGGACAATTCTGGATTTGACAAGCTGCTATTTAGACATCCGTAAACACTGCAATATCTCCTGAATTTTTTTGTAGCCATCGTTGACTTACGTTTCACAAATTATATATAACCTACGAGCGGCAGCGGCGCGGCGGGCGCAGCGACGAAACAAGCAGGCGCGCGCGGCATTACGTGGCTCAGTCGCGACTGGCGCAGCATTATTAGCAATAAACTTTGTCAGTATGTGCGTGCGACGATGCGTACGGACGGGTTGGCTCGGCTGCGCTCACATACAAGCCGCGCTCGGTGCGTATGTATGAAGATGGCCTACTTGTTTCATTCTATGGCATTAGCGAGCGATATCACGCGGCATTAGCGAGCGATATCACGCGGAACTTTTTCGTGCGTGCAGCCGGCTCTATCGAATTATAAGACGTTGTCACGTCAAAATTACAACTGTATTGCCCGTGAAAGGGTTAGACCAAACATTCTTTACCTACTTCCCATTCAGGACGTGAATTTTTTAGCAGTGACAGCAGGAATGTAAAATATTAAATTCTCTTCAGGGGGGCGATTTTTAATCTTAACTTCCAATCAAATACACTGTGAATTAAAATACTTTTTGTTTTTAATTATTAACGATTTGTTGAGAACCGTTCGAGAACTTTCGATGTCAAAAATTTGTTACCTGTAACTTTGAGTAGGAGCGAGGAGCAATCGTAATTGATATCATAGCGTGAGAATGAGTCGCCTGTTCAAGAACCAGAACGCTTTCAAAAACCAGATACCCAAGTGTTCCAAGATGGCAGGTAACTCTATATTGGGGCATTCCTGGACTCTAGTTTCTAATGGAAGTTATAATATAAAGTAATAAGTAATGAACGTACCTACTACCAGTAATGTATTACATATACCAGTTGCGATTGTTATATTAATTTTAATAATTTATATCCTAAGTTTACACGGACATTTGACATTAATAAAAAATAAAATTTTAAAGAAACCCACCCACATGCGTTTTAACTGTTAATAAAGGAAAATAAAGGATAATAATAAAAAAGTTGAATATATAAGGTCACATTTTATCAAATGCAAACATTTTGAGGATAAATTCAACAACATTTATAAACTATTTTTATGAAAAAAACTTAAAATTTTTATACGCTACTTTTCAAGAAAAACGCCAAAAGACATTACGATTAAAAAGAAAAATAAAGCACTTTCGGAAGTTTCAATTCAAAGGAGCCAAAACAGAAAGGCCGCAATGCCTTCATCGCTTACACGTGCACCTAGTTTCATTCAAAAAAGCCGACAGAGGCCGCTCTTTAAAATATTACAATTTTTGTGTCAAGAAAAGTAAAAAAAAAGTAGCGTGAATTTTTTTTTAAATGCTGGGGCCTTATTTCTCTGATATAATTAGATGTTTTGTCAAAATATTTGCAGTTGATAAAAAGTGACCTTATATAGCGTAAGTATGGCATGTACAAATGAAACAGCAATGTAACAAATAGGTTTTATTAAGTCTTAAGCTTTCAAATAACAATTATAGATACACAATCTTCACTTCGATCATCGGTTGAACAATAATATCACTCGCGGATATGGTACGATATTTGTTATTTATGTTTATTGTCTTCTATAAAGTCGTACATATTGCACTATCAATACAATACTGTTGTAACTCAAAATGTACTGATATTTGAGATTTTAACCGTATTCTAATAACAGTACGGTTTAATTCCAAATTTCAGTATATTTTCAGTGCAATTATATACGAGGACTGTAATCGCACTAGACACTTGTCAAGCATAAAAAGTTAAAATTATCATAGCCCATTGTATTGTTAGAAGGCCTTTACGGTTTCATAAACGAGACTTCAAAAGTGTTAGGCCTCAACTAACAGCAGGAGCGTATTGCGACGCGGCTAGTGGTCTAGTTTATTATTAATAATAATAATATTTTATTTTATAATATAATAATAATATTATTATTATTATAAAATAAAACTAGAAAAGAAGAGGTACAGCTGTTTTTTTGTATTGAATGTTTCCTTTCAACATTTATTTATTAACTAGCGACCCGCCCCCGGCTTCGCACGGTTGCAATGCTGATATTATCAGTGTTGCTCTACTATATGCATGTATTATACATATAAACCTTCCTCTTGAATCACTCTATCTATTAAAAAAAACCGCATCAAAATCCGTTGCGTAGTTTTAAAGATCTAAGCACACAAAGGGACATAGGGACAGAGAAAGCGACTTTGTTTATACTATGTAGTGATTAGCCAACCACCAACCTAAAGGTGC
>CAUJAO010000111.1:0-12297 GCA_963082485.1 Eudonia mercurella
GGCTAATTTTCGAAGCGATTTTAACCAATACAGCATTAATCCTTAACTAATTAAATACCTTGAATACATTGTTCATTTAATATAGATCTATATGGCCCTGTACACCGTATGATTTAAGTAAATATTTTCGAAGATATTACAGATTTAAAAATTGCGGGACGTAGCGTTTGCGGCGGTACCGGCCGGCCGCCCGGTGCGGCAAGAGCGTGCCTATAATATGTTTTTATACAACGTTCACAGTTTTTCTGTAGTGTATTTAGTATCAGCATTGCACCCGTGCGAAGCCGGGGCGGGTCGCTAGTGTATTAATAAAAAATAAAAACATTGGGCTGCCTATATATAAATATAAATGTTTTTATTATTATTATTATTATATGCATACAACGCACCAACACACTTCTATAGCGCAATTCTGAGAATAATACATCATTTTAAGCAATGCGCCATGTGATGGTAAGAATACCCAAACAATTCAAATAATTGTACTTTCCTTTTCGTCCATATCGCAATATGGCCTGCACAACTAACTTATAGTTACAACAACTCAGTGAATTAAAAAAAAAGTATTTATTCCGATTATTTACAGCTGGACCCGCTCGTCTATTTGTCCGCTCCAACTCCGCCGCTGGCCGCCGCTGCTCCGAGCGGCTAATACGCAGAAGTTGCAGGAGTTAAGCGGCCATATTTCTGGAGTGTTGACAGTTCCCGGCTTGGGAAAATTAATTTTCGACTGGATTCATTTTGAGTGCTTCATCTAAATAGCTTTTATCAACTTTAGAATTTTCCCGATTATTGTTTTATTGTCGATATTAAACTAAATAGCTTAAACGCCTCGGTGGCCCAGTGGCAAAGTGATCGGTTCGATACCCGAAGCTCCCGGGTTCAATTCCCAGATGGGGCAAAGTGTGTTTCGGTTTTCGATGCATAGCCCGGGTTTGTTATCACCAACCCGCATTTGGCAAGCGTGGTGATTAAACCATTACTCATCAATTGTAGTGATAACTTGATTACAATGATGGAGGCCTTTGCCCAGCAGTGGGACAGTTATAGGCTTTTTACTGTGTTAATAGCTTACAGAACGCACGTGAATATTAAGAGTTATAAAATAAGCATCTAAAATTGCGTGAAGGCGGTAAAAAGCATTCGAAATGACAACCGTCCGTACTCGATACTCGCTGAACAACTTCACATGCACATGCATGAAAAAGGAAAAATGACAGGAAAGGAAAACGATTGACTGGATAATGAGTAGGCGGCCGCCTACGACGCTCCTGCAGGTATCTGTACGCTGCAGCGCCGGATCATTGAACCCAAGCCTCGTTTACAAATGGTGACTTTTAAATTAGGTGTTACTCACATTAAAAATATAACGGCAGAATATCACAATAATGTGTAATACTTACTATACATAATAAACGCATACCCTGGAAATAATTGATTATGAATTGGCTATCTACTCTATAGTATAAAAGTGATACTGTATACATGTGCAATAAAAAAATATAAGACTTACAAGGCAATCAAGTTTTATATTTAATAGTATTTTGCTTAAATTCTAAAGTTAAAAGGAGCAAAATAAATACTAAGATCACAAAAATTGATTACCCTTCTCTGATTAATTACTTAGCTAGTATTGATTTTAGTGTTGTGTATAATGCTGCTGATGCTAACGAAGCTGCTGTGGCATTTAATAATGTGGTTTCAAAGGCCATAATGACTCACTCTAATGAAACAAAAGTCCCGCATCGCCTTCAATTCAAAAAACCGTGGCTGACCCCGGGACTAGTACGCTGCATTAGAAACCGTGACAAACTACACAAAAAAGCCAAAAAAGATAAAAACAATGCAATACTTCAGGTAACCTACACAAGGTACCGGAATTATTGTAACAACCTTCTAAAAAAATTAAAAACTGAATATGAAAAAACTGAATTGCTTAAAAACAAAAAGAATATAAAAGGTATGTGGAACACTATCAACAAAATAATAAATTTAAAACAACCTTCCCCGCCTTCTAGTGAATTACTTAATTTAACTAATGACCCACTTGAATCAGTCACCTTAGTTAATGAATATTTCGCTGGAGTTGGTGCCAAACTTGCTGGGGAGATTTTGAGCAAACATTCTGCAGGTGGCCTAAGTGCACTTAAAGACAGGAGAGAATCTGTATCACGAAAAGATTCAATGGCACTGTTCGACACGGATAGTAATGAGATTGAAAATATCATTACTAGTCTGAAAAATAGCTCAGCGGCCGGCATTGACAAAATACCTACACTAGTAATCAAAAGTGCGAAAGACGCTCTTATACCTCCTCTCACACACTTATGTAACCTATGTTTGTCTACTGGTGTTTTTCCGGAAGTTTTGAAGAGGGCTTTAGTACACCCTATCTACAAAAGCGGCAACAGAGACAGTGTTGGAAACTATAGACCGATATCGGTGCTAACTGTGGTCTCCAAGATATTGGAGAAAGTACTTAATAGTAGACTCGTGAAATTTTTAGAATACAATAACATCATTGCAGAAAACCAGTACGGCTTTATGAAAGGTAAGTCTACTGAGGACGCCACTTTACTACTTACCGAAACGGTAGCTAAACATCTTGATAAGAAATCTAAAGTTATAGGCGTGTTTCTTGATCTGTCAAAAGCATTTGACACTGTCCCTGTTTCCCTATTGCTCTGTAAAATGGAATCGCTTGGCATACGTGGGATTGCGCTGGAAATTTTTCGTGACTACCTATCAAATAGAACTCAGTGTGTTAAAATAGGAGAATACACAAGTAAAGAAGCAGATCTTTCTTTCGGAGTGCCACAAGGCAGTGTGCTAGGGCCAACTCTTTTTCTTGTGTACATCAATAGCCTGTGCAAAAAATCTCTACCTTCTTGCAAAATTTTCACCTATGCTGACGACACAGCGCTCATTGTGAACGGCAAGGATTGGGAAGAGACTCGATTACGTACTGAAGAGGCACTTCGCGAAATAATGCAATGGCTTAATTGTAATTTACTAACACTGAATGTTGAAAAAACGAAATACATTACATTCTCACCAAGTGTCATTACACAACCACCAAAAGAGTATCAGGTAAGAGCTCACACATGCGATCAAAAAGACGATTGCACTTGCCCTGAACTTTTAAGAACGCCTAATGTAAAGTATTTGGGACTAACTATTGATAGCCTACTCAAATGGGGAGAGCACATAAGTAACTTGACTTGTCGCATCAGAAAACTAATACCCGTATTTAGAAAACTTAGAAATTCGGCAGATCGCGAAACATTACTGTGCGTTTACTACGCCCTAGCTCAGAGTCTACTCCAATATTGCATTGTTACGTGGGGTGGCGTCGGAGTTGCATCTATGCTATCCCTGGAACGAGCCCAAAGGGCCATACTAAAAGTGATGTTTGGAAAACCGCGAAGATATAGTACTACTCTCCTGTATAAAGAATGCTCGGTGCTTACAGTTAGGCAACTTTTCATTATGTATACTATACTCCGTAAGCACAGAAATGTAGACGTCACTAAAATATCCCAACGCAAAAGCAAGAGAGTTTGCTCCACTCAACCGCATAAGACCTCCCTTGCTAAACGCCAATTTTATGTGTTTAGCTCACACATATATAATGTGGGAAACAGAGCGAATGATATCACTGCACTGTCTCAGTTTAAGTGCAAAAAGAAGATTCGACAGTGGTTGTTAAGTTTAAGTTATGCAGAAACAGAGGAAATCCTTTTAAAGTATTAAATATACTGTACGCTCAAACACACTTTAAGATCATACTCACATACAAACACACCCCCACACACACACACACCCCCACACACCCCTATACACACACACACACACACACACACACACACCCCTGTTTGTACAGACGGCCTTTCGAGGACTATGGTTTTATATCACCCAACCGAGGACTCTCTCAAAAACTATGTTAATGACGTTGTATTGCTTTTTTAATACGATGGAAAGAAACAGAACATACATTGCTAATTGACAGGTCTATTCTTGTGGCGTTATCGCAGCATTTTGTTTATTAACTTTCGTTGACCAATGCGGGGACTTAAAATACACTGCCAACGCTTATGGAGACATCCTTCCGAGGACGTTTGTGTTAACCTTTCGAGGACCCAATGGCCGGACTAGACATGACAATCCGAGGACTCGCTTTCACACACTTTTTCTTGAGCCCAGTACAATGCGAGGACCTTGTGTTAGACTTTACACAAACTATGTGAGGACGTTTTCCCGAGTCCCGCGTATACAATACGAGGACCACTAATGTGTAAAAATAACATGTTTGAAGTACCATCTGAGAACATTTATTTTTTAATGCTCCAACACAGTATTTTCACTATTGGCTGACAAAATGACCAATCGCGAATAATTTGTTGCGTGGAAGTGTAGGCGTTTGTTTATCAAAGAAACCTAGCGATGCTTGTGACTAGAGTCGCACGCATTGCAGTAGCCGCAGATTGCACACAAGACTCCAATACGGTGCGGACGTACGAGTATTACAGCAGTCTACGGGTAACTTCTTGTGATAATTTATTATAATTCCTATTTCACTTACGTAATATATGATTTTATATTAAAAATATTATAATACATTTAAATCTTAAAGGTTTAGTTAACATTGTAATAACAATGTAACATTTAATAGTAAAAAGCTTAGATTTATTTTCTCTGATCTATTTATGGAAGTAGGGATTAGTCATACCTAGTCAGGACTTGTAATTGTAAGGATTAAGTAGTTTCGACTTGGCGCGGCGAAGTTTACAATAACTCGCGTTGGGGTATATGTGAACTGCTATTTTCGTATTGAGACCAAAATTTTTGATTGTGTTAAAGAGGCGAAATGCACAATCAGTGATCGTATTTTTTTTTTAATATTACGGGGAAGCTTTATTATAAATTATCCTATTTATATTTATGGTATTAAATTAAGAATGCGCCACCGCGATAAATTGAACCCCCGCTGGGAATCAAACCAAGACTGCTGGGTCTGAGACCGGTGGTCTTATCACTAGACCACAGAGGCGGTAAAACTGGTGGTAGAATTGTCATAAAAAATATTAACATATTTAAGAAATTTTACCGCACCTGTGGTCTAGTGGTAAGAACTCAAACCCAGAGGTCCCTGGTTCGATTCCCAGCGGGGGTACAGATTGTGCTCGGTTTGGTCGGTGGTAGGGCTAATTCCGCCTGGCTAGCTACCACCAACCAAACCGAGTACACAAAGATGTACCCCCCGCTGGGAATCGAACCCGGGACCTCTGGGTCTAAGCCGGTGGTCTTAACCACTAGACCACAGAGGCGATTAATTCGTAACTGATCTTTCAATATTTGTAAAAATATTAAGATCGGATGTTGATGACGTAGTTGTCGACATTGAATAGAGCTCCTTTGGCTTATAAAGTAAAAGTAGATAGTGTTGATTAATTTCGGCGAGTTGGATTGAGCCACGATAGCGTAGTTGGTAGTGCACCTGACTCGTTATGTCATGGAGCGGATTTGAATCCCGCTCGTGGATTTTTTTCAACACGTTTTTTTTAAATTACTTATACATTTTTCTTTTTGTTATGATATGATCACATATTTTTGCTTCTTCTACAATGCGAACTTACATGGGGTGTCAGTGTCTTCGAAGAGATTGTTAGTTGACTACGGCTAGATCTTTTGTCCATTAATAGATCCCTAACCAGCTACTTTTGTTCGTATTCAACACAATAACCAATCACAATATGTGTACTGTTTGTCACTGAGGAGTTCTATGTGGTATCTCAGTAGTCCAAGACCCTTTGTCCACTGCTAGGTACCTAACCAGTTACTATTCTTCTTATTCAACACAATAACCAATCACAATGTTTGTACTGTTTGTCTCTGAGGAGTTCTATGGGGTATTTCAGTAATCCACGACCCTTTGTCCACTGATTGGTACCCAACCAACTATTATTTTTTGTATTCAATACAATAACTAATCATAATATGTGTACTGTTTTTTATTGAGGAGTTCCATAGAGTATCTCTGTAGTTCACGATCTTTTGTCTACTGATAGGTACCTAACCAGCTATTTTCTTTCGTATTCAATACAATAACTAACCACAATATGTGTACTGTTGATAACTAAAGAGTTCTATAGAGTATCTCCTTAGTTCACGATCCTTTGTCCACTGATGAATACCTAACCAACTACTTTCATTTGTATTCAATACATTAACTAATCACAATATGTGTACTGTTCGTCATTCAGGAGATCCATAGGATATCTCCGAAGTCTGAGATGTTTGTTTATTGATGGGTACCTAACCAGCTAGTTTATTTCGTATTGCATATTAAAACGCTTGTTTTTAAAAATGTTTTTTTTTTTAAATTTTATTTTTACTTTTTTAATATTTTCGTTTTCTCTATGTTTAGCTAGTGCTAAACTATTTTTTTCTAAGAAGCAATGTCGCTGGTGGATATCGCTTTCATAGCAATCATTTCCTGTCGCTTCAATTTCGCCTTCTCTAAACGTCTCTTTCTTTGTGTAGTAGTTTCTTTTTTGTTCATGTTATTCCCTCGAGTATAGGACAAAAACGGTCCATCCCCAGAGGTCCTTTGTAGGGGTATAAGGGCTTCAGTACAACAGGGTTCCACCTGGTACCCTGAGGCGCAACGTTAGCAATATGACATGTTTATACACCCTCATACCATTCAGCCCTCGGCACGTGCTCACCTAAGCATTGGGTCATCCATCTAATCCATCAAATTTATTTATTTTTATTGATTTAAACTTTTGCAACATATAAAGCAACAGCAAATATTACATGGCGGACTTAATGCCTGGCATTCTCTACCAGACAACCTTAGGGTGGTGCAAAGATAAAATTTTATTCAATAAGATATATTATAAATAATTTAAATGTAAGTATATAACACATGCATAAATATTGTATATACATAAACATATAATTATGTGTATTGTAAATACGTAAGTTCTAATAGGACGTTATTAAGATGATTCTGCCATGATTATATCAAACAAGAGCTCGCGTACTTTCTTTATGTAGCCATCCTGATTTCGAGAGGCAGCGCGTTCTACAGGAGAATGGATTGAAAGAAAGAATGAACAAAACCATATGTATGAGAGGGACAGAAATGGAAATGATTATTTGAGGACCGGAGATTTTTACTCTGAAAGGAGCAAAGGAGCATTTAACAAAGACAGAATCCACATTCATAACAAACGGAACGAACAAACGAACAAACTTATTTTCCCGAGTTCCTATGGTCATCTTCCAGCTCCATCATCATACCCTAGTTACCATCTAGCACCAAAGTACTCGTCAAGACGAATCATACGAGCCCAAACTCGATGGGGTTGTGTCGTTTAATTACCGAGATCCTGTGTCCATTTTCTAGCTCCATCATCAGACCCTGGTTACAATCTAGCACCAAAGTACTCGTCAAGATGAACCATACGAGCCCAAACTCGATGGGGTTGTGTCGTTTAATTACCGAGTTCCTGTGTCCATCTTCTAGCTCCATCATCAGACCCTGGTTATAATCTAGCACCAAAGTACTCGTCAAGACGAACCATACGAGTCCAAACTCGATGGGGTTGTGTCGTTTAATTACCGAGTTCCTTTGGCCATCTTCCAGCTCCATCATCATACCCTGATTACCATCTAGCACCAAAGTATTCGTCAAGACGGATCAAACGAGTCCAAACTCGATGGCTTGTGTCGTTTAACTACCGAGTTCTTATGGCTACCTTTCGGTTCCATCATCAAACCCTGGTTACCATCTTGCACCAAAATACTCGTCAAGACGAATCATACGAGCCCAAACTCGATGGGGTTGTGTCGTTTAATTACCGAGTTCCTGTGGCCATCTTCTAGCTCCATCATCAGACCCTGGTTACCATCTATCACCAAAGTATTCGTCAAGACGAACCATAAAAGCCCAAACTCGATGGGGTTGTGTCGTTTAATTACCGAGTTCCTATGGCCATCTTCCAGCTCCATCATCAGACCCTAGTTACCATTTAGCATCAAAGTTCTCGTCAAGACGGATCAAACGAGTCCAAACTCGGTGGGGTTGTGTCATTTAACAACCAAGTTCCTATGGCCACCTTCCGGTTTCATCATCAGATCAGCTTCATGTATTAATAATTTTGCATTGTCATCCGATTTACACATGCATGCAAAATTTTAGCTCAATCGGTAACCGGGAAGTGGATCATATTTAACTTGCAGATTTGATTACAGACACCGGGACAGGTGAATGAAACTAAATAAAAGCTTGTAAAAATGGAACCATCTCGGGAAAAATAGCTATCGATCAAAAAAAAAATCATCCAAATCGGTGCATAAATGACGGAGATATGCGCGAAGAAACACATAAAAAAACATATAGGTACAACCATATTGATAACCTCCTAAATTGTGTTATGAAAATGAGGAACAACGACGGTACCACAACAACCTAGATCCGGGACAATATAGAAAAAGTTCGTTTTTCTATATGATGACCTCGGAGATGGTGACATCAGAGAACGGCGTGCGAGCCACTCGAATAGGGAGGTCTTTGATAACGAAGGTTGCATTAAAAGTAATGATCATCTATTTAAAAAATACTTACTTTGCTTACATTCCTTGTTCTTACAAAACGAGGACGGAAAAACAACACTCTTTGATAACGACGTGAAAATCTATCCATATGAGGACCTAAATACACTTTGTCAGATACTGATACTAATCCGAGGTCTTGAGTGTAAAATTTACACATTAGTCCTCAGACAGTACAACATACATGACTCATGTGTATAGCAAGTGTGTATAAATCGATAGTGGCGCCGCCTGGTGTTCACACTCTGTCGGGGTGTGTACAGAAATTTCCAAGACCAATCCGAGGATTTGTTGACTTTTCTTTATTAAGTATATAGAAAGGTTCAAAATCGCACGTAGAGTACGATGCAGTAATCAAGTCAAACCGAGGACTCACAAAAAAGTCCTCGGATTGAAAACGTCCTCGGATGTGCCTTGTGTATTCAGGCCTACGTCCTCGTATGGTACTTAAAACACACACACACACACACACACACACACACTTTTGAACTTGTAATTTTGATGAAATATTAAGATATTAAATAATAATAAATAATAAATATTAAGTAAATTGCAATGCAGAGGTTTTTATTATTGTGACAATGCAGGAAGTGAAGTAAGAACACAATTATTTTGGTACCTACATTATACACAAAAAAACTCCTATGAAACTATTAACTATGCTACGACAGCTGCGATTGCTAGTTTGAAGATTCAGGCGCTTGGGCCTAAACAAAATTAATTTACATCATCTTATGACAATTCCACTACCTCACCATTCTAACAGAATAACTAACATTAAATTAGTAAGTAAATTGTTCTTTTTTTGGATACAAATGATTATTGTGCATCTCCGTAGGGACCGTGGGGTGGAGACTCAGTGATTTGTGAAACAGGTCCTCACGTATCTCTAACACTAGCTTAACATTTACTTAGGTACATTAACTGGTCACATCGAAAAATACATCACAAAAATTAAGATCGAAAATTTGGATATAACCCCAAACATATACATATTATATTTATCTACAGTACTTTTTATAGATAGATAGATACCTAATACTTTTATTGCAACACTATAAAACATAAACATGAACAAAAAATAAATAATTTACAAAGTTACAATTTGTGTTGAGGACGCCGAGTTTTATTAGTTTAGACATACGTAGCATAAGGGAATTTGATTATTTTGTTATTATTTTGTTTGTAAACTTAATGTAGTAATAAGTACATGTAAAGCGCTAAGTACGATTTGTTAAAGTTAGGTTTGATCTTGTCGAAACACGTCTAAACATGAATTAGCCAATCACGTTAAAGTTCACTTAATTTGTTTGTCTAGATAGTATGGGATTGGTAATAGTCGCAATATCAACTGTGTCAACGCGTCGCTAGTTGCCATACGTCCAAATCGGATATAAGTAGCGCAGTTTTGTATGAGAATCATGTTCAACGTTCAGTATTCAATTGTAACTTGGGAAATAAAGAAGACACTAAATACATCGAAGAAGAGTTTTTATTCAACAAAAAATACAGTCCACCACATTATGGTCCATCGAGAAGCCGGATCTCAAGGAATATTTTGAAGAAAGAAAATATTCAAGAGAAAATATTCAAGCCTTCGTCGTCTACGGTACTGAATATTTTATCAACGTTTGGAGCTGCTATCAAGACGTCTAGCTACAATCTTCGTTGCCATTAGCCGATCGCAATGGTTGTCACAAGAAGTCAAGGTGATATAGCGGAGCTGGAAGAGCAAAGGCGTCAAGAGATGCAACGCGTTGAAATTGAGCGAATACGGCGACTCTCACTGGAAGCACCTGCTTCACCTGCGTCGAGACATGTAGACCAGGGGCAAAGCAAGGCGAATCCAGGGGGCACCATGGTTCATAAGGCTGGTCCCAGTATAGAAGAAAAGGAACGGCGTCGCGTCCCGTCACCGACGCGTTCTGTGCGCTCGCATCGATCTACGGCAAGCGCTACTACGAGAATGCGACTGGCAGAATTAGAAGCCGCTGAGAAGCTAGCGTCCGTAAGAAGAAAGGAATTGGAACTGGAAGCCGATTTAATAAAGAAGAGGTTTGCCGCCGAAGTATCGGCCATTCAAGAGGATGACGATAGCGTCCACGATGAACCGGTTCGACGCGTCTCAAAGGAGGAAGAGCGCCAGCGAGTTGATGAATGGCTACAAGTGCAAGGCAACCAAAAAGAAGATGTTCGACAACTACGCTTCGAAACACCTAGAGAAACAACATCACATACCCCATCACGAACAAGGAGCGGAATCGATCGACTGGCAGAAGCTTTAGAGAAGATGGTGCGGCCTAGAACACGAAGTATGGACCTACCTATTTTCTCCGGGGCTATCAACGAGTGGCTACCATTCAAAGCGGCGATGCAAGATAGCACAAGAATGTACAACATATCCGACGCTGAGAACGTACAACGGTTGAGAAGCTGCCTTAAGGGAGAAGCTAGAGACGTCGTGTCAGCACTGCTACATACGGCCACCAATCCGAACGTCATTATGAGAACATTAGAACAATGCTTCGGACGACCTGAAGTTATCATCGATCGAGCCATGGAAGAGTTAAGGAAGACGCCGAAACCATCATCATCAGCAACTGACCTCAATCAGTTCGCCGTGCGGTTACAAAACACCATCTGCGTATTGAAGACAATCGATCGTCGGGGGTACCTCTACAATCCTCTACTGGCAAGAGAGGTGCTGGATAAGCTGAGCCCGCACATCCGATCACGTTGGTGTGACTACGCTTACGAAAATGAAGGGACGGCGGAACCAGAGATCGTGATGCTTTCGCGATTCTTAATGCAAGAGGCGGACCGAGCGTTGCGATACACATACGCTCCTCCATCAACGAATGCAACGAACATAAGAAGAGAAGTTCGACCTGCTGCAGCAATTGCAATGCCAAGGAAGAAGGCTAACAACGTGTACAACGTGGAAGAAGTGCAAGATTCGTGCCTGAGCTGCGGTCAAGCGCACATACTACATCAATGCCCGAAGTATAAAGAGATGACGACTGAACAGCGATGGGACTTTTTAAAAGAAAAGCAAGTATGTTTCAAGTGCGCTCATCACAAGCACCGGCGGAGCAGCTGTCGCGCCAAGCCATGCGGCGTGAGACAATGCAAACGTCCACACCATTCGTCGCTTCATTATGAAAAAGAAGAGAAGCCCGCAACCGCAACACAAGAACAAGCAACAACGAGCAACGAGGCCGTGTTGTCGGTAGCTACCACCAAAGCTGCCGGACCACGTGCCGTTCTTCTGAAGATGTGCCCTGTTGTCATCGGTGGACCACGGGGGGAGGTGAACACTTTCGCGCTGCTGGATGAAGGGGCTACAATCACTCTAATCGACGAGGATCTGGCCAAACAAGTCGGTGCGGAAGGACCTGCACATCCGCTACATCTCCATGGCGTCAATATGAGGCAAATACAGAACAACAGCAAGCTCGTCACCGTGCAAGTTCGCGGCAAGCAGGAAGATCACGCATACCAATTGAAAGCGAGAACAATGAAGAATTTAAAGTTGCATCAACAATCAATTCCAGAAGAATTATTGCAACATAAGCACCTTCAAGATCTGAAGCAAGAAGAAATATGTTACGAGAGAGCGCGTCCAGGCCTTTTGGTGGGAACCGATCACTGGGAAAGTATTGTCTCCAGGGAACT
>CAUJAO010000112.1:0-13924 GCA_963082485.1 Eudonia mercurella
TAATTTTTTTTTTTTTTTTTTTGAGAGAGTTTGCTGATTGCCTCAGACGGCATTTTCAGCTTCACCGGGCTTTTTTGGGGGCGGCGAGAAACGTAAAGGGTCCCTCAAGCCGTGTGAAACGAATCACCTTTGGAGGTTTTCTAGAGGGAACGGCATCGCGCACTAGTGCGCGTCCCCGTGCCCTACTAGATTCTCCGAAGGGTTCGGATCGGATCGGGGGGCGGAACCACCCGAGGGCGCCTCTAAAGGCTCGGACCTCGGCTCGGGTAGACCGGGCCGTGGAGGAGGAGAGAAGCGCCCAGGTACATGTCTGTACCTGGTATAGAGCGCGTGTGAACCGGTTCTTCGTACTCTTGTTCTACGAGTACGGTGTCTTGGACCTAAGCTAGGGTGCATGTTTGGTGTATTCTGTAAATGTGTAGTGACATTTAGAGGATCGGGCGGGTTTCCTCGATAAGCGAAATGAAAGAACACTTACGACAACTATTTTAAGACTTGTGTTTATAAATCCTACCTGTATGTACAGTCGGCGGCAGATCAACCTTCCCAAAACTGTCAAATTTCTACAATCAATCTTAAACTTTATTGTATAGTCATAAGGATCAATATTCATTGGAGAAATTTGACAGATTTGGGTAGGTTGATCTGCCGCCGTGTGTACATTCGTACCTGGCTCTCGGAAAAACTATCGGCCAACATCAACATTGCGCACCATCCAACGAACGGTAACAGGCGCGTTATCAACGTCACATTTGTGTATCGAATAATTGCGAATAGCGTCCGGCGCTGCACAAACCACTCACAGGTCTTCCAGCTGCGAGAGCGGCACGAACGCCTCCATGTCGATGTGCTCAATTTGATTCTCTTCCAAGTTTCTGCGGAAAAACAGAACAATTACTTATAATTTGCTAAACTAAAACTGCGCTACTTTTTATAGCGTACCTAATGTGATAAGTTCTAAGTAGTTATAATCAGATTTTAACTTAGTTACAGCGAAGTTGTCGGATGCATAAATAATGCGCGTAGGTTGCGTCGGGTCCCCTCACCCTCACCCCCAGCCTGCGTTCTCACGATATTCATAAAGTTTTTCCAATTAACTGAGCCACTTGGCAAAATCGTTTCCCTTTGCATGTCTAATTGAGAATGGTTCCCGCGTCGCTTACGGAACTTCACGAGGGTAGAGCCGATCGCTATTTAATACCCCCGGCCGCGGCGAGGGATAATAAAGTAGGCGTCGGGCGAGCGGGCCGCTGGCCTCCGCCGTAATATCCTGTAGTCGGCACTCGTGACAATCTAACATCGTTGAATGTAAATGGCCTTTTTAATCGTTATCTATTACGT
This sequence comes from Eudonia mercurella, assembly GCA_963082485.1. Lineage (NCBI taxonomy): Eukaryota > Metazoa > Arthropoda > Insecta > Lepidoptera > Crambidae > Eudonia > Eudonia mercurella. Next base: position 1,342 of record CAUJAO010000112.1, read on the forward strand.
GAGTTTCACTTTGTCCTTGAGTCAATTTCCATTTTATTGGACTGCCGTGCTCCATGACGTTCCCATGAGCGGTGGGTAATATCCGCCAATGTAGACAACATTCGATAGTGCTCCGTCAGCCCCGCGGCTGCGACGGTACGGAGCGCGCCCCGGGGAGCACGTGCCGAATGTGTGAAATAATATTCATGAAAACCACTAGACGGCGTGATGTAATGTAAAAACGCTTTACAAGACAATCCGAAATTTACTACTCGTCTTTCCACATAAGCCGTAAAAATAACCGTAAGAAGAAAGTAATAAGAATACCATAAAAAAGGATTGTCTTGATATTACATACCGTCGGTCTTGTGAAGTCTATGAAATAATATATAAAGTGCATGTGTCGGATGGTTATCATCACCAGCTCATTACGATGACAGGCTCCCACGTGTGGGGCGCGAGCTGTCCTTAAGGGTGGGTAGCACAGGGAAAACGGGCCGTAGACTGATGTTAACAACTGCTAATGCAATCGGGATCGACTTTTTAGTTGCTTGTATTAGCACGGAAGATTTCGAAATTATACATTTTTGGTCACCTATCCGATGACCGGACGTAGCAAGAAAGTTAGCTAACTTTGGCAATCGCAGACCGAGCTCGATTACCACTGCGATCTGAGGTCAGTAAGATGCTATTATGATGTCAGATGTTAGATGTTAGTGGAATGAAACAATGTGAGAGTGGTAGCGTGACATACAGCAGCTGCAGCGCGGGCGTGTGCGCGAAGGCGCGCGCGGGCAGGCTGCGCAGCCGGTTGCGCGCGAGCAGCAGGTCGTGCAGGCGCGCCAGCCCCGCCAGCGCGCCGCCCTCCAGCGACGACACGCCGTTGTCCGACAGCTCCCTGCACACACGCACGCGAGCTCACACAGCAGACACATGGCGACCTCATGCATCTTCTTGACGACCAACCAGTGACAAAGCTACATCCGTCGTTTCACATTGACGAAGGGTTTCACCTCCACCATTAAATCCACTTGCCACCAAAATCATGTTGTATATATTTTTTTATTAAATCTACCAGCATGGGCGTGTACCAACCAATTATTGGCGTTAGTATCACCAGGTGGTAATGAGGTTCATATTTCCCTGCTCACCCGAGTGAAATTAGCACAGACCTATAGATCTGTGTAGGTCTGTGGAGATTAGTAAGTGAATATTTTTTCGTTCGTTGAGATGAGTGGGATAACAAACCACAAGAGAAATCCTTGTGACCTTTTGTGGCAAGGAACTTGGCATGGCAATGTTAACATCTTTAAATAATACAGTTGTTATCAATAATCCATTCCTACTCGAAGTAACTTATGGATTACTCATCTTGTTAAGTATCCTATGATCAAGCAGTGCTAATTCATACTGATTGTTAAGATTACAATATGTTTAATGTACGGTAGGTAGGATATAAGCTTTACTTACAATACTCTCAATTCTGAACATTCGTGCAAATCCGGAATTCGGTCCAATAAGTTCGACTTAACGTCTCTGTAACAACATCAAAATATTTTACATTGCTTTAGACATAGCACACCGCCTTCAATGTAAATTATGAAATAAAGTGATGTAACACTATACACCAAATAAATACGTAGGTTCTATTCCCTGAAGCCCGCGTGCGGTGGCGGGTGCGGACACGGCGCGCGGTGGCGCGGATTCCCGCCAATTGAATACCAATCAGGCTGTCTTTGGCAGCCGCTGCGGCGGCCGCTTACCGCCACGCGCCGCCAGCCACTCACCGCCGCGCCGGCCACTCACCGCCCGCCGCACGGATTTATTGGGGTTATTCCACTAATCCCCATCGACTTTCCCCATCAATTGGGATTTGTGAACTTTTGTTCCACAAATCTCAATTATCAATTTGATTGGCACTGAATGGGGATAGTGGAATAGGTAACTCATTTATCGCACATTACGAGGCAGGACTGGGGAATTCGCTTTATTACCACTGAGAAGATACCAACATCGTGGGTGGGTCGGAACTCCGAAAATGTTTTTCATCCTAACAATCACAATTCCTAACTACTCGGTTTATAATGTTCATAATTTCGAATCACATCAGACAACTTCATAATGTCATAGCAATAAACATCTATTATACTATTATTTGTTTTCCTATATTTTCTCAACATAACCGTCTTTTACACTATTATTCAAAGTCATATGTTTTTTATTTGAAGCGACTTTAAAATAAATTCGCTTAGGTTAGTGAGGAGCGGGTTAGGTTGACGGGTTAGCGGGTAGTTGAGTTTAAATATATTTTCATTAGTGATATTATTAATTACAATTTTCGGAAACATGAGTGTTATGAACACCGTCTGTAGAGTACTACAAATTGTATAAAAAAAACTTTAGGAAGAAAATTTTTAGGAAGAGTGATCATTCGGATTACAAGTCGGTAGGAATAAAAAGTCCAATATGGACCCCTACATCGTACATTGATGCAATCCTTTTTTTGAAACATAGTCACATATAATGAAACACTCAAACGATATAAACACATTTATTATTTCCGATCTAAAAAAGAAGTTCGTTGCTCGCGTGAAGGTAACTTGAAGTGAATTGAAAGCTCTAGAATAGGCGGCTAATACGAGTACCTACCTACAACTGTAAATATATGTCAGTCATAGGTAATCGAGACAAATGTTTAAAACAATGTGATTAAGAGTAACAAGGTCAATTGGATGTAAGCCCACGGAAGGTGATCGTCGTACGAAAACGGCGATGTTCCGGACTTTCTGCGAGGACTTGTGGTCCGTAATAGTATAAACTGTGTCAACTCAATGTGCAGCCGGTTCCGATAGGAGATGGCACACGGAGAAGAAGAATGTGTAGTGTTCGGGAAGGCTTTAGAAAACTATGAAAAATAAAATTGCCAAAAATCCTTGCTACCAGCTTATAAGTATTGACTCACAGTGTGCGCAGCTGCGGCGCGTGCGCGCACAGCTCGGACGGCAGCGCGGCGAGGCGCGCGCGGTCTGCGCGCAGCGTGCGCAGGCGCAGCGACCCGTTCAGCGACGGCAGCGAGCGCAGCCCGCGCGCCTCCGACAGCACGCTGCGGCACAGGCACAGTTCAATAATGAGGATCACTCATTTCATCTGATATTGTAGCGGTGTTTCCACATCGCGATAAGTTTTGTAGAGTATGGTCGTATGGTTACCAAGTGTAGCGGGTAACGTCCAATTACAAGAAGTTAGAAAGTTAGTTTGAAATGTGTACTTCATGATACAAAACGTTGCTCTACAAGAAGCAACTGCGATGTGAATGCACAGCACGGCATAATGACACGGAATACGGGAACTTTACGAAAGAAGTGGAGTCAGTGAGTACGTACAGAATGGATAAAAAGTTAGTACGTACGTAAAACTCTAATATTGGTCTATTTATAATAAAGTAAGTGTATTCTTACAGCAAAATATTGTATGTATTATTCAAAACTATAAAATAATTTAATCAACAATTTTAGTTTCCGCCAGTTGTTTGTTGCGGCGAGGACGCAGTGGCTCCTCGGCGGGCCCTCGGTCGCTCGCTTTATAGTGCGGTAGATGTTGTTGTTATTTATTTTGGGTCAAACGGCGAAGTTTCCCCATTCGGCGGGGGAAATGAGATTACGCCCGGCGACCCCCGAGACGCGGCCGGGACGCGGCCGAGACGCGGCCGGCTTCATTAGCCGCGCCGACCTTCATTAATCTTGCTGAGGTCTCTCAAAAATGGCATGCACCATGAAAGGCATAAATGGCCGCCCATGAAGTCGGAAGTCGGCTTAAGGCTCGCGCGGCAATGAGCGCGTGGTCGCAGCGCGTGGTCGCAACACCGCGCTCATTACTCACCGCCACACATCGGCGGCGCTCGCTCGTCGCGGACACCTTACACGCGGACATTCACGTTTAACAAAATCGATGGCGAGCGAGATGTCGACTGGCGGCGGCGGCACCCAACGACCGCTCATGTCTCACTCGAGGACGGCGCGGACTCTTACCCAGCGAATTAAAGTCCCGTGTCGAGGGTCAACGCGCGCCCGCCCCCGCCCCGCCACCCTCGCCGAGATGTTTGCTCACATTTACAAGCACATATCGGCCTACCGGATCTGTCGAGTGGCTGTTTTCCCCGAGATATATTCGCCTCGACATTGGGAGGGTAATTTGTGACGTGTCGCAGGAAACCCACCGAGTGTGACGTCAGCGCTGGCACTGAGAGCCTCCGCACATGTCACCGGCCACACGCCTTGAGGAGTATCTTATCGTTTATTGGTATAAAAATACGAAATCACCATTCAGCGTAAATGTCTGACACCTATAGTTTTTCAGCCCTCACTCTGTTTTCTACTGATGAAGTTTCTACGTTACGACGACGTTACGTAGAAACTTCATCGACGATCATTCTACTAAATATAGGTAATTTGTGAGCTTATCAGAGTAAAAGTAAGCTTTACTGATAAACAAGCTAACTATTGTGTAACGGCAGTGGCCGAGCGGCGGCCGCGACTGCAAACCGGTTGCCAAACGGTTTTTGCACAGTTTGTCGTTACTCCGAAGGACCGATTACGCCATTGATTGGCGTTGCAGCCGGCGGCGGCGGCGGCGGGCGTGGGACCCGCAGTTTGTCAACCTTGATCGAGTGCCGCCGAGATTCAGGTTTCTTATTTTTGGGGATCCGCGCGGTACAGTTCACAGTAAAGGTAGCTCTATATTTTTGTCGTATCTCCTCTTATAATGTCAGATACCTTACGTACACCTCAAAGTTTGCAATATTAAGTTGATATCCTGGAGGTGGGATGCCTTACGGTAGAAGAAACAATTAAGATCTCCAACAGGTTTGTATCATAGAACATATTTTTAAATGTTGAAATACAAACATCATATACGCCTTAGGCAGTAGTGGTCATTTTGTGATTCATTAAAATAAATAAGTAATTATAGTTGCACCAGGCGTGTACAGTGCAGCAACTGCACGATTTAACTAGAGTCTAATTACTGTTTAATACATATCAGCACTTACCGCCACAATGTAATTTAATTGCTATTTATAGCCAGTATGCGAAAGCCACAAACTAACAAACATTTTTAATGTCATTTTAACTTTGTGATTTTAAATAAAACTATAAACCAGTGACGCCGTTTAACTCAACTAACTAACATCTTAAGACTGTAGGGCAGAAACCCTACATCTATTGGTCCTTCGAGGATAAAAGGTACATTTGCTTTTCTTTATCTTTTCACGGTAGCGAATCAGTTTGTCTGGCCTCCCACAAGCGGGTCTCACCAGGCAAATTGAGAAGGTGCATATACCGTGTGAAGGGAGAGTGAGCATTGCGTAACTTAAACAACTGTGCACGTGGACTATTTACTCGCTACCGGTGTCAAATACGGATAGTGCGTGAGTGTTTCTACTAGTGCAAACCAGCAACTTCTGGAAAACTTCCATTGAACTTTTCTAACTTACGAAGAAAGACATAAGCTACTTACCAACATGAGCAACATCGAAGATCTATTAGCAAACCAAAACCAGGTGTTCGAGGCGATGCAGCAACTACTTCGCAATATCAAGAAATATCCAGCCGACCGCAAGACTTCACCTTAAATCAAAAAACGTCTGGAACTGCTGGAGTCATATTGGTCTGAATTTCAAGCCATTCATGTTGAACTGCGTGCATTTAAAGACCACAACTATACTTACTTTTCTGAAAACTATTATTAAGAAAAAAACTTTTACAACGAAGCCCGAACCACTATTGTGCAACAATCAAAAATAAGCGAACAACAGATAAAAGAAAGGTCAGCTTTGAAAACAAAATTAACTGAACCTGAGGTGTCCGGCGAACGTTCTACCAGTCAACAACAACTATCAAACATTCAGAAATCAACAACTGAAACTGTATCTCAAGGTAACGCTCTAGCAAGGCCGAAGACATGATACGTCGACGGCGTAGTAACTTTAAGGCTTTTTCGAGGACACTAGCTGCTATCGACGTGGAAGATATTAACGAGAAGTGGGAGTATGACGACACTTTAAAAAACATCAAAGTCAAAGTCAAATCATTTTATTCAACATAAGCCTTCACAGGCACTTATTGACGTCAAAACTATAAATCATAAAACTAAAAAAAATTGTTTAGACTAAACTGAATCTACCACCAGTTCGGATTTTGGGAGAGCCTTCGACTGAGAAGAGCTGGCAAGAAACTCAGGAGGCTTATTTCTTTTTCTCCATCTTTTCAACCAAATTACAATCATTTAATATAATAGGTATGCAAATTTTGTACAATTTTGTACACATTAATAATACGAGCCAGTGCAGACGACTTATTTTCACACGCACTTGTCTGCAATATAGTCATTTACCATTTCGCTCTCTTAATTAAAACATGTTTAAGGGGGTGCAGCGCGGACGCAAAACTGCGAGTTTCAAGTTTCTTTATGATAGCAAGCGAGCGGCGCGTGGCAATGGTGTGACAACGGCGCACGACTACGAATACGCACGCACACTAATATCTGTACAGAGTAGGCTGGTAATTTAATTAGAGCAATGTTTACTTTCGTAAAATCATAGGCGTTTCGGTAAAAAATAAGAAAAGTCTCAATATTTTCATATTCATATTTTTTAATGGAAAAATAAGACAACAGTGACCTGCGGAATATCAATACAAACATTTTGATGTCGGATCATTGTTTCATTTGGGCTATATTTACAAAGTTTCTGAAGAAATAAGTTTTTAGATATCATTATTTTACGTAATGTTTATGCAGTTTCTGGGTATTTGTTTCAAATTCCAAGACAACCATGACCTTGTGAAAGGATCAAGCTAACCTACACTAGTCCTTTTATTGTATAAGACATATTCAGCGCCTAGCACTAGTGACTTAAAAACACGTAAATTTTCAAATTCCGCGCTGCACCCCCTTAACGTTTGATGTTTTAGTTTTTTGAATTTAATATCTGTCAACGCGGTTATTAAAGTGTTGTGTTGTATGATTGTGTGGTGTGGTGGTGTGTGGTGTGGTGGTGTGTGGTGTGGCGGTACTGACAGCGTGGTGAGGTGCGGCAGGCGCTCGAGCGCGCGCGGGTGCACGCGCGACAGCGGGTTGGCGCGCAGCTCCAGCCGTGCCAGCCGCCGGCCCAGCGCGCCCTCCGCCACCTCCTCCACGCGGTTGCCGCCCAGCGATAGTTCCTCAAGCAGCGGCAGCAGGCGCAGCGCACCTGGCACCTCCGCCAACAGGTTCTCGTCCAGCCGCCTGCACACAAACCACACGCTCATTGGCAACGGTGACGGTGACGTAGCTACAAGAACAACAGCAGCCGTGCTGTAAATAAATTCAATTATATTATAATAAAATGATTTTGTTTTAAGTATTACTGTTTCGGAAAGTACTTAATAAATAAACCGATTTTTCTTTACTATTAGAACTATAGGTGATGTTACTTGTCTGATTCCTATTAACACGGTAATGACTTATAAGAAAATCTTTAATTTAGCGCCTCTTTAGGAAACATTAGCAGAGCTTCGCGGTTCGCGAGCACGCCGCCGCCACCGCCGCCACCGCCGAGCTATGTCACTGTCACTAGATTAAGTGGCGCCGTTTATCGCAGGCTGCGGCGGAGCGCCCCGCCCGCCCCCGCCGCCACGCCGCCCGCCCTCGCGTCCGCCCTACTACAAGACTAATAGGTTTATTGCCTCGATCAGAGTTGTCACCGGCCTGTCGACGGTTACTTACTCTCACTGTTACTGCCATTATGCATAAACTTTAGTGATCATAACAAATTGGGTTCAGCTTTATTAACTAACCTAAAATAAATTACTATTTGAAAAATACAATAGGTATTTTTAAAGGAAATTTAGAAATATTTACTGTTAATTGGATAAAAAGTTGGCTGCAATTAATTTATATTTAAGTACTTGATTAAAATGTGGCGTAATACAATTTTATATACCAATTTGTTTTGTACGTGATCCGTTGGACTGCCGAGGCTGGCTAAGTGACTGACTAAGTGGGTAACAATTACGATATCATTATCAAAAACATGGGAGATAACTCGCGGCGGGTGCGCAGGCTGTGATTTGTCTCCGACGGGCGGCGGCGTGGGTGGGGGGAAGGTCTCGTTATCAGTGATTAATCATCGGCTGTTAGACGGCGCGTGCGGCTGCGCGTCGATCATGGGCCCTTATCTATCGACTCCGCCGCCGACAGCGACGAATAATGACACTGATTAGAACCTTCTGCGTGTGCTTGACGGCAACAGCAGCTTCAAGCAAGTGCTGTTAAAATAATTAATCTATTCGTCAGTAAGTTTTGAATATTAACAAATATAGCAAATAATCTGTTTCCTTCTATTATGCTTTTATTTATTCTGAGTCTGACTGCTTGGACAAGTAAGCACTAGTTGGACTTCGCCGGTTAGGTCGCGTCTGCCAGCGGGAGCGGAAGCGGAGGCGAGCGCGGGATCGGTGGCCGTCCGCTGCCACCGACGACGACGTAGTTGCGTTTATCGTGTGGCTTGTAAGTAATCTCCAATGACACAATTAACCTCCGCCCAAGCTGCCGTTAAACTAACCGATTTACGGTCGCTGCTCTTTATCGCCGCAACTAGCTGTAACTGACTTCTCCGTAACTGCCGAGTTGAACTCCTAGCCGTCGGTTTAACGGCGACAGATAAAACCTGACTCGTTAAACAGATATCTGCGATAAGCCCGCCGCGCCGCGGTCGCCGCGTCATAATAACTTTGTTACTTTATGATCACAACTTTTATAGTGGATATTGTTAGGGTTAAAGCTAGTTTTTGGGTAACTCGTACATGTCTACAGTGAGCGTAAAAATCGTAGAAATATTGTGTTTTCTGACATGGTTGTTTTTTTTTATTTCATCTATTTATAAAATAACATACAACCATGTCAGAAACATAATGTATGTTATGTTATGTATATTAGTGAACGTTAGTAAACTCACAGCACTCGTATGTTGGGCGTGTTCTCGAAGGTCTGCGGCTCGATGTGCGTGATGCGGTTTCGCCGCAGCACCCTGCAACAGAACCCTGGCTGTGGTTACACTGGCGCCCGCGGACGGCTCCGGGGTTTCCGACGCGAGAACCCGGCGCGGCGGCGCGGCGGCGCGGCGTGGATGGAAAGACATACACAGAATTAATAACAGTTACACCCGGATCGCCAGCGCCGCCGCCGCCGCCCGGGCGGATCACTGGCCGCGTGCTCTGATCCGGCTCCATTACACATCACTCAAGAGAATTGATATTCGAAATATTGCGAGGCGTCGTCGTGCCTCTTCACATTGCTACGTTAAGAAATATGTCACAAAATAATTGATTGTTAACGAAATTGTAATATAAAAGCTTGTAACAGGTTTGGTCAGGGTCAGCCGAAACACCTTAGATGACGCTGACCTGGGCTTGGACCTACTTAGCTAACTAACAAGTTTATGAAAATAGCGGGGAGTCTGTTGTTGGAACAATAGGTCCGTTGTTCTTATAATTAAAAGTCATGCGTCCATAGCCCGATATCCATCTGGATGTCAATCCGAAGCTGTCGCCGGTCCGGGTCGGGTCAGCCGGCGCGCCGGCCGCCCAGGCCGCTGGAATTGTCAGACCTTTTTCAAAGTCGCACAAATATACTTAGTGGAGCTCCTACTGACGACGCTGGTGTTACACGATAAACGAAAAAAGGTCAAATGAGCTATCAACAAATACAAACTTTTTTTAATTAAAGATAACTTTGACACTTTACAAAATTAACTGGGAGAAATAAGTAAGGTCGAAAGAAATAATGAAAGAGACGCGAATTAAATCCGCGCTCGCTCCTCCGATCGACGGGGTCGATGCTGGAGCGTGCTGTACATAATTGATCAAAGGCTGTCATTGTCTTCAATGGAGTGAATATCCGTTGTTCATTTTAGACATAAACCGGAATTAACGAGTTTATTAGCCAATGACTCTTGGCACGATAACAACTATCAACAGAGTAATAAAAATCTTGTTGGCTTCTAACCACACAAAAATTGATAATAATTATTTATAATCCATAAAAAATTCGTAGTCTGTACATTGATTAAGTAATAAGCTAATCATGGCGCTATATTTCTAAGTTATGGCGTCGTCAAACAAATGGATTGACCGTCGATTCGCTCGTAAACGAACGGCCGCGGCTGCACATCAACAGAATCGGCTTGTTATGGCCGTTGGGGGAGGAACGAACCGCACGGTCGGGCCCTGCGGACGCTGAGCGGCGCCGGGCCACGCCGGGGCACGCCGGGGGACGCCGGGGGACGCCGGGGGACGCCGCACAGTGGGCTGAAATTCGCCTTTCATAGACATCTAATATGCTCTCTTAAAATGTCTTCTTTTAAGGCTTGAATATGATTGGATATATCATATAGATAACTAAAAATATCAACATTGTGTATACGTGTTGCACACCACGCGAAATAGAATTTTTCTTCTAAAAAATTGTATGGAGCCGACATGAAAAAAATTATTATCTCAACAATCGCACGATTGGCCCTAATAATATTCAAGGTGCTTTATCTTTGAGTTATTTGCAACCTTTTGACATACTCTGTTACACGGCCACAGGTGCGCTTTTTTAAAAAAAAAACGTCGATTACAATTTTTTTTTTTAATTTTTTTAAAAGCGAATGAAATGGTTGATAACCATTAAAACGTCATAAACAATAAGCAACCAACTACTACTACATATTTTTAATTGACTACTAAACAACTACTTTAATATACCTATTCTACATCACTATTATCCGAATCTAACTCGGAGTCGGAGTCTAATTGGGAGACATCTCTAAACTCAAATTCTGGTTCTTGAAGTATCAGCAGACTAAAAGTTTTATCGAAGAATTTGTCTTGCTTGTGTTGCTTTCTTTGTCTTTGCGTACAAAATGGGTCTTATAGATGAAATAAGAGGATCAGAGGTGAGAAGAAGGAAATTAAAAATGTCTTTATTGGAACTTCCTCTGCTCTTCTTACGGGAGTGATGTTCCCTAAACCTTCTAAAATCCTTGTTACGAGCTTCCTATGCCTCTTCAGAAAGCCTTCCGATTGGAACAATTGAGTTTCCAGCATTAATTTCAGCACCATGCAAAAGGACTTTGTGTACTGTTGCAGACATATAATACCAGTTAAGCAACGTAATATACCTTTCAGCAGTCTGGAACGTATACTTTTTGAATTTTTCAATATTTACATGTTCACCGGATGTTATTGCTTGTAAAATGACAGCTAATCGGCGAATCAGTTCTTTATCCAATCCTGTAATAGCAGCAGTTTTTCCTGGATTTTCAAAGAATCTTCTCGCTGTATTGCCATTGTTGGTAGACCTTGCTTCACCACATCAATAAGTAAACCAAGCTCAGTTTTGAAGCGGTCTTGAATTTTTTTTTCCGCGCGTCTCTTGCCTTTTGATCAGCCTTTTCTTTAACAGCTCATTTTTTAATGTCCAACCTGTATGAAATGTGTAAGAGGCATTCCATCATATTTATACGAGCACGCAAGGATGAAATTCCAAAAGTCCATCATATCATCCGAAGTAACCTTTTTCCCTACTGCTTCCATATTGTTCATCTCGGATGGTTTTGCCAAACATATATAACAAGTAGCGTTTGATCTTGCTTCTGAGAGATATGTGCATATCTTAGCGTCAACTTTGATCATCAAAAGTGTGTGACCAACTTTATTACAATCACACTCAGTCTCTCTGAGTGCTGATATTTCATCTTTTATTCTTCTTTCTTCCTCTTTTACGACTGCTTCACTTTCTTACACAAAATTAAATTGCACTGGCCGACAATATGTTGCAGAGCAGGGTTTCGGTTTCTCCCATACTGTCTTCTCTTCACACATCATTTTTAAAGGTACCAATGATGTCGTGAAGACACTGGAGTCGTCTTGAGCAGAATCAATTCTTTGCCTATATAATTCAGCTTTGGCTGGATGCTCCATCAAAACCCCACTTGGATATTAAAATAAACTTTTTGTCTTTAACTTCTTCCGGTAACCACCATTTTATATTCTCCTCGCTGTTATATCCAGCAGAGCTTGAAGTTCTTGCTGAGGAATCTGTAACGGTGATGGATTCATTAATTTCACGTGGATAACACTCTTTTCTCTCTTGTAATGTTGCACACGATAGTAAAAAGGGTAAAAGTTTTTAAGACCTTCTCGAATAGCTGATTCTCTGAATGTTATATACTACCATTTTGATAACTTAAGATATAACAGCAAACCAAGAGCTTTGAGGGGTCTGAACTCTTTCTGCACTGGTTTTCTTATAACGTCTTCAAATTTATTTATAGCTTCTGGATTTTTCATTATATAGTCTATCACGAAAGCCATATCTTCTCGGCCTTCTTCCTTCAACTTGGAAACTGCAGCATGAACAAGCTCATCGGAATCACGTTCTAAACGATCACCACTTTGACTCTTCTCTTGCTTGGTTTCGAAGTCTTCAAACGTCTTCCGAGGTATTTTTCTTTTGGTCATAGTACCAACTGTCGATGTAGATGTTGATGATTGTTCTTCATCTAGGACAACAGATTCAGAGG
>CAUJAO010000113.1:0-32245 GCA_963082485.1 Eudonia mercurella
GGCGTCTGCGGCGGCGCGGCGGGCGTCCGCGACACCTGGCTACACGTTGCGCGGCGTGGTGCCGGCGCCGGGACGCCGAGCACGCCGCTTGCGTCACCGCTCGGGAGTCTAATAAGCGGTACAGAATAGACCATCACGCTGTGACTCAGCCACGAACACGGGCAGTTTTTTTTCATTGCTTTCGTACTACCATTTTTTGTTTTGCTAATTTATTTCTGACGTTGATGTTATTTTTTATTGATTCCGAAAATAGTTTTACTTCTTAGTAGACTAAGTACACATGAAATACTCTTATTTTTCATTTCGTCCTTTCATTCCGTTCACTGCTTATCGCTGTGGGCCAGTATATCTGCACAAACAGATTCATTGCCTCATTTTCAAGTCAAAGTTTCACTATGGGCTCCAAATAAACTATTGTGTGCCACACCAGACGTGTCGTCGTCCACGTCCCACGTGTGAATATCTGGCATGACACGCCTGGCTTGTCATCGGGCCACGAATCGATTAGATAACGAGAACGAAAAATGGATTACAATTCCACGCAACAAATTGGCGGCGGCGGCGGGCGCGAGCATCCTCATTGCCGCACCGCGCGCCTGCTGCGGCCGCGCACCGAGTTTTCCGCGTGACATTTTACGACGCCCGCCCCGCCGCGCCCTCCGTTACCCCTCGCTATCCCTCCGCGTGCCACCGCGCTGCTGCAACTTCCTGCATGCGAATATTTATCAAGTTCGATGACAACGTTTGGAAAGTTTAAAGCGTTGTTTCAACGCTTTAATAAACATTGATGGAGATGACAAACAGCCGTTTACAATATTTATTAACTATAACAATATCGGCTTACAAATACCTATTGTAACATCAACCCGCCTCACAGTGGGACGGATTTCGGATTTGCGGACGTAGGACTTTTTTGTTACATATCATTATTTTTTAAAGCGATCAGGTCTTATTAGGGCAACTTTTTTGTAAACATAATAATATACGAGAAAAATTGAATATATAAAAAAAAATGTATGGGACGATATCTAACATGCTCGATAAGTACCAAGTCTTGGCAGATCCCAGCTTGATATTTTGTAAGGTTAATCTATGGGTGTTTATATATAGCGCCACATACATAGTATTGTTCCGGACTACTCCGTTCTCCAGATATATGAAGCTGAACTTAGGTATTTTTTCTAATTTTTCTTAGGGATTATTTTAAGTACTAAACTCCAAATAGTTTAAAAAAACGGAACAACATGAATATTATGAATTATATATTAATTTAATAAATTACTTTAATTAATTATAAACAATTACTTCCGGTGACGTCATATAACAAAATTAAAACATGTAAAAAGTGAATACAATATATCTAAATTGAGTCTTTAATAGGTTTTAATTTACAAAATTGATTTGTATTGTTCCAGCTTAAGTATTAACAATTGAATTATTCTGTCTTGCTAATATCACTTATGTTGCTTATATCTATAAATTCAGGTTATCTTGAGTAGTAAGCATCTAAAGATTACGAGCTTCAGGAGAGAGAGTCATCCTTTTGAGTTTGGCCATTCTTGGTCGTAATATTGTAAGCTTAGGGTCGGACGACAAAAGAAGATTATGCAATATATCCTAATCTGACGCATACCTGTTTATTTTTCTGGAATGGTGTTCTCTATATTTTCTAAACTCCTTGTTTCTCGCTTCTGAAGCTTCTTCAGAAAGTTTTCCGATGGGAATCAAGCCAAAATAATCAATTATGTCTGCTCCATGTATAAGTATTTTATGGACGCTAGCAGGCATATTATACCACGGGTATAATTTTACAAACAAGATTGCTGTTTCTCGACAAAACTGAGATTTAGAAACATCTACACGTTTTCCACTTGATATAGTTTGCAAAATAACATGGAACCTTTTAATTAAATCTTCATTAATGCCTGTAATACGTGCAGTTGTTTTACTATCACCAAAAAAATTCTGGCCGTGTTATAGCCATTTGTGATTCCATCGCCCTGTTTAACGATATCAATCTTCATTTCGGATCGATTCTTGAACTTGCTTCTTACGAGTCTGTAATGTCTTTATATTCTTTTCTTGCAGTCCATTGTTTGAAGTCTAGTCTGTAAGCTGAAATATGTTTTATTAATATTTGACATAGTAATCGTGACTTGTTATTAATAAATATAGGTGCAATATATACTTATGTGAAGTAAACACTCCATACATCTGATCCAGGCATGTACAGATGAAAGTCCATACTTTTACATATCTTTATCTACTGGTTTTCTGTAAATTGCGTTTAGATTGTTCATTTTTGAGGGCTTTACTTTACAGATATTACAGGAAACAGCTAAAGTGTCAGAAATATATGAAGAAATTTTGCCATCTCTCATTGTCAAGAGCAACTCGTGACTAACAGATAATTCTCCTACTTTTGTGGGCTGTAGGACTTTAATTTGGTTTTCAACTTCTTTTCCCCCTCTTTCAGAAGACTCTTTAGTTTCTTTCATGAATCTGGACATACTACTACTACTACCGACAGTAAAATGTAGATGACGGTCGATCGTTTTCCCACATGATAACATCATCTGAAAGAAGCCTTATTGAAACTTAACTTATCATAAATACACTTGAGTCATCAAAATCAGCCTTTTGTTTATAATTGCTCTGTCCTGAAGTCCCATCAAAGTCCCATTTGCTTACAAGTTTTACATTAGCTTTTGTATTTAGTTCTAAATTATTTGCACTTATGAGTCTGAATACAGTTAAGTCGAGCAAGGCTTGCAATTTTATCTGCACTCCTTCTTGAGTTACTGTTATATGTTCTTTTGAGGGATAACAATTCAGTTTTGCTTGTCTGACTTTTAAATATGAAGGAAACAGTCCATAATGCAATTCATTGGCTGACTCTCTCAAACTCATGTACTGCCACTTTGAAAGTTTAATTGACACTAACAAACCCAGTGCCTTTTCAGCTGAATATGCCTTGTTTTCGCTTAAGTGAATGGATATCTTCAGGATGTTTAAAAAGATGATCCACAATTCTGCTTAAGTTTTCATTACCATTATCCTTCAAAGTTCTTACTGTAGACCTTGTTAGTTCTTCTGGAGACAAAGAATCACTTAAAGTTTGAATACGTCTTCTTTTTTGTCTCGAGCTCAAATCGTCAAATGGTTTCCTAGGAGTAAAGGAAGTGGATGCTTCATGTATACTAGGAAGTAGATTTTCTATATTTTCAGATGGCTCAATATCAATAACATTACTTAATGTTCTAAAAATATAACATTACTTATTGTTCTCCGTCAGTAGCAAAAAAACTGGGCCATACTATGGGACTTTCTAACCACTTTTCATTCTTTTTATTAAAATTAGCGTAAGTATGATTAGCATCAATCCATCGTTTCTCTCAGTAGAAGTATACTTCTGACAAAATTTTGAGAAAATCACAGTGTTTTTTTCATTCAATTGCAAGTCAAGCTCCTGTTTTAGATGGTCACAAAATTTTGTACTAAAAGATTTTAAGATTCTCTTTTAAAAGTACAAATAAGTCGATATTACACACAAAATGCTTTGTATCGATCGCAAATATTTGAGAATTGCAAAGAAAGGTTGTTGGTATATACACTCGAAATTTTTCATAAATGCCATAACGGGATCTTAAACTTGATTCAATAAGATAATAAACAAGATCAACTATTTTAGGTAAATACCACAAAATATGTTTTTAACTTGCAGGTTGGTTACAATCTGTATAAGTTAGACTAAATAGACATCATTATACTCGTATCCGTGGTGCGCGTGAATAAGTTGATATGTCTAAAATGCCCATTTTACAGGGGAGCGATTTTAAAGTTTCATCTGTGCTCGTAAATCAGGGTTTAACTTTAGTTCTTGTTGACCACTTGGCCTTAGGGTAATTTAAAAATATTAGATACTATTATTGTCAGCCTATATTATAGGCTGACAATAATAGTATCTAATATTTTTTTAAGTATGATGACACGTACATACGTACGTACGTAGAAGTATGATAACGTGTTATCTAGATGTATGAAACAATACAGTATGAACAAAATCACTGATAATTTTGTATTAAGCTAATAGCTCAATCGGCACGAATTTGATAAAAAAAATCATAAAATTGAAATGTATCCTACTAATATTATAAACGCGTAAAAATTACTGAATTGATTTGGATGAAATTCGGCATACAGATAGTTTATAACCTGACTTAACACATAGAATAGTTTTTATCCCGATATTCCCACGGGAATGAATGGAAACTGTCAAAGCGGTATGAAATCCGCCGGGTCCACTAGTATTTTGACAAAACCTTGGCAGAATCATCTCAGTAACATCCTATTTATAAATTATGTATTATACGGTTATTTTTGTACTATATTTGTAAAAGTAGTTTAAGTAATAATTTACATTAAGTATATTTGTTTATATAAGTATATTTATATAAATTGTATAATGTAGGTTACTGTGCGTTTTATAATATATTATCTTTGGTATTTCTAAATTGTTGTTTTCACCGAATTGCACTTACCATGTTATTTCTGCACCACCCTTTGGTTAACTGGTAGAGAATGCCTCAGGCATTAGGTCCGCCATGTAATATATTATGTTGCAAACGTTTTAAATAAATAAATAAAATAAATGTATTGAGTGATTACTCACAAACAAATGAGGTAAACGCAAGATTATGCGTTTACCTCATTTGTTTTTAAATATACCGTAAATTAAAGATAAGATAAGATAAGATAAGATAAATTAAGATAAAATCTAATCAGGATATATTACCGAAAGTACCTAAGTGCAGCTGCATAATATCTGGAGAACGGGGCAGTCTGGGACAATGCTATGTACGTGGCGCTATATATAAACACCCATAGATTAACCCTACAAAATATCAAGCTGGGATCCGCCAAGACTTGGCAGATCCCAGCTTGATACTTATAAAGCATGTTAGATATCGTCCCATACATTTTTTTTATATACAATTTTTCTCGTATAATATTATGTTTACAAAAAAGTTGCCATAATAAGACCTGATCGCCATATTTAAGGCTATCGATTGGCATAATGAAAATAATGATATGTAACAAAAAAGTCCTACGTCCGAGAATCCGAAATCGTCCCACTGTGCGCCTGTGACTTGTGGCGGCAAATATATAAAAACGTCCAAAGAATTTTTTATTTCTAAGTTTTTAAAAATTTCAAAGTATTAAACACGTTGAAATTTAAAAAAACTTAGAAATTGAAAAGATTATTGTTTTAGAGAAAGGTAAAAGTAGTAAGTAATTCGCTAACCACGGCCACGGTAGAAACGTTCCGTTGTTATACGTACACGTCACTAAACAAAAACATTTTTTGTTTTAGAAATTAAGCTTGGTTGTTATTGTAATCATTATTGAGATATTTCCCATTTCCCATACATTAAGTTATAACCATTTATGTAAAAGATAGCGCAAGCAAGGTAGCCTGGTTTCCTCCAAGCAGATGCTTGGAGATCCAAGTGACAGCGCACGAGCGTCGCGGGGCCCGTATCGGTCGTCCGGGTAATGACGCAGCCCGCGATAAGCGGAGTTACGTGATCCGGGTTGCGGTCGTCCGGGAAACGGTTTACCAATATCTCAGGTATACTGTAGCCACTTTATAATAAATTATAATTTTAAATTGCTAAAAAAATTTCTTATTATTTTATTGTTGTTGTTACTATAAACATTTGACGGCGCTTCTACAAACTATCGGAGCTAAATTAATTGATTCGACGTCATTGTGAAGCGACTGACACTGACAGTGACATTGATAGTTCAGTGACAGCTCGCTTGACGGAACTCAGAGCGCTGGCGACGTTACGTGCGAACGTGTCAAAGTGAACAGAATCGGTTTGCATCTGGCGTAGGCGTCACGCGTTCTGTGGAACGTCTTGATTTTTGTGTTCTACCATTTAATAGCTATGCAATTATAATCAGATTTTGCGATAAAGTTATACCTCATTATTTCTAGTGTGTAACACGTAATTAAAACGTCGATTATAGTTTAGTAGTCGCTTATTTCTCCTCGCCCGTTGAACCACGCCACTCTTGAATATACATGGAAGGCAACGACAACTCCAACATTGGCCATGTGCCTATATCAGAAGTGGGATCCGCAGGGCATTCAAGTGAGGAGTATAGCAGCAGTGCGCCCGCATCTAATCTGCTACAAAGTATGGAGACTCTTCTAATGAAATTATTGACTGCTTCTCAACAATCTTCGACAACGCAGTTGATCCAGTTTGATCCTGACAGTGTGGATGCCGATATTGAAGGTTGGTGCAAAGTAACGGAAATTATTGTGAATAGCAAAAAATTGCAAGGGGCTGAATTGTTACTAGTGCTGACCCATGCTTTAAAAGGAAGAGCCGCAACCTGTTTGACTAAGTTGGACATAAGTCAACTAGAATGGCCACGTATTAAAGAAATGCTACTAGCGAAATTCTCAAGACCAATGCTACCTCAAGATTACTTTGATTGTATCTTACGTTTTCAAATTAGTGCAAAAGAGTCAGCGTGTGAAGCAGCCATGCGGCTTTGGGGTATAATTGAGCGCATTCCACGTGTAGAAATGGCAGAAGACATGATAGCAGGTTTTGTAACATCCGTTTTATGCCTTAAAGACAACTTTTTACGCCGCGAACTAAACTCTCATGTAATATCGACGAGGTCACAATTATTTCGGGTTCTGAGCGGCGTTTCTTTGAAAAGGCGAGCAGACGGAACCGAAAACTCAGACTTAGAAATGAAGAGAACGCGGCTCTCCGAACCTAGATTCGCAGGAACGTGTCACCATTGTGGTATACTAGGCCACAAGGCCATAGACTGTCGCAGAAGAAGGCAAGAAATTGCTTCTACACCGAGATTGAATGACAAGCCGCGTGTGACGACATCCGGCGAGAAGATGCAGCCAACAACATGCTACGTCTGCGGGCAGCCGGGACATATGGCGTCATCGTGCGCTGAGCGGAGGAGCAGTAGCACCCCAACGTCGGCGGTGAAAGAAGTGTACCTGTGCGATCAAAGACCAGTACGAAGCGAGTTGCAGACATCATCTGGTGAGATTGTTTCTTTTCTTTTCGACAGTGGGTCAGCCTGCTCGCTTGTTACTGAACCATTTTCGCATAAGTTTCTGGGTACTCCACACAGTAACATAGTCCTACTCAAAGGAATAGGGAAGTCAGAGACTTATTGTAATAAACAAATTTTAAGCAAAGTCACCATCCAACATATTTCTGTACATATTTTATTTCATATTATTCCCGATAGCCTAATTTCGGAGCCTATAATCATTGGAAGGGATCTTTTGGATCAGGGTGTTAATATTAAAATAAATAGTGATGGCATCAAATTATCAAAACGTGAAACCTCCCAACCACATTACGAAGAAGCGCGTAACATAGATTTCTCTTGTATAGATACTGACTTAGAAGGCGATGATAAGAAAGCTCTTATTAACATTTTACAAAAATTTTGTAGTTTTTTTATTGATGGCGTACCGACCCGTCGAGTGACAACCGGCATTCTGCGCATAGATCCTATAGATTCAAACAAAGTAGTTCAAAGAAGGCCTTATAGATTATCTCCTGTCGAAAAAGATATTGTCCGCGAAAAGATTAGGACCTTACTCGAAGCTGGTGTTATTAGAGAGAGCAACTCGCCTTTTGCTAGCCCCATCCTGTTGGTTAAGAAAAAGGATAACACAGACAGGATGTGTGTTGACTATAGGGAGCTCAATGCTAATACGAAGCCGGAACATTACCCATTGCCTATCATTGACGAACAGATTGACAGGTTGAACGGGGCCCACACATTTTCGTCATTAGACATGGCGTCAGGGTATCATCAGATTCCTATAGACCCTGAGGGTGACAGCATCCCACGAACGGCCTTTGTCACACCGGAGGGCCAGTATGAATATTTGACTATGCCCTTTGGTTTGAGAAATGCCGCATCCGTCTATCAACGTTGCATCAACAGGGCCCTTGGTTCCCTTAAGGAGGAAGTGGCCCTGGCGTACATGGACGATGTCCTCTGTTTCGCTAGGGACGTCCCCGAGGCCTTGGTCAGACTTGAATTAACACTTAAGGCATTGACTGAAGCTGGTTTTTCCTTAAACATAAAAAAATGCAAATTTATGAAAAAAGAAGTCGAATACCTTGGCTATGTTATCAGAGCAGGGGAGATCACCCCTAACCCTCGTAAGGTTCAAGCCCTCGCTGATGCTCCTCCACCAAAAACGGCTTCTCACGTACGCCAATTTCTGGGATTAGCATCCTACTTTAGGCGGTTCATTCCCAACTATACTCGGCTTGTAGGACCTTTATATCCGCTCACAAAATTGAAGGGCCCGATCAAATGGACAGACATCCACGATAATATTCACAAACGGATAGTTAAAATTCTGACAACGGAGCCTGTACTTACGATATTCGATCGCGAACTGCCTATAGAACTACACACGGACGCGAGTGCTGACGGCTATGGTGCCATTCTTATTCAAAGAAAGAACGGCATTCCTCACGTTATATCTTATTTCAGCCGCCGAACAGCCGACACAGAATCAAGGTACCATTCGTATGAACTTGAAACTCTGGCGGTTGTTCGGGCAGTAGAAAATTTCAGACACTATTTGTACGGCCAGCACTTCACTGTCTTCACGGACTGTAACTCCTTGAAAGCATCTAAGTCAAAAACTGATCTAACTCCGAGGGTACATCGGTGGTGGGCCTTCCTACAAGCTTTCGACTTCGATATTGTTCACAAACAAGGCAGTAGTATGGAACACGCCGATTACCTATCTCGAAATCCTCTTCCAGACCCAGTACCAAGCAGTTCCAATAGTGGCGAGCCCTTAGCTCAAACGTTAACAAAATCTGTACAATTCGTAGAACTACACCAAGGGTGGTTAGCTGTAGAACAAAAACGAGATGCCTACATTCAAGATCTTATTGCAAAACACCGCCTTAATGAACTCCCCGATTCTATCAGCCACACCTATGATGTTAGGAATGACGTTCTCTACCGGAAGGTAGAACGCAATAAAATTAGTCGTTGGTTACCCATTGTACCTAATTCGCTTGTATGGACATTGATCAATCATATTCACACTGAGATCAAACACCTAGGCGCTGAAAAGACACTTGATAAGCTTTACGAACAATACTGGTTCCCCCAAATGGCTAAACAGGTACGTTTATTCGTTGATGCATGCATCGTATGCAAGACATCGAAGGGTCCCTCCGGAGCTCAACAAGTTCGTTTGCACCCGATACCCAAAGTAGCATCTCCGTGGCACACGATCCACATAGACATAACTGGGAAATTAAGCGGCAAAAGTGATAGGAAAGAGTATGCTTCAGTCATAGTAGATGCCTTTACTAAGTACGTACTCTTGGAACATACCCCGTCGCTTGATGCCGCTTGTGCAATTAAAGCACTAAGAAAAGCAGTATGTCTTTTCGGCGCTCCCAAACGAATAATATCTGATCAGGGAAGATGCTACATTAGCTCAGACTTCAGAGAATTTTGTAGTAGTCATGGCATAGAACTTCACCTTATCGCAACAGGCGCCAGCAGAGCTAACGGTCAAGTAGAAAGAGTAATGCGAACTTTAAAGTGCCTACTTACCATTATTGAGAATGATCCTCATAAGACATGGCAAGATGAACTTCCAGAAGTTCAACTAGCCCTTAACACCACTCGCTGCAGAGTAACGGGATTCACTCCTACGGAACTAATGTTTGGCATACGCGCGCAATCATTAGGTATAGCTGCAATATCCCCTAATAACGATGAACCTAGGTTAGACTTAGAAACAATCAGGAACGAGGCTTCAGAGAGTATTGAAAACGCGGCACAAAAAGAAGTAATTAGGTTTAACAAAGGTAAAGCACGAGTCAAACCTTTCTCTCTAGGAGATTACGTTTTTGTCAAAGGTAGCGAACGCAGCCAAACGAAACTTCAACGGAAGTTTAAAGGGCCTTTCCTTATAATTAACGTTTTAGACAACGATAGGTACGAGCTCAAACATATCGATGGTTCCAATCGCGTACTAAAGTATTCCCACGAGAACTTGCGTGCAGTACCCAGAGGCTTTGAGGGGTGGGTTGATGTTGCCACTGTGTTAAATGATGTCGAGGCCGAGACGGCGACTCATGGTCGGGAGGACGAGGGTGTAGCCTCATCAGATGATGAAAGCGACACGCTTTCAGTAACGAGTTCCCGCACCATGACTGCCAGTTCAATGACTTTTTTGTCCATCCAAAGGTTGTCTGGAAGAAATCACTCTTATTGATAAGACCGCCCTTTGTACTTGTACTTTTTATGTATTTTTTTGTCAGAATGTCTTTGGTGTACAATACAGTATATTTATCTTATCTTATTATCGAGAACTAAATGCTTCTCGGGAAAGGACGCACGTACCCTTGTATATGAGTTTTTCACTGCTCCCCTAACCTCTCCTCTTTAAAGTATATAGATATCTATCTATCTAGATAGATTGGTAGATAGATAAAGTTGGTTGTTTGTGTATTTGTATTGTACACGCTAATATACGAAAATACTGAATGGATATACTCGGTGTTTTCATATATGTGTATGTTTCGTAAGGGTAAAGAGCGCAGATATTTTTACAGTAGTAACTTTCAACCTATTAATCTAGCCTAATCGGTTAAAAGGTTCTTGGTTTATGTATTTTGAATTACATTGTAAGAGTGGATCCTTCTATCATTTGAAAGTATTTCACTATATGATTACAAAACTAATGCCCACGCAGACAGAAACGTGGGGCAAAAGCTGCTTATGTTATAAACTAGCTTTTGCCCGCAGCTTCGCACGCGTGGACTACATGCTTTTCCTTAACATTATTTTAACAGTATGTAGAGAAAAAGTAGAAAATGATGATGATAAAAATAATGTAATGTGAACGTGCGTTTCTTAGGAGAGACTTATACTTACCTACTTTATCTATCATGAATACGCTGTATCCTTGCCCTGTCCCTATCCCTTCACTATTTTTGTGTTTATCCATGACTAATACCTAATAAGAAATCATAATCATAAGTAAGTAATTAAATTAAAGTATTTCCTTATAAACAACATTTTTAACAATTTTGGATGTCGGTATTGTTGATATATTGCACCTACTACACATACAAAAGAAAAAAGGCCATTCTACAACCCTAAAAACATAAGAATAATAAAAATCGAATAATAATGTCAGAAAAAACATCGTAAGAAAACCTGCACATTTTTATTAGGAGGGGGCGGCGTCGTCATTCGTCAAAGGTTTTTCGTTAGGTGGAGATGGAGGTGCCGTGGGCATCGACGCCGACTCCTCCAAGCTGTCTATCTCGCTGAGATCGACTTCGAGCTCCTGAAACACATCAGGAGATGTGACACATGGAGCCACTTCTGGGGTGGTGACGACAGCAGACACTTTTGAAAACTTGGCACGGCTCGATAGCATCTTCGCTCGTTTGAGCCGATGTGCCCTTAGCGTCTCCGTCCCACACACTTCACAATAGCTCCATTTGGGAGCTAGGATGTGTTTGCACATATGACATCTCTCTAGTTCTCCCAGGAGCTCGTCGTATGACAGACTACATAGCCTACATTTATCTGAAAAAACAAATAAACCGTTAATAATTGCCGTACTAATAATACCGAAAGAAAAACAAATAGGTTCTTATGACGTCCAAGCAGAGTTTCTTGTTGAATGTGGCTAATTTAACATCTTGTACTTGTATAACTTGGTCATTTAGGTAACTGCGCTTTATAAAATTATCGGTATTTACCTAACCTTAATAAGTTTATACTTAACTATCACAACATTTAAAAAAAAAGAAACCATCTTACCAGTTACTCTAAAACCCTACTTCCCACAAGACGGACAAAATTTGGCTTTTTTCCGAATCAAATATGTGTCTTCAGGCTGCAACATTATTAAAACATGAGTAGGTATAAAAAAATGTAGTCTGTAGTTTGAATATCACTGTAACAATGTTATTATGTACATGTATACCTACATAATTAAATTACAGTATTGTTTATTACTTACGATTTTTTGCATGTTCCTAATAATGTCAATATAATATGTTGCACTGCGTACTCCGCTAGAATACGTCCTTGTGACGTAATCGTTGCCAATTAACTGAAGCAGTCACAATCATCATCGCATCTAAGAGGAATGCATCCGCAATGCAATGCTTCTAATTTTTAAAAACGTGAATAGATACAGTACACAGATGAGTTCAACTCGTCTGTATACTGTACTTACCGTGAGCTCTGATTATGATACTGATAGTATGGTAGCCAGAGCTCACGTTAGGCGCCGCGGATTATACCTAGGTACCTACACTTACTTATTTCCTATCACTGATTCATTTATTAAGTAGTTAGAAACCCATCTACAGAAGTAATTGTTAGGTAATACATTCTTTATAGGATTCCTATTTTTGATTTGCTACACTACTGACCCCTTATGTACTTATCAGAAAATGAAATTAAAACGATATAAAATGAAAATTATTTCGGTAAAATTGTTACACGTCAATGTTTAACATTGATAAGTTAGGTCTATCCCTATCCCGTCCCTATTTAATTCCTATATCTATGCGTTGAGCCATTTTATACTTACCAACAGACTGTAAAGACTTAAAAGTATTTTTAATAATTTTGCCTTTGTAAAGACTTTTTTACACAACATTTCATCCCGCATGATCCTTCCCCAAGGACAGAATTCCCAAAAAACCTTAATTTGCGTTAATCTTCAGCCCAAACCCAAAATTCGAAGATACCAACTCAAAACTGACCGACTTTTATACAAACTTTCATCCCTTATTTCACCCCCTTAGAGGTGGCATTCACAAAAATCCTTTCTTAGTAGATGCCTGCACAATATAAAGCATATATGTGCAAAATTTCAAGTCTCTAGACGATTTCATTATTCCCATGACTTCATCCCCCTTTTCACCCTCATGGGGATGTAATAATCAAAATTGCTGAGACACGTGTAATTTATTTTTTAATCTTTAGTCCAAACACAAAATTATAAGATCATTACTTCAAAACTGTCGGATTTTCATACAAACTTTCACCCCCCTTTTAACCCCCTTAAAATTAGAATTTCCAAAAATCCGTTCTTAGTGCTCATCTACACTACCAAAGGAACCTACGTGCCAAGTTTCATGATTGTAGCTTCAGCCGTTTGGGCTGTGCGTTGATGGTCAGTCAGTCAGTCACTTTCTTCTTTTATATATTTAGATAGAAGAAGAAGATTATTTGTAGGAATAATAAGAGACGTAACGGTGTACTTTTTCTTTTTTTTATAACACGTAATTTATTCGTAGCTTAGATGGCACTTAGTTTGCGAAATATAAATTAAAAACAGAAATCATTTTGCGTTAAGTTAAGTCCCTTTTTTGTGTACACACACAATACAACACGTGAATTCCCATCTGTCCCCATGTGAGGACATGCGTTAGGGGCATGACAATAAAAGGAGAAAATGTTTACATAATAAATCCCAAAGCTGGAACTTATGCTATTAGAAAATTGAGATACGTATTGCAGAAGTACGAAATCTATTATTGTCAGGTTTATTTTTTAAATTATTCTGACAGTACGCGCCTGCACATATCAGATCACCACAAACTGTCAAATTTCCTCAATAGAAAAAAAGTTCAATTGTAATTTGTTCGCAACAAAATTTGCGTAAAATTATATGTAAATAATTCCTCAATAGACTTTTAACTTTATTTGTATTAAATTTTGGTTGGACATTTATTTAAAATAAAACTTAACATTTTGAATAGTGTAATTTGCAAGCGTTTGTACAAAAAAACGAGGCTTAGCGTAGGCCAGGAGTATGGAGTATTTTTCAATATATATATAAATAATTTTGATCATAATAATATGATCCAATAATAAAAGCCAGCCCTTGTGGCATTTAAGCAAAACAATATTCGATCATGATAAATAGATTTATACCTATATAGGTAGACAGCGTATGATCGGATTGATGAGACTTTTTCGTCTCAGTAGTGCGGTTTTTGTTATAATTAACAACAAGACTGATGCGCCTTTTAGTTCGATGTTAACCTTATTTTTATTTATTTTATTTTATTTTATTTGGGAAACAAACAATACAAAATAGTAAATATAAAAAATGTTACAGACAAGTTACACAGTAATCAGTAAAGTTTCCACTACTAGTTGACACATATAAAAAATAATAATAAATATTTTATTTGCATCTTAAGCAAATTGGCTGTCATTATTCCTTTATTAAATAATTGATCAAGAAAAATTCTGTATATTTTTATACTTACTTAAAAAATATATTGTCATCTTTAGAGCTTCTTTTGTGTCAACATGAGTTTCATTTGAATTTCGCGCGCGGCACAGGTCGCCGGGCGCGACAATGCGCGACGATGCGCGACAATGTTTTGCAGCAGGGCGCGCTCCGCACCCCTCAGCTTGCTTACGCAAAGCTCCGGCTCTTACGATTGTATTATTTTTCGACGTAGGCCTTTAAGCCGATGACGTCGTCTTAAACCTATCACACGACTTTCGCTGTCATGGGAAGAGGATACCTTGTTTATTTTAAACACGCATGTACGGTCAGCATAATAATGATCCAAACCCCACCGAGGCCTAAAATATACAAGCATTTATGTAAAAAATATCGTTATTTTTGGTGTTTTTGTCAAACTTCTTTGTAGCAAAAATAGCCTCTAAACTGATCAGTTACAAGAAAGTAGACCTAAATATTAGTGACCATTAATAAGGATTCTTCGATTGTACAACAGCGCGCTGCTGACCGTACCTCATTAGCCTAGCCGCCGCCGCCCTCGCGGACCCTCGTAAATGCGGCTTTTTGTTCCCGTGCCCCCCCCCCCCCTCTTCTTCCCCCTGCGCCCCCGCGACGTGACTGACACCTGTCAGAGATACAGCCTCCGCGCCGGGCCTGCATATTCCCGCTTTATGCTGGATTCGGTCCTGCGACGTGCGACGTGCGACGTGCTCCGAACAACGCGACTGCGATGAAATGCGTTATGCCAGTTGTTTATTCCAATTTCCATTGCAAAATTTATTTAATATCCATAAAGCTTTATTGTTAGGTTTATTAGTTTGATTTTGTTTTTCTTAAACAATTTTTAAATTTTTCGAGAGTACTGTAGTGGTACTGTATGACATTGTGGAAATTGAAACTTTTACCTGATGTAAAGTTAACTTATATTTTTTTTGTATTTTTTTACATGTTGTGGTTGTTTTCTATATTTTTGGTGTATATTGTAATGGAAAGTGTCCTGCTATGATAGGGCATTTTCCAATATTTTTGACGCTGTAAGGGAAAAAGAGTTGGACACTTGCTGAGTTTCTTGCCGGTTCTTCTCAGTACAAGATCTCCCGCCCAGAGTAGACTTACGAACCGATGGCATAGATAGATGGCATGGCATGACATTCACAAGAGCTACTTGTAGCCTAAACTGAATAAATGATTTTGAGTTTTGAATTTTATTACTCTTTAGTATTTTTAAATACCGATTTAAGAAAAAAGTTAACGATGTAATATAAGTTCTGACATTTTTTACCTACTATATTCTCAGTAAGTAGTATCTCTAATCACAGTATGAAGTGATTAAGCCCCAATCCAATGAAATGTACTTCAAATGTACCCGTGTATTGCGAAGTGTATCGAAACATGAAGCCTCATTAAGCATTGCTTACATTTACGAGGGCGCTTGCGGTGGGCAAGTTCGGCGCTGCTAATGAGCCGCGGCGATTAATGTGAAACGTCGCGCCGCAGCCACACCGCAGCCGCGCCGCAGCCGCACCGCAGTCGCACCGCAGCCGCACTGCAGCCGCATCGCAGCTGCACTGTGCAGCATCAGTCACTCTCACCTGCCGGCCCACAAGTTACCTCTTCACGCCTCGTTTGAAGGACCCCATGTCATAAAAAAAGAGGGAAAACGTGTGCTGGTAGATAATTCCATCTTTTGGAAATGCGACAGAGAATCGAGTCACCAAATTTCTTTGTGTGAGATAGTATAGCGGTGACTCTGGAAAGCAACTCGCGTACTCCTACGGAGGAAGGGAAAAGGTTGGATGAGGTCAAAGAGTTCTTCAGAGCACTTGCCGTGGTATAAGTGATAGAAGACACTTAGTAACGCTATATCTCTACGCAATTGCAGGGGTTCGAGAGTATTAGCGACCTCTGCATTACCGATAATACGTATAGGACAATCTGTCCAAGGCATCGAGAAGAGGTCCTTTGCGGAACCGTCTCAGAGGAGAGAGAGAGAGAGAGAGAGAGAGAGAGAGAGAGAGAGAGAGAGGCTAGACCGCACCTGTATCTTGTATAAAAGCCACAATTGAACATCAGGCGTAAGATATCGCCGCTCCCTGTTCAGAACACCGAGTTTACGTAAGTTTTAATCACGGCTTCGATGTAACTAGTCCCTTTGGTTTCGATCGCATCGAAATCGGATCGCATTGGATCGGAATGGCGACTTTTTAACCGTAATCTGATCACAGCTTTTTTGCATTGAACTCAACAAGGCTATAAGAGCCCCTTTGTATATTAGGTCTAATATCCAATTGAGCTCAACCGTTCCTGTGGTGTCGGACGCAACGAATAGCACCAACCCATCTCTTCCCGTGGGTGTCGTAAAAGGCGATTAACGACCCCGTGCATATCGAAGCACCCTGGGTCACCCGCGCGGTGGCCGGTAAACCACTAGAATTCCCAAGGAATGTTGGTATCAGGCAGGCGGCC
This sequence comes from Eudonia mercurella, assembly GCA_963082485.1. Classification (NCBI taxonomy): domain Eukaryota; kingdom Metazoa; phylum Arthropoda; class Insecta; order Lepidoptera; family Crambidae; genus Eudonia; species Eudonia mercurella. Next base: position 16,817 of record CAUJAO010000113.1, read on the forward strand.
GGCCGTAAATACCAATTGCCAAATCCTTAACAAAAGTGTACGACGAAGAAACAAACCAAAGCAGGAAGAAAAAGATCCGATTGAGTTCAATGACAAGATTCACTCGTTTCACTTCAGTCTTGACACGCAGACTTGATACGCAGAAGGAACAGCGTGGGGGATAGAACGGACACCTGGGGGACACCAGCGTTCTTATTTTAAGCAAACATCTCAATAAAGTTTAAATGTATTAAAAAGGTTATATTGGGATAGCCGCTCGATTAGTGGGAAACAGTTTCGATATAAATGTTGCAAGGTTCACGTAAGAAGTAGAATATCTATTCCTTGATAGAAGCTGTTCGTGAGCTCGCGATTGTGAACGTGCGCCACATGTGAAGCTCCGGGCCGGTGCGGACGACGCGGGGGGAGGGACAAGTGCGCGGCTAATTGGGTTAAAGTTAAAGGTTGCAGCCGCGGCTTACGAGGGTCGCCGGTTGTTGCTGAAACCGATATTTGTTCACGGACTTAGCTAATGTATTCCGACATGACACACGCTATGTCCGGTAAACCCATCGCAGTAATTAATATTATCAATTCATACCGTAGCTAGTTGAATTATGTAAACGAATATTTTCTTACAGCAGGAGCTATTCTTTGCCAACCCCAAAGCTAAGTTACACCTTTTGAAACAAAGTCCGGTGACACCTAAAGTAATTAAAAGTTGACTTACGGCAGGCGGTGGGCGAGGCTGCGTCCGACAATGTTTGCTTTGGGAATCGCCCGGTGTGTTAACGTACTTGCTGTAACTTGATGAGGGGGAGGAGTTGGGGCAGGAGAGGGGGAGGGGGCAAACACAAACACATTTGAATCCAGCACCATCGGTAGAATTAAGCAATAATCGGAGTGGACACACGCCCGCCCGATAATAACATTAACATTGTAAAAGTTTGTGGCATTCGGTATATTGCGCGTTGTGTTTGGTGTGTTCCAGCTTCATTTAGAAGAAATCTACTCAATGCTTTTTAACATTTTGTTGTGAACTAGCCGTGCAAGTATTTATTTGCTCTATAAAATCATTAAAATATAAAAAGCTCTTTTTGATTTCGGTATACCTACACTTAAGCGGTTACGTTCCCTTTTGTTGCGGGTAGCTCCCGAAAAGTTAGGTTTGCCTTCTTCTGAACTTCTAACTTCTAACTTCGTGTCAAAAAATCGGCAAAGCAATTTATTACTAGCTTCAAAATTCATTCAGTCTGCTTCGTCCAAGTTCCAATTGTATCACCAAAACTTTTATTATTTTCTAGTGTGTGGTTTCCATCTCATTAGGGCTAAAGAGAGTTCCATAGAAGCTGGAGACGCATACAAATAGTTAATGTGTGAATTAATTACATTAAGAAATAATCAAAGCGATAGAACTGTGTCGAGAAAGAGCATCTAGGAATCTGTGATCTGCCTTTCTATAAAATTTATAAATTTTCGTATGTAGCATCATCAAGATTCAAGTTGACGTTACAGCATGTGTAGTATCTCAGGACTGCCCCCGGGCACTAGCATAGCATGCGCGCTCGCGCCCGGCACACACCCGGCGAGCTAACAACGAGAAAACACGATACTTAGTGATGCATGCAGTACAATATCTTTCGAGGAATATGTTGACATTTGAATGAGTGCCTCCGTGCCCCCGTCCCCGCTCACCTGCCCCACTAAGGGACAATGCAAAACTCGAGATGAGCAGAGACGGTATGAAAAGTCATCGTGATAACCGGAACCCTTTACCACGTGAGTCCGGTACGAACTTGGCCGGTTTTTTATTCCCCAGGATTTTATTGCAAACATTCACCCACTAATCCCGAACATGCGTCGGTACACAAACACGCGGTTAAGGGAATATATGCGCTGAGGCGGTGATGTTTTTCTCCACGATTTTAGTAAAGCGCACGCCGCCGCCGCCGGGCGCCGGCTGCGGACCAATCACGTAGGTACAGTACGAGCATTAACATGTAATACATTCGAATGTTGACTCGCCTGTGCTGCTTTTCTTGATTAATTTTAGTACACGTTATAGAACTCGTAATCCGAACATCTTCTTGCTGCAGGTGTTTAAGAATAATACCTCTTACTTTAACTCTATTATCCGTATGCATCGCTTGTATAACGATCTCGCAGCAAAGCATGAATTTTTGGATGTAATGAATGGCAGTCGTGGTATTTTTGTGCGGTCTGTTGTTAGTGTACTTTTTTAGAAATGTTAACATAATTAATTTTGTTAGATTTGAAACTCTCTATAATAAGTAACCTATATTATATAATCCTTTTACATGTTTAGGTTAACAATCTAGTTTTAAGCCAGTAAATTTTATTGTGTTACTCTCTTTGATTGTAATCTGTTTTACAGCTTTTTTTGTTAATAAATAAATAAATAAAACAATGTAACTCTTAATACAATGGAATAAGAGTCAAAACTAGCCAAAAGTGTTCACATGTTAATGCTTGTGCCTATACCCTGGTTTGAAACTTGCCACAGAGCTGCTACACAGTTCACTTGCGCAAATTTCAGGATATTCAACATATTTTCTATACTCCTGTAAGGAATTATTAACATCAGTCTTAGTAAATTGTTAGTGAGTCGATAGTTTGTTTAATCAGATTTTATTTTGCTTTTCTAAACATCATGAGTTAATTGTTTTACCACAAATGAAGTGAAACACTGAACTGAGATCCATCCACATCCACAAAATGGCGGGTTACATATTTTTTTTTTTACATCTCCCTCAATATGGGTATCAAATGAAAGGGCTTGACTAGTAGAATACTATGTACTATGACAAATTTCAAATCCAAGATGGCCGCCACTACAAAATGGCGAATTACATTTTCTTTTTCACATCTTGCTCAATATGAGTATCAAATGAAAGAGCTTGACTAGTAGAATAATGTACTTACAGTATATTGAAAGGGAATGAGGAATATTAACTAACTTCGAATAAATTCGAATAAATGAAGACTAAAAACTTGAAAATTTTTTTTTTATTTGATCAATGCCCTTGATTGATGAGGAAAGTGGTGTGATGTGGGTATCTATTGGAAATGTGAAATTATTTGTACCTATATTATAATACGGTAAGATATATTTAAATCGGTTTAGATGTTTAAAATGATGGGGGGGAAAAGTGGAGATGACTAATGTTTAATCTTTACTGCTTCTCAGTCTGTGCAATTTTGCCAAAGCCAAGTTCCTACAAAAAGCATGAAATATTGTTTTTTTTTTAAATTTAAAACCCCCGACACAAAATAATAAAACTTGAAACCCTATAAAAAAATATATACTTGAAAATATGACCCTACGTAAGTACGTATGCAACTTTTTGCAACTTCTTTCACCATTAGAATGCTACTTTAGCGCTAAGGAACATAGGCCATATTAAAAAAAATACTAAAACATCGCAACCCAGACGCACAAGTGGCTGCGCCCTCAAGCTCCTCAAATATAATTGAAGTATATAAGCTAGCTAGAAAAACTATGACCGCACTCAAACATTGAATTGAATTGTGTTTGAGTGCCACAGCCATGTTATGTCAATGCGTTCAATGAAAAGTCCTGGCTCCCGACTGGCCTGCGCCCTCCGTCAAGATACGGCCGGCACTCCTGCCCGCGCTCCACAGTGCACGCGCGGCGCGGTGCCATCACACTTGAGGTAAAGATACAAACCTTTTGCAAAGGTTACAGAGTTATTACCAAATAATGGAATGCTCTCCCAGCACACGTATTTTCGCTTTAAGGGGTCCTTTAAACGTAGACGTAGAAGCTACTTGCGGATCGGTGAGGACGGCAGGAGAGGCACAATCCTGCTTCATAGGCTGTGGCGTGCTGGACTCTGCTTCTGCGTAACAACATTTAGAGCGGAAACAATTGCCAACTCCACTTTGATGGGAGGATAAGTTAAGTATCATTCGAAGGCTGCCACACCGGCGGCGTGTTGACTGCGGCGCAAGTGGGTCAGCAGGGCGCTCGGTTTCATTGCCACTTGCGCGCCGGTTAGTCACTCAAATGAGTATGGGCTCGCGGAGCTGCTCCATTCAGATTAATGTAATACATTACATAATCTTTATGGTACTACATTTTGTATATGAGCCTAACCCTTCTCTAGTGATTACTCTGCTGGTAAAAATGAGGCTGCTGGATGTATAGCACTTGCCCTTTATCTCTTTTAATGTGATGATAAGGCTGAAAAAAGGAAGCGCCTTTCACCGGAAACTAGCTTGTTGTGGAGGGTGTGTGTGTCTTCCGCTTTATAAACGATGTTCACAACAAAAAAAATCATTGAGTTCCAGTATTAACGACAGCCAAAAGCTACATAGCAGATTCATGTTACAAAAGCTTACAGATAAACATCTACAGTACTGAGAACCATTGCATGGACAAGAGATAAGTAATGGAAAACAAGACATTTCTCTTCTAAGTAATGGAAAACAAGACATTTCTCTTCGCTCTGTAAAGCCAATTTCCCAAGCGTCGTCGTGTAGCCTTATAGCGTTATGTTTATAGCGCGAAACTAAAAACGGTATCCGCGGCCCGAGTCGCCGCGACGCGCCCGCGCACCCCCGGCCCCGCCCCGGAGCACGCGCCGAGCCCGGACAAAACTGCTTATGAAACGAGAACACAATGAGAACTCTAACCAAACCGCTAACACCCTGCACTCCACGTGGCGAAGCAACTCCGACCCGTTTACTGATGTTTGACGTACACTGCAGGTTTTGTTTATCGACACACACTAAAAAGTCATGAACAGCAAGCACTGTACACTAAGGAGCGAGTAACATCGCCGCATCCCATGGTAGCGGTTAGGGGAGTTTTAAATCGTAGGAGCAAAGTTGATTCGGATGGAAATAGCGCGGGTTTACAGCGGCGTCTGCCTTTTATTGATACTTTACAAGTTCAAATTTGCGAAGCGTTTTCAATTTGTAGTTCCATCGCGGGGCTCGCTTCCTTCGATTTAATCTATCTAAATGCAATCTTGATCGAAAAGGTTTGTTTAAGGAAACATTGAGTCTTTCCTTGGAAAATAACTGAAATAAAAATGTTTTTGATAGCTCACGAGCTAGCAGAAGAGCTGCCTGCGAGCGCACGTTACGCGTTACGCGTTACATACAACCGACACAAATGGCTGTCATTCGCATAAATTATTCCTAAGAGAACTTCTTTCGTTGAGTGAAATAGGATAATAAAATGTGTATGTTAGTGTTGTTCTTGAATACTCTTAACTCTTATAGGGTGTTTCTTTTTGGAAGTCGTGTGCGGCTCTGAAATATACGATTAAACCGATGACCGGGAGTGGGGTTGCTGGGTGGTGCAGGCGGTGCGTGGCAGCAGCCTCGCCGGGCAGCCCGCGGCGATCCCGCCATTAACGCCACGCCACGCCATTCAATGATACCACACGTAGGATAGCGGTTTTATAAAATCAGAGCGTCTAATTCAGTCCAGAAAACGTACAGTTTTCACACATTTACAAAAATGTGGCTGCATTGTTTCAGTTTTTCATTTACCTGTGTTAGTTTTTATTTCATGCCTTTCCTTTTCATTCAGCTTCAAACGTGTTATGTATATGTAAAAAAGATATTTATTTATATAAATTAACTGTTTCTTACAACTTGAATTTTTAATTACACGTATTTTTGCTTAAAAAGTTGAAGCGAACAAATAATAATAAGTTAGTGCGGAACTGTTGATAATAAGTAGCATCCCAAACGCCCCGCCCCGCCGCCCCCCGCCGCGCCGCTCATTGTCTCATCTCATTAATTAGCGGGCTACTTGCAGCGGAAGCTCCCGTCACCTGGCAATTACCGAATACACTAAAGTCTGATTTATATGATTAAGATCGTAATAAATTGTTTCAGAAAATTAAACCAATATACATAAATTAACCAGAGATTTGGTACATAATTGTCTCTGTTAAAAGCAAGACATTAAACAAATCTAACTAAGATAAAATTTTGTCTATTACTTGTGATGTGGCTTACATTTTAAAAGAAAAGATAAAGTCATATTGGTCGTTTGTGCAAAAAACTTATCTTTTCTTCCCTTCCCGGTGTCTTTCATTGAAATAAATAATCTGACTTAACAGTAAATTCAGGTATAATTCGTAAAGCTCGTATCATCACATTGATTCATCAGACGCTCGTTTCTGTTTTTGCTCCGCGAATCGTTCAGCATTACACGAACGTTCGTTGGTGAGGCAGCAAGCCACCGATTGATATAGTATAAATATATAAGCTCTACGGTCAGCAGCCAGCGTCGCGGCAATGAACAAAGTTCACTGGAAATCAAAATGTGACCAGTTGGCGGGCGGCCGGTTCCGGCGCGTGCCGAACGGCGGACGCCGCGCCGCGCGCCGCCGGACGCAGCGACTCGCGCTGGAATTGTTTTCGCGTCCGATGTTCCAATATATTTCCCTAAGGGCATGCCTTCATCGCGATATAACTATGTACGCAACTAAGCGCCATTTTAGTACAAAAAAGAAAATAAATTGTTTCTCAAAAATATTTAATAAATGCGAAAAAGTCTTACTGCTAGTCAAAGACATCCATTATTTTAAAATCAGCAATAAAAAAATGTATGGGTTTGGCTTAAGGCCTACGCAGACCGGGACGGCATGGCAAAGTATTTTGCCGCCAGTCAGCGCACTATAGCCGCTTAGATACCGTAACATTCTATCAGAGCCTTGCCACGGCATGCCACGGCACGTCACGTCGAAGTATGCATCGGCAGCTTCTGCTGTATTATTTATATTTCGATATGTTTGAATGTTCATTGGTAAAAAATTAAATTCTTTGCCATGCAGTCCCAGTCTGCGTAGGCCAAAAATCATCACTTTTACTAAATGGGAGTGAGTAATAACAAATCCAGGCTATGCATCCATTTGAATTTTTATGATTAACGAATTAGGTCATAGGTTTGCTTAAGTTTTCAATTAGCAACACATTTTGTTACTAGGTGACGTTACACAAATTAGACGAAGGAGACTGCAGCCACTGAAACAAAATACCATGTCTTGAACAATGACCAAGAGACATATAAGCTTGTTTTAGTTAAAAGGTATCTTTTGGTACAATAATTTGAGACGACATATTATTTTTTTGCAATTTCAGTGAACTGCGCCAACTGTACGGAAATTGCATACAGTTTTCGTAATTTATTGATATAATTGCAAACATAGTAAATTAATACCGTGATCATTTATGCAGTGTGTTACCAACTTACCAGAGTGTGCGTGGTTACAGTCCGCTGGGCCGCAGCACTCGGCGCGGCGTGACGGCGGCGGCGCGGCGGCGTGACACCTCGCCGGAGCCCGGCAAATTTCCCCGCGGAGCGCGAGCTGGATTCACTAACAATAAATAGTACAAGCTATGGCTGCAACTGACCGCTACAGCTTCAGACAACGGTGCTGCTAGGGAGCCATCAACGTGCTCGTACATACAAAATACATACATAACCTTATTTATACACCGTCACTTTTTGATCGTTTTAATTCCGCAGGTGGGTTGATCAGACCTTGAAACTGAACAACTTTTCCTAAGAAACATAAGTCAAAAAACGAGGTTTTTTTTAACTTTCCCATACAAAGCCTCTATTGACCGAGCATGGTTTGTATGGGAAAGTTAAAAAAAAATCTCGTTTTTTGACTTATGTTTCTTGGGAAAAGTTGTTCAGTTTCATGGTCTGATGAACCCACCTGCGGGATTAAAACGATCAAAAAGTGACGGTGAATATAAGAAAACCAACATTTAATATTATTTTTCTTTTTCAACTTATTGTTTAGGTTTGTGAAACACAATTATGATATTATGATAAAATAATAATTGAAATGTAAAATTCAACTCGACTTGTTTCATAAAAATATATTTTAATATAAAACATTTTGTTACTTTCAGAAAGCTGAAATAAAGATTTTCCTAACATGCCCAACAAGATTGTATTTAAAACTTTAATAGGCAACCATTGTTCTAGTTCCCATTTGAGCAGTGTTAATATTTGTAATGGCCGCGTGTGCACCCACATAGCCATAGCCATAGCAGGACAATACGGTGTAATGTAATAACGTGTCTGTTGTCTGTATTCGAACGTAATGGAAGCGATGTTACGAATCAATTGTTCATAAAGTATAAAAGGAGCCCTACCACTTGCTAAATGAATAATTAATATACCCTTTTAAATTGAATCTAAGAATTATTGTTCTCTGATACCGACTGGATCAACATTCTTTAATTAGGTATTATAGACAATCATTAGTTTTTTTGATGTGTAACATCTTTCCGCTTGCCTTCTATATCAGTCTTCGTTGAGTTAGCATTGAGAGTGGTAGTGCTACTGCTTTTTTACAAACTTAATTTGAGTAGATTCACGGGAAAAAAGTTCATATTTGTGCTAATTATAGTAACTCGTTAGTGCGTTAGTCGTGTGCGCATATTGCAATATTCAGAGTGAGAAGGCAAGCGGCAAATTATTGCCTTTCCGTTCCGGCACCGCATCTATCGGCCGTCTCAGCGGGGATACCTCATACCTCACCTCTGAGCTAAAGGACAGATACATATTTTTTAACTCCCTCGCACTTGGGTGGGACATCGAACGGCTCCGAACATACACAATGGCTTTACAACACTCGCCACCAAATAAGTTTCCTTCGGACTCCAACATAGTTTCATCGGTTGACAGCGAGCATGTCTCATTTATAAACGCGCGCAAGCGTAAACAACCGGACTGCGACGACATGGCCAGCCTTGAAGATAGATTCACTAAGCAATTGTCAATTTGGGATGCTAAAATCATTGAAAGTATTGCGATTGCGGTTGGCTCATCTGTCTCTAAGGAGATGACAAAAATATCAGGTGTTCTAAGTGAAATTAATGCAAACATGATTAAGCTTAGCGCAGACAACGTAAACATCAACAAATCCTTAAAGGAGACTAATACTAGGCTAAGTGAACTGGAAAAATCGCTTAATTACTCAGCGGAGCGACAAGATTCTTTTGACAACCGCCTTAAGACGATAGAAGATAAAATGGCGTGCTCTGCTGAGCAGCTGTTGCAAATAAAATCACTGGAACATAAAATATCCACCATGGAACAAAACGCCAGGCAATGCAATATCGAAATCTGCAACTTGCCCGAAAGGCGCAATGAAAATCTTGTGTCTATAGTAGAAAAACTAGGTGACGTAACTGCATGCCCAGTACGCGCGTCCGACATTGTCGCAGTTCATCGCGTACCTCACGCAGACCCGAAAAACAATCGCCCGAAGAATGTTATTGTCAAACTTAATAACAGAATGTTACGTGATAATGTCATTTCGGCTTATCGATCGACCAAGGGACTGGACTCGACCAAACTATGCATAACTGGGTCGTCGACCACTATATACGTCAACGAGCACCTCACAATTAACAACAAACTGCTATTTCGGCAATCCAGGGAGATGGCGAAAAAGCAAGCTTATCGATATGTTTGGGTTAAGCACGGTACAATCCTGGCACGAAAATCGGACACGTCCCCGGTCATCGCTATACGGAGCGTGGAGGACATTGCTAAAATTAAGTGATAGGTTTTGTAGTATTATTGGTTGTTTTTATAGTTTGTTTACTCTAGGGATAATTACTGCGCGGTGCACAATATATACTGTGAATATGTTTCATAAATATGAGTTAAAATTTTGGCCGTTTACTTCTGGGACATTGATACACCTGTTTTACTTTTATTTTTCTAACTTTTTATCACCTACGTTAAATACTAGGCACTATAATTTTTTTATTGATAATTATAATTTTAAATATACATATCCAAGGCTTACTAGGACATTAAAACATAGTAAAACATTTTTTAAATCACTTTATCTCAGCGTTCATAATACCTTTTCGTACAGAATAGAAGTCTGCTGGGCTCAAACGTATTTAAGGCTTACATATACATTGTTATATAATCTATTTAATTTAAATTATTACGATAAATTAAATTATTCTACGACAACTATTACACCTCGATATGACCAGTCCAGGACAGCTATAAGTACCTACTATTTACACATTAATACAATTTTACTACTACTTTTTACACATCGCATTTTCTCAAAATGAATAAAAGTATGTTATCTGTTTACTATCAAAACTGTCAAGGAATAAGAACAAAACTACACACACTATATATGAATGTCCTGGCCAATACCTACGATATTATTATCCTAACGGAGACCTGGCTGCACGGTGATATATCCGACAGCGAATTTATAGACACGCGGTATCGAGTATTTCGTTGTGACAGGGACCGGGCGGGCAGTGGTAAGCGCGACGGCGGGGGCGTGCTGGTTGCGGTACGTCGTGAGATCGCCGCCGCGGCGTGCGTGCGCGCTGCCGCCACATCCCCCTCGCGCTCACCGCTCATTGATCATGTTTTAGTCGAGTTGCGATCGCAGGATTATTGCTGCGTGGTAAGCGCGGCATATATACCACCAAACTTAGGATCAGATGTCTATATTCCACATTTTGATTTTATCTCGTGTGTAATGCAAGATACAGATGTCAATGATTTTGTAATCATTGGTGATTACAACTTACCAACTTTAGAATGGCGTGACTGTGGGACTTATTTGGAACCCATAATCAACAGTTCATACTGTTTATCAAATAAATATCTTATTAATTTAATATCTTCCTTGAACGGGTACCAGATAAATACACATAGGAACTTAAAAAATAGAATATTAGATCTATTTATTACCAACATTGTAGATTCCACAACAGCCATTGTATCACCACCGCTGGTGCCACCGGATGAAAACCATCCTCCTTTTTATGTATTATTATCAATAAATAAAACTTATCTCTCACACATTCCCAAAAAACCCAGTATACAATTTAATTATTTTAAAGCTGACTATGAAAACATAAACATAGATGTGTCTAAAATAAACTGGGATGATTTATTCTTAAATACTAATGCCGAAGGTGCAGTCTCATTGTTCTATGAAAAAATATATAGTATTATAAAAAATAATATTCCAACTAAAACTATAAAGTCTTCTCGCTTTCCCATTTGGTTTACCCCATCTTTAGTCCATATTTTTAAAAATAAGAACAGCGCCTGGATCAAGTGGAAAAAATACCGCAACTTATCTGACTTCGAAACCTTCTCCCTGTACAGAACTAGGTTCAAAAAGGAGTCACGTATATGTTACAATGGCTATATTAAATCAGTGGAGTCTAGTATACAGGATAATGTAAAACATTTCTGGAGGTATGTAAAAAACAGACAAATGAGTGCTGATATTCCAGGTAGAATGAAGTATGGTGAAATGACTGGTGACAGCCCAGAGGACGTATGTCGGCTCTTTTCCACGTTTTTCCAGTCGGTTTTCGAGCCATCAAGTGTCAGTGACACAAACGACTGCCAATATCAAAATAATAATCATACATCTGACCTGATTATCAGTGATATCTCGATCACAGATAAGCAACTGCTGGAGGAACTACGCGCTTTAGATATTTCAAAGGGAGCTGGAATAGACAACATACCGCCGATTTTCTTTAGGTCCACTGCAGCGACAATCAACCAACCTATATGCTTTTTATATAACTTGTGTTTAAGAGAGGGTACCTTTCCCACCATCTGGAAGACCGCACGTGTTGTTCCTATCTTTAAAAGCGGAAATAGATCAAACGTGGAAAATTATCGTCCTATATCTATCTTATCTACCCTGTCGAAGCTTTTCGAAAGGCTGGTACACAATATTATATACCCTCCATTGCATAATATTATTATCCCGCAGCAACACGGTTTTGTAAAACATCGATCTACCACAACCAATTTACTGATATATACATCGTACGTCTTTGAAGGTATAGATAGCAACAAGCAAATTGATAGTGTCTACACGGACTTTCGAAAAGCTTTTGACAGGGTGGACCATAAAATATTATTAGAAAAAATCGCATACAATGGCATTCGCGGGAACCTCTGGCGTTGGTTCAAATCATACATAACTAACCGTACACAGAAAGTTGTTTTAAGTGGCTACGAATCAGATTTTGTACCGATAAGCTCTGGTGTCCCACAGGGCTCAATATTAAGCCCACTTTTGTTTATTATATTTATCAATGACATATCTAGCTGCTTTCACTTTTGTGATTTTTTATTGTACGCAGATGACTTAAAAATCTTCCACATAATAGACAACAGTGATGATCACGTTAAATTTCAGGCCGATCTCGATCGCTTCTCTGGTTATTGTGCTGTAAATAAACTTAGTCTTAGTATAAATAAGTGTAAATCAATAACTTTCACTAAAAAGCGGCTAATTAGTAATTATACTTACAAACTCACTGGTGCCAATCTTGTAAATGTGCAATACATTAGAGACCTAGGTATAACGCTAGATAGTAAACTACATCTTGATTTACATGTAGATAATATAATAAATAAAGCCTATAAGATGTACGGATTTGTTATGAGATCCAGTAAAAAATTCACACAACCCTATACGTATTTAAGCCTCTATAGTGCCCTAGTCAGATCTCAACTAGAATATGCCGTGCCCATTTGGAACCCATTTTATAATAAATATATCGAAAGTCTGGAAATGGTACAAAAGAAATTTCTGCGTACAATGCACTACAGAGTTTTTCACAATCGTTTGCACTATTTACAATTATTAAAAAAATATAAAACTCTAAAATTTGAGGACAGACGTAAGCAACTCGAGGCAATGATGTTATACGACATATGCCATAACCGATACGATTGCATCCCCATTGTGAACAGATTGTGTTACAGTGTTCCTACCAGAACTCATAGCCGAAATATTTGCCGATTATTTGCCACTTCCCGATGTCGTACAAACGCGGGAAAACGGTCACCAATGCATCGTCTAGTACACTCATATAATACATTCTTTAACAAAATTGACATTTTGGCGACGACGCCTTTTACCTTTAAAAAAATGTTGCTGGAAACATTGCGCAGTAGTTATTCTTAGTTAAGTTTTAGTTAAGTTTCATTTAAATAATTAAGTAGTTTTTTTTAATGGCCATGATTAGTTTTTACCTTTTTTAAATGTTAATGTATAGGTGCTTTTTAACCTGTATAGGTACCTACTATAGTTAAAAAAATTAGTTTTTTTTTCGAGTGTACTCAATTTTGAATAGTGTAAATATTTTCGTAAAATATAATATATTTTTGATATACATAGTTCAAATTATATTAAGTACGTTTAGATACTCAGTTTGTTTTGCAGTAATTAATATCACTCTCAACGTCTAAAAATGTAAATTTAAGCTGTGGTAATTGATGCTGGTGTTGAAATTAATACTACTTAATTTATCTAATTTTCTAAGCAACATTGTATTCAACATTGTTTTTTTACCCAAATAAATAAAAAAAAAAAAAAAATATATATATATACAATTTGTGGGAGTGATTTCGTAGAAAGATACGGTTGAATTAAGAAACCTCCTCCTTTTTGGAAGTTAGTTAAAAAAAGGAGAAAAAAAGAAAGAAAAGAAGGAGAAAAAAGAGAGAAAAAGAAAAAAGAGAAAAAATATACGTCATTGTTAATTCTATATACTATATTCTATTGTAATATTGATTTCAAAAGGTGAGATGTCAATGTTACACATCATATGCGACTAATGTAAGGCTCGTTAATTTTTTTTTATATTTCTTACAAGTAAGCACTTGGCCTCCATCTCACCTGATGTTAAGTGATGATGGAAGCGCACTTCACCCAAAATCCTTAACTATCAGTAGTGCCTCAGGGCACTGGCTATCTTATCTCTAGCTGCCGGAACACAACAATGCTACAAAACATTGATGTTATAGCAACATATTTAGATAAGATGGTGGTAGCTAGCCAGGATGACAAACAAGCCCTAACAAAAACCAAACCAAGTACACAAACATGTACCGAACCCGGGACTTCTGGATCTAAACCGCCAGACCACAAAGACGGTATTCCCTAGTAAACACTTACATCAGAGTGCATAGTGCATAGTTTTGTCTTTCGATCACGTTAACGAAAACGAGAAGGTGCTTTCGAGTGCCCATCAACAATTGCACTTGTTTCCGTAACAAAGGCTGCACCGGGCGGGACCCGCGGGCACTATCTCAAAGCACGCGGGGAGCGGCGGCGGCGCGGCCACTTCCAGGCCAGTGGAGTGATTGCCTGAAAGCCTCCCCCACCCCCGCCCCCCCACGCTGCAGCCACGACCGCAAGACGCATCGCGAAACAACACCGAACCTTGTTTCTATTATATCTTACATTGAATACAAACACGATGTTATAGAAAACGTGTTACAAATAGCGCAGATACCGACGGCACGAGACCCGAGCTGCCTTCGCCATGCAATAACTTAGGGGACATTGAGACATTATTGATGCTATTTCTGTTGAACAATTTGAAAATCATCATATTGATAAATAATAAGCTTTCTCAAATTTTAATAGTTACAGACCATCATAGATTGAAACCTGTTTTTTCCATTGTATTTATGACGTCTCCGCCAACGAAGTAAGCCAATGTCCGTAAAGGTAATTTGATTACTCAATTTTTCGCATCCCTCTCTCCGCGTGGGAGGCATGAAAGGGATTTCCTAATAAGGGAGCCCGCGCATTAGCCGCGGCCGTCCTTTGTAAACACCGCACTTTTCGCGCTACCTCTGTACATAATTTGATTAAATGTAACACCTTCACATGTTTTTATCTAAGCAATTAAATGATTATGCTAATATCTAACGTCCATGCATCGCGGTCGTTGCTAACAATATAATTATCAAACAAATGATGCTACGACCGCTCGTAGTACATGCTTTGCTACGACGCGACGCGCTACGGATCGCTACGGTACAACTGGAACGGCTCCGCGCCGCCGTACAATAAAAATAGAAGTACGTAATCAGTACTACACAAAAGATACTGGAATGGCAGGCCATTCAAGAGTTTTGAAGGTTCTATTAATCCGTGTGGGTCTTTCGATCCAGCGATCTATAAATTGATCCCTTCAGTGAGAGCAGCATAATTTATATAGTGTTTTATAGGAGCTCAACGTAAGCCACATTCCCGCGTTATTCGGTGCGATAGTGTCGCGGATCCGCCTGGCACGACCTCATCCATCAGGATCCGCGGCGTCACTTCTCGCGCCGGAGGAAACAAAGTTATCGACGTCTCAATCGGAACTAGTTTTCGGTCAATTTGATTTGTAAAGAATCGTAGTTTGATACAGCTGGTTAGAAGCTTTACAAAATGGGAATACCAAGTCATGTATGTAAAAAGTGTTTAACTATGTGATAACGGACAGCAAAAATGTAGTATAAATAACTAGTCGTACATCGAAGAAGGAACTTTATTTCTACCGGGACCGTCTATGGCGGTCGAGCTGAGTAATAATACTAGCCTTACACGTGCACCCCTC
>CAUJAO010000115.1:0-17198 GCA_963082485.1 Eudonia mercurella
ATCGGATGTGCTCGTCAGATGCGTCCAGAACGCCCGGCCAAGACGGCTCCCCTTCTGGACCCTAAAACAAAAAAGAAAACAGGAAAGATAAGAGTTGGACAAAAATAAACTTTTCAAAAAAGGTAACTGTCGTAATAATTAATGTAACTTAACCTTGAATAAATAATTGCAATGTACGAGCACGAGTAGCATACAGTGACTAATAATTTATTATGCACCTTTTTAAACATTACATAAAGACATACAGAAATACTTTTTAAAATATACCTACATATATATTTTCAATTGTTCTTATTCCATTCACAACGTTGTACCTGTCTATTTGAAATTAAATTGCAATTGAAATAACACTTTATAGAATCATTTTATCATCATCATCAGCTATAAACGTGCCACTGCAGAGCTCCGGCCTTCCCACATGATCAACAACCTTGCTAGTCGAGTGTCAGTACCTGGAACCTGTGCGGCACCGTGGCGTAGGGCACGCCGAGGTACTGCGCGTGCGTGCCAGCGGGCGCGACGCTCCCGCGCAACCAGCCGCCGCGCACGCGCACCGCCGCCGTCGGCTGTCGCACCACGCGCGCCGCCCACAGCGACCACAACACCGCCCACTTCACCGACCACATGGCAGTTGTTGCTTACCTTCAAACACAAAAAGTGGCAATAAGAAAAGGACTCTCCCAGAAGTCAGCATCCTTCGTCTGTGCCCATCTAACCCTCACGTTGCATAAGGTATGGTAGATGGAATAGTCAACCAGCACACGTTTTCCCTCCTATCTATGATATGGGTCCTTCCAACGAGACGTGAAGAGGCACCTCGTGGGCCGGCAGTATAAGTGTAGCTGATGCTGCGTTGTTTTCTCTCTGCACCAGTTGTCTTCGCAACGAGACGTGAAGAGGCACCTCGTGGGCCGGCAGTATAAGTGTGGCTGATGCTGCGTTGTTTTCTCTCTGCACCAGTTGTCTTCGCGACTGGACTAAACATCAGGTGGAGTGGAGTCATTTGCCGCGCTAACTATATATATAACTAATATACCTACTTGCTTATAAAATAGATAAGCAGTTTAGAAAATCCCCCCGTTTTATAGCGCATTTCTATTAATGTTTCACTGAGTAGGTTAATTGATAAAAGATATTGTACTAATTCTTCATATTATTTTTGTATTAATAAGACTCTTGTTATGTTTCACATAATTTGATTTCGGTAACACGTAAGTCTGTCATGGCCAAGGTCGACCAATGCTGACCTTGTTCAAGTTCACCATACGGAACCCGCGGCGATGTGATGAATGAACTAACATATAACATAGCTTATAATCGTCACTCTCCAAGGGTTAGATTATCTCCAATCATCAACCTCAAGAGGCGCTGACAACTGTGAAATGCGTTTATGTGTGCATGGTTTATATAAAAAATATATAAGTAGGTAGTAGACTGACTTAACATCAATGTCATTTAATCCACCTCCAGTATCTATTTACAAATATTACTTCTTTTTCATTGACTAAAATACGTCTATTAAATTTAGTATACTTAGTCATAATACTTATTTGCAAAATGCTATTGTTATATTTTGTAATAAAACATCAAAATTTTAAATAAATGGTGTTCTTCGAATTTCCCGACTCTGATGATCGATGATCATGCACTATTTGCAGATCGCCAGTGAGCGCTACTTCATAGGTAGTTGCCACAGCTGATGAGAGCGCATGACCGCTGTCGCTGGTGCAGGCCGGCTTGAAGGTGTTGATGTTAACGACTTGCAGAAAGCGACTCCGGGAGAAGAAGTCAACGGTGTCATAGACTCCTTTTTAAGATAAGATTTAAAACGAAATAATTAAATTAGAATGATTATTCTTATTCAACATGATCTTTAAACATAGTAAGTAATTTTGAACTTCAAAATCTAAGTCTTGGCTTCCTGAACTCTACGTGCAAGGAAGAGAGGTCATTAGCTTATGGCAATGTCAAGGTCAAGGTGAAAGCCTGAGTAAGTCAAGAATGTCGGTTTGTATGTCTTCAAAGTTGTGTGAACGAAATATGTGTCATTATAAAACATTGAAAATGTTTACTAACATAAAAAATATATCTATGTGTCAATCATGTAATTATGTTATTAAAACTATAGACAGGAATGAATTGAACAATATTATTGACTTTATTAAAAAAAACTACCCGCATCAAACGAAACTAAATGAAAACAAAACTCATTTTGTCTAGTCATACACAATATTCAGTAACAAATGAGAAAATCTACCTCGTAACAGTAATGTTAATGAGCACAAGCAACACTTTCACGCTATTCCCAACTCACTGCACACACATCACGGCAGCACTAAGTCAAAGTTTTTTCTGTTCCTTGATAAGTCTGTGCTGTTCGAAACGCGTCGAATGCGCGTGCGCCGGCCGGCACTCTCGGCGTCCATCGCCGCACTACCACGGCCAAGGCACGCGGTATTCCAGATTCCTGCTATATTGAGTAGCCATTTCTAGATTACGTCACAAGAAAGGTCATTGCCATCACTAGTGGAGATATATCTATCTTGATTATTGCTTTTGTATTTCGCTCACCTGCGAGAAGGTTGACATAACCAAAAAGAGTGATTTTAGGGTATATAGGTACAACGATTTTAAAATTCGTGATTTTAATTAAATATATTACAACGGATATTGGGATGAGATATTGTATTTTTTATATTCTATATCGATTCAGTATATGGTAGCGGTTACAAACATGATTTATAGTATAGACATAGTAAGTATTATTTTATTTCTGTTTTAGTGTGACCGGGTATTAGATGTGTCCTTATTGTTAATAAAAACTTGAAATGTCTCATTGGCTTGTGTCATTTATTATACTTACCCCCTTATTCATAAAAACTATTTAAGCATTATTTAGTTAAATATTGTTTTGTCCACGTCACACAAACGTCATTTTGAATTTGAGAAAAAGAGACAAAACAATGATTAACTAAATTATGCTTAAATTGTTTTTATGAATATGAGGGTAAGTGTTTAATAAATAGCGCAAGTAAAATGACATAAGCCAGATTAGAAAGTAAAAATTTTTCATTTATTTTATAAATGTCGGACTACAAAATCAGTTGTTCACTTAAAAATTACTTCTAAATAAAACTTTATTGTCGTAAAATAACATACATTACTACCACTACTACTAGCTACTTCACTTTAGTAGAAAAAGTATATTCATAATAAAAGGCATATAAAGTTACGAATTAGTTAGTTACTATTATTTTTACTTATTTGGTACACAAACAGAATACAACATACCGTGTTAAAAATGTTGCACGATAAGTATCAAGGACAGGTTGTAGTTCCTATGACTTGTGTACACGACATGATACATTTCCAACAACAACATAATCTACTCTGAATTAGATAGATTATTAATAAAATATAAATGTAAAAATTATTGAAATATATGTATAAATAATCGATATTTGAATATGTTGGACCATGTAGTTTGTGTATGAGCTTATCCAAACTCGAATCTGTTTAGAATATAGTTTTTCTATATAGACAGATGTTACTTCTTATAAAACTGTCTGTTCGGTTCGCACGTTGTGTGCACTAATATAAAACTATTACGGAACAGCTGATGTTTCTTTTGATCCCGGAGCCTCTAACATGGAAGCAGAGCCGCGGTAATCACCAGTTCCTAAAAGGGCACGTGTGATTTCGATTTATTTATTTTCTAAATTTTCTCGCAACGAAACAAAAGATAGCATCTGCCAGTCAAAATGTTTCCGTGGAAAAGCTATCAGGAATTTCAAACTATAACTCCTGGAAATTTATCATGAAGATGATGCTAGTCCACATAGATCTTTGGGATTGTGTAGGAGAAACAGAAAATAAATGCGAATATATAAAGAAGCAGGAAAAGGCGCTTGCGAAGATCGCCTTGTCCGTGCAGCCAACTGTGTTTCCACTAATTAGAAACGCTAAGACGGCAAGCGAAGCATGGAAGAACCTGCAGAACGCGTATGAAGATCGAGGTCTGTGTCTTACGACGATAGTCTTATGACGACTTGGATTACTACGGACGCTATTCGCTACGAAACTAAGCGAATGCGTAAGTATGGTGGCATACGCGAGTAAGATCGTAGATACATCACAGCTACTGAGTGAAATCGGATCGGCTTTAGAAGACGACTTCCTGGCCGTAATATTGCTCAGCGGTTTGACAAGCGATTACGACCCGTTAATAATGGCTCTAGAGCTTTCGAACACGTCACTATCAAGCGAAGTTGTCAAAGCGAAACTGCTTTAAGAAAATGCATGGTGCGAGGACACCAACGAAGACTCAATGGCTTTTGCAGCTCGGAAGGCACGTAAACCGATTAAGCGCTTCAAGTGCAAGAAGACTGGGCATTGCATGAAGGATTGCCCTGAAAACTCTGACAGCAAGAAGAACAGCCGGAAAGGCCAGGCGATTTTTTACAGCGTTGGCTGTTGTTATTCAGCGTGACGTTTGGTATGTGGACAGCGGATCGTCGCGACACCTATGCAATGATCGCAGCTTTATGTCTGATTTTGTAGTCGACAAACCTAAGAAAGTGTACATAGCATTTGCTATGTACACTTTCTTAGGTTTGTCGACTCCTCTTCCAGCAAGCAGCACCAAATGGTGAGGCTATGATGACGGCTGGAAGAGGAACGGTACAAGTAGTTTTGAAGGACAATTGTGTAAGGACCATAAGCAATGTTTATTTAGTTCCTAAATTATCTGCTAACTTATTATCTGTCAGTGCCATGGTTGCTAAAGGTTACGATATTGCGTTTCGTTCTGGCGTGTGTACGGTAACTGACAACGGGGAGGTTTTGGCTACCGCTACGCTAAGAGATGAGATTTATCAACTTGATGCCATTGAAACAGTGTCTGTTTTGTCTGCCATGTGTTCGTCTTTGTCTGTAGGTACAGGTGAGAACGAGACGTCAGCTCCGCAGCTGAAGGATGATGGTCGTTCTGCTGAGCGCATCCTGCAGACGCAGTCACCTGCCGCATCACGAAGCCAGTCAACGCAACAAGTTTGGCACCGCCGTCTAGCTCATCTGAATACCAGGAGCATGGAGTTATTGCGAAAAGGTATGGTCACTGAGATATCTTATGACAACAATAACTTTCGATCGTGTTGTTTTCTGTATTGTAGGTAAACTCTACTAGTCTCAGATTTCTTCGGGAATGGCAACCTACTTTAGGTTGCCATTCCCGAAGAAATCTGAGACCAGGGCTAAGGATGTTTTTGGCTTGGTGCACAGTTACGTACTCGTAGCAGGACCATTGCCATGCCCGTCCCTAGATGGGAAAAGATACTTTTTGACGTTCATCGACGACTGGTCGCGAAAAACGTTCGTCTATTTTCTCAGGGCGAAAAGTGAGGTTTTCGAGATTTTTCAGGAATTCAAAGCTCTTGTAGAAAACCAAACTAATAATAAAATAATAACAAAGGTTTTTGGTAATGACGGAGGCGGTGAAAATGTCCATTCCAATTTTCAGAGACTCCTGAAGAAGCATGGTATACGACACCAGACCAGAGTTCCAAGATCACCAGCTCAAAACGGCGTTGCGGTACGCGCGAACAGGTCGGTCATGGGAAAAGCCAGGTGCATGCTTCAGGACGCGGGTCTGAAGAAGATTTTTTGGGCAGAAGCAGTGAACACTGCCATTTATTTAAAAAATCGTTCTCCAACTAAAGCTGTGATGGGATGTACGCCAGAAGAAAAATGAACAGGTAAAAAAGACAGTATCAGTCATTTTTGATTGTCAAGCTTACGCCCTTCAGCATAAACGAGACAAATTAGATCCTAAAAGTAAGAAGTTCATCTTTGTTGGATATAGTGAAGATTCAAAGGGTTATAGATTAATAGACCCGGCGTGTCCGAGAGATGTCATAAAAGCCAGAAATGTCACTTTTCTAGAAAACACTTTTTGGAAAGACATGTCATCGAATGACGATGATAGATCACGTTACACTCTGGTTGGTTTAGTTGACAACAATATAACTGTTACTAACAGTGACAGTTATATTGTGAGACCCTAGATGATCCTGCGGATGAAACGTACATTCCAGGAGATTCGACGCTAGAAGACGCTGAGATCTCGACTGAGGAATCAAGTGGAGGATTTGAGTCTGCTAATGTGGCGCACACTCTATGCAGTGACGCTGGGGACCCTCGGACATTTCGCGAGGCACTGAATGGCCCGGAGGCAGATAAATGGAAAGCCGCGATGGCGGAAGAGTATAAATCCTTCATCGATAACAAATGTTGGACTCTGACTGACCGCAATGCAAAACAACGGCCTGTCAAATGCAAGTGGATTTTTAAAAGAAAACTTGGCATCGATGGTGAAATACTAAGGTACAAAGCGCGCCTTACACAAAAGTATGGCATAGATTACCAAGAGACCTTCTCTCCTGTAGATATTCTACTATACGCACGCTATTAGCCCTGCGCCTCATCGGGGACATGCTCGCTCAATACGACGATGTCGATTTGTTTGCTGATGGCCTAGGGCGTTTAGTGGAAGCAGCCTTTTATTTCCTCGACCACAACTATTAAAATAAACTATAGAATAAGCTATTTAATTTTAATTATTTTTATTTATTATTATTATCTCCTTTATTTATTTTCTTTCTTAAAGCTAGATTTTTACAATATTTTAATATAAAAACAATAAAACATTATAAAAACCTAATCCTAGATTACCACCAGCTGCGGGGCAGGGCCCAAGCTACCGGTGGTCAGGGCTGCAGAGTGAGGAACCTTCTGACAATACGTGCCGTGTCTAGGAGTACTGCCTTTTGCATCTGACCCTTAACCCAACTTTTCAGCGAGAGCCTCTCTAGGTGTTGATCGAGGCTCTTCGCTATCAGACCGTTTGCCGAAACGACTATCGGTACAATAATGGTTGAATCCACATCCCACATGGCGGTAACCTCGTGAGCCAAGTCAAGGTACTTACTGAGCTTGTCCTTCTCGGCTTTCACAAGGTTCTCATCGTGAGGTATGGTGATATCTACCAGTATTGCCCGGCGCTGGGATCGGTCGACCACCACGATATCAGGCTTATTGGCGACAATAGTCCTGTCCGTAATGATAGAGCGATCCCAATAAAGCGTTGCATGCCCATTTGCGAGTACTGGCGCAGGTGCGTACTTATTATTATTATTATTATTTTTGATTTTGTTATTTTAATTTGCAGTTTTTGTGACATAATTTAATTGTATAGTATCTGTGACTCTAGTTCTTAAGATTTTACATTTTTTTTTTTATTTGATGTATGACATGTCGGTGTTTTGGACGCATAATCTGTAAACCAGCATGTAGAATGAAATAAATAAATTAGCTTTAGCTGCAAAGTATAACATGAATATTGAGCATTTGGATGTTAAAACGGCGTTCTTGAATGGAGACCTCGAAGAAACCGTTTATATGGAGCAGCCAAAGGGTTACAAAACAAAAGGACAAGAGGATAAAGTTTATAAGTTGAATAAAGTCATATACGGACTGAAGCAAGCCTCGAAGTCTTGGTATGAAAAGATTAATGGCGTTTTAACGAATAACATGAAGTTCAAACGTTTATCTTCCGATCCTTGTGTATATGTCAAGTCGAGCGGGAAATCGATGATCATAATTGCGCTCTACGTTGACGATATAATGTTTTTCTCTACACCAGATTGTAAAGGAACAGCGGATATAAAAGAAGAGTTGAAAAATGCCTTCGAAATAAAGGATTTAGGGCCAGCACACCACATTATAGGCATGAGGATTTGCAGACAGAATGGTGAAATAACTCTAGACCAGTTGAGTTATTTATTTATTTATTTATTGGCACGATAACAGAATGCAAACCACATTTCGTACATAAACACAATAAAAAAAATTCAGTAAAATTTGCACTCCTATTGTAGTCGGCACAGCGCTTGCTTATTCTATCATGCATACATTCAATAATAGAGATCTTTGCTAAACTTAAAACAGTAACTGTTATATTAAGAAGGTACTAGAAAGGTTTCAAATGTCAAATTGTAAACCTGCGCGAACACCTATGGAGACAGGTTTGAAGCTCGTGGCGTCCAAAACGAAGGATTGTGCACACGACTACCGAGACCTGATGGGTTGTCTCCAGTATATCGCAACATGCAGTCGACCGGATGTCGCCCACGCTGTCAGCTCGCTCAGACAGTTCAACGAGGCGTATGACGAGACTCACTGGAAGGCGGCGAAACGCGTTCTTCGTTATCTTCAAGGTATTGTTTAACTTTCCAGAAGTCGGGGCTGGACATCATCGCGTATGCCGACGCCGATTATGCGGCGGACGAGGTCGATCATCAATCTTATACCGGTTTCGTTTTCAAACTTGGTAAATCTACCATCTCTTGGGAGAGTAGGAAGCAGAAAACGGTAGCTCTTACCAGCACGGAGGCGGAGTATATGTCACTGTCGGATGCTTGCAAAGAGACTCGTTTTCTGCGAAGTTTCTGTTCGAAATTTACGGGGTACAGTACAGCATAACTTTGCATAATCAGTCGGCTTTAAAGTTATGCACTAACTCCTGTGTTCAATTTTATCAGGGAAAAGTTGATGATGGTATTATTATTCTTAAGTACCTAAAACCGCTACTAAAAGAAAACACGATAAGTTTTTATCTCATTTATTTATTGCATTGATGAGGTAGATGTCTAAGTAGTATATATAATATAGAATTAGTATAAATTATTTTAGATCCGTTTCAAATATAGTTTTTTTACTGTTTACTGTTTTATATGTCACGGATGTACACATTAGTTTTATACTATTTTCGATGTTGTGTTGTTTTATTGTGTATTGTAGTGTTTATAATAGCTCAAGGGTCAGTGTTGGACCATGTAGTTTGTGTATGAGCTTATCTAAACTCATGTTTAGAATATAGTTTTTCTATATAGACAGATGTTACTTCTTATAAAACTGTCTGTTCGGTTCGCACGTTGTGTGCACTAATATAAAACTATTACGGAACAGCTGATGTTTCTTTTCTTTTTTCTTTTTGTTTTTGTTGTTTTCTTTTTGATTTTTATACAAATACATTTCTATACCAAATCAAAATTAATTTAAATTAAATATGATATACATTAAGATATACTATTAAAACAGAATAAAACTTACACCTTCAATTAAAAAAATTAAATTAAAACAGTTAATACAATTCAAACAATAAACATTTTCTTACTGTATTAATTTACCTTTATTAAATTTAAAACTGTTCAGCGACGAACTATAGATGTCAGGCACAATGGAGGTTCCATTTTCGTTGAGTAATTCATAAAAAATTTAGTTTGATTTTGTTTCAAATTACATAAAATAAGTAAGAAAGATGAAGAAGGCAATTTTTATATTTAAAGTGAATAGTAAAAAGGGCCATAATATTTGGAATGGCATTTTTATTCAATAAGTTCAGCAAGCCAACTTTTTTTCGTACTCATTTCAGGACGTTGTTCATAAACATTATAAAGTACTAATGTATATATGTCTTCGCTTTGTATAACTCCAGCTCGTTTAAATTCTTTATCCAAGTACGATATTTTGAAAAATACGACCCGTGGATGCTCCCTTTCAATCTTCACTACTTTAAGATCAGTAAATTTGATAGTATACCCTTCTTCATCTTTTGTTGTATTTAAAACCCATTTACTAAATAGCATATAATAAAATAACCAGTATTCGTCAAAAATAATCTTTCTTCTGCGTCGGTAAATTTAATAGAATTTTCAGAACAGGGGCTTCCATTTTTCTTTCTGTTTCAAAATTTTTTGTAGTACCCTCATTTTCTTCGTGATTTCATAATATTTTTTTTCAGCTTTAATCGTTTTTTTGCGTTTCTTGCCTCTTTTAGATGATTCTTGTACATTCTCCTTATTATTGTTATTTGGAGGGTTACTAACCAATGCTGCAGTAGAGTTTTTAGTCGTTTTGGCATCAAGTTTATTTTTATTGTCGTCGTGTAGTAAATTTGAGGGTGGTACTGGCACCATAACTTGGTGTTAGCTCTCCGGTTTATAATAAGGGTCTCTAACAGAGTGATAACTCTCAGTAATTTAAAAAAAATATATGATAGGGAGGTATTTCGACTTTAAAGTCAAAATAAGAAAAGAATACGACTAACAAAAACATTAAATACAACATCAAAAACATTAAAAATTCTACAAATGGTTTAGGTGTACATGAAGAACTTGTATAGCACTTTTATACGATGAAGAACTATTATTCGTGCTTGAAGAGCTTGAGGAACTGTTGAAGCGGGAATGTTGAGCCGTTATAGACGGAACACATTGTGAAGAACCACTTGGGATTGACTCATTTATTTCATTATCTATAAAAATAGATTTAATACACAATTAGGTAAGTACCAAAATATCAAAAGATCTTAATTAAACATTAAAACGATTGACGACCTCCTTGGTCGAGTGGCTTGCACACCGGTTTTCATGGTGTCGCTATCTCTGAGGTCCCGGGTTCGATCCCCGGTCGGATCAATTTAGAAATACCTGTTTTTCTATATTGTTTCGGGTCTGGGTGTTTCCTATGTATAATAAGTATGTATTTAAGTATATTAAGTATGTTTATCCGTTGTCTAGTTAACCATATAACGAGTTTCTTAAGGAAGCTTTTCTTGGGGCTAGATAATTGGTGTGAGTGTGGGAAACATTTACATTTAAAAACAATTCACTTTTCTCATTTCACGGTATATTTGAAGAGTCATCATAACTTGTAATTAAGGCCAATATTTTTCTTCCTCTGTCTAAATACATTATAAAAACACGCTCTCTGATTGTCTTAAAAATAAATAAATCATCATCAATCAAATACAGTAAATTTAAGTTGTTTTAAAATTAAATTAAAAAGATGGCTTATAGATAAGGCGTTCTACAGTTTGACTGAATATTTCGGTACAAAAACAGCATAGCGGCTGTTTCTATGTATCATGTACCTACCTACTAAAAATTGCATGCCCGACTAGGGTAAATTGTTTGTTCTCATTATTATGCTCAACACCTGCTATGTATTTTACACAATTTTATGGCAATAAAAATTTATCTTATCTTATCTTATCTTACAATAAAAGCATATCAAGTAATGTGTCACTTCTGAATTAGCAT
Organism: Eudonia mercurella; assembly: GCA_963082485.1. NCBI lineage: Eukaryota > Metazoa > Arthropoda > Insecta > Lepidoptera > Crambidae > Eudonia > Eudonia mercurella. Next base: position 11,160 of record CAUJAO010000115.1, read on the forward strand.
TTATTCTTTTTTGTATTTGCCAACAATGTATTAAGAGCAAATATGACGATTGACTGTTATAAATTTATTCGAAAAGAATGACATCCCAAAATATGACTAGCATTATTTATTAAAATGTTTCGTAAAACACTGTCACAAACGCAGATACGACGTTCTTGCAGAAGAATAAAAAACAAATTCTTCTCACCTTTGTAAGAAAATCGTCTTATCGCGAAATATGTCGTCTTCGTAAAGAATAAGCACGAGCTCTCCCGTCGGCAGATCTGTCGTAACTAAAATGATGCGATGTCGAACTCAAGAAAGCGCTTGAGACAAGTTATAATAACGTTTTTACAGAAAATAAAACAAAATTTTGTGATAACTTTTGCATATGTAACTCAAAATCATGGTTTTTTGAGATATGACGTCCTTCTTGCAAGTGAACGATTTGTTACTGTGTTTTTTTGTGTTGGATAAAAGAAAATGAAAATATTCTTTTAACGTCAAATCAAAACCTTCTCAAATTTACGGTGGAGACCTTGTACCGAAAAGAAGCTGCAAGTACTAACGATAAGTGTTAACAATACTTATAAATACCCCATGTCTCAGTGTTAATTCGATTACTTACATAATTGTTAACCATCATTATTTAAATAAACTTGAGCCATACTGTGCGCACGTCACGTTACGAAATGCCATTATGTATAGTATGTTAATGACTGTAACTTGTTTTGTGACCTTAAATAAATGAACAACGAGTTATACCAGATATATCGAATTGGTAATAATTGGTAATTGATATTTTCTTTACTGTTTTCCAATTAATAGTTAGGTTCTATATTGGTAATCTAGATCTTAAGAACAAGTAAGCTTAAGTCCACAAAGTAAATCGTTTTTGAACTCTTCTGAAAGTGGTATTTAAGTTTCTGTATTAAGTAGAGTTGAAAAATTAAAATTTTAATTTTTTAACGAATATACATTTAAATATTCAAATCAACTGGCTATTGTCCTGATAAGAAATATCGTTTCATTGTTCTTACGACATTTTTTGTTCTCTTCTCTTTATTTTTGTAAACTTCCGCGAGCATGTATTCGCGAGTGCACCATTAACATTGAGTTAAAGATGTCTCACTTTTTTAAATAGAAGTGTTGGCAAATGTGTCTGCTCTGCCTGATGGTAAGCAGAGTCCAGATGCGAGGATAGTTAGTGGAGCAGGAATATGCCGCACTAGCCGTCCGCACCTTGCTGACCCGCAAGTTACTTCTTCACACCTAGGTTAAAGGACCCCATGTTGTTTTTTCTCTGAGGGATCGGACCCGGAACGAGTTGATCCGACAAAGAACTAAAGTCGTCGACATAGCCCACAGGATTAGCAAGCTGAAGTGGCAGTAGGCCGGCCAGATTAGTCGCAGAACCGATAACCGATAGGGTAAACGAGTTCTTGCGTGGAGACTGCGTATCGGCAAACGTAGTGCGGGCCGCCCTCAGACTAGGTGGAACGAAGATCTTCGCAAGGCTGGCAAGAGTTGGATGAGTGTAGCCGCGGATCGTGCTCAGTGACGTGCACTTGGAGAGACCGAGAGGCCTATGTCCAGCAGTGGACGTGTAAAGGCTGATGATGTTTTAGGAAGGGAGAAATACATGTGCTGGGAGAGCATTAATTTTCGGGGTGCGACAAAAATCCGACTCACAAGATTTCTTCATTCGCGACGGATGGTTGCCACAGTTAATTTTTGAGTTAATTTCTTCTATAGAAGTATATTGAGAAACATTGACATTTTGTGGAAGTCTCTAATATAAAAAATAAATAAAAACAAATATATAAATTGGTGGCTTCGAAGGCCTGCACGCATGGTCCTATGGACGAAGGGGAAGGAGGATATCTCACTTACACGAAAATACACCACAGCTGATTTGCATTTGCAGGCGCACGCTCCGCCAGCACACCGATAATCCTATTTTATAAGACGGCTTGTTTACTCACATAACTAATTGTAAATCGCGCTCGTATCGCGCCTTACTCCGGCGCGGCGGGCGATGTGGAAGTAGGGCTTGCTCAGTCGACGGTCGGTCGCAGCAGCCAGTGGAACCGGTTCCTAAGCCTTACCGAACACCGAATGCCTAGACGAAGTCGTATACCATTGACCTTTATGGAATTTGGCGATTCCTATGAAAAACTGCTACGAGTAATATGGGTATCGCAATATCCATTTTAGATCTTTGTCATAAGAATAGCTAATTTTAAAAGTCATTGACCTTCGAATATCGACACAAAGTTTTTGGTTAGGATCATCGATATACTAGCATGGATTCATGTCCTAGCATTTTTACTTATTTTATAATTATCATTATTTGTTCCGTAATCTTTTCGTTTTTGCAAGTTATGGTGCTGCGCATGACAGATCTGTTCTACATGTTTGGAGCAGAGATTCTCCGCTATATGCTGTGACCTTATGATAAGTATGTTATTTCATATAAAGTTCTAAAAACTTTAAATGTAAAAAAAAATAAAAAAAATAAAAAAAATAAATATATACCTATATATATATATTTTTCTATAAAATGTTTATCGATTGGTAGATTAGATTATTATGAATGCTTTAATAGCACATAATAGTCCCGTAAACCCATCCAGAAAGCTAATACGCTTGTGTTTGGTAGGTATGAGTTCACGTCAGTAGTGTGCCTAACAGAGCTACGGGAATTAAACCACGATTTCTCGTATTCAACCCAAGCGTCTATTCGGCTACCGACGACGCGAGACACTTGTAAGGATTATGAAACTGCCGGTGATTAAAAATAGAACTTGCAAATTGAACGGATATATTGTATATTAAAAAAATAGTGTTAAGGTTATCGTCTTCCAATTGGCCAATTGATCTTGACCCGGTAACCGACAGTAATGGATGGGCGTGCGCATTAGATGGAATCAAGTTTCTTTAAACCGATATTTTTTTGGTGCTTCACGTAGGTACTCATAAAGACGCTTGCACCAAATGGCTACGTTTCAGGTGTTCAGTTTTAATTTACGCAATTATGCTATACTAGCGGCCGCCCGCAGTTTCACCCGCGTGGTTCCCGTTCCCGTGGGAATATTGGGATAAAAAGTCTCCTATGTGTTAATCCAGGTTATAAACTATATGTATGTCGAATTTTATCCAAATCTATCCATCCGTTCTCATCTTCTTCATCTATCTAAAACATGTGTACACATACACACAAACTTTCGCATTTATAATATTAGTGTAATGTTACAATGACTTAATAGTCAATTTACTAAATAAATCGGACCTTATTGTTCCAAGTTTTAGATAACTGATTTTTGACGTCTTGTGTCACTTATAATTAGATATTTAGTTACCAACTTTTTCAATTTATTTTATTTATTTTATTTATTCTTCTCTACCTAAGTGGAGTCCAGATGCGAGACAGCTAGTGAAGCTGGATAGTGCCTAAGCGCTCGTCCTCGCCTTGCCGATCCACAAGTTTCTTCACACTTCATTTATATCTTGTTAAGATCTTTAATATTTATTTATTAGGTACACAAAACAGATAAAAATTAAAAAATAACAAAAAAGCATGATAAATTGTAAAAGAGCTAAATTTCTATCTATAACATGTGTACACATCACGATTAATAATTAGCGTCTATGTTAAAGTTTACCTAATCTACAACTATATTCAATTAAAAACTAATTATATACATATAATGGTGAATAATAGAAATATAACAAACTGAAAACTTATTCTAGGCTAATGTTGACAACGTTTTCTTAATAATTGGGAGATGCCAGATAATATTTTAAACAAGTACTTAAATTAAATCATTTTGTTCTCGACGAACCGCAAGCGAAATACCACCAAACTTAATCATTCGAAGTTCGTAAGAATGAAGAGACCTGCCTAAATGAAAGCGATAAGATAGAAATCTTAAACACTTTTTCTGAATGCCTTCAATACTTTCTATGTGTATTTTATGGAATGGGCTCCAAATTGTACAACCGTATTCTAAAATACTACGTATTATGCTGTAATAAAGACATAATACACTTTTTGGTTTCTTAAAACCTTTTGTGGATCTAAATATAAAACCTAAAAGACCATTACATCTTTTTAACACATGTTCATAATAAATGTTCAAATAATTTTTAACGCAAATTTTGTTGCGAACAAATTTTTTCAACATTTGTGTTTTTGTAATTTTTTTACATGTTCATAATGTTGACGGAATGAAAGTTTATCATCAAAAATAATGCCAAGGTCCTTTGCAGTAGTGCATGGAGACAAAGCGCGATTGTTCAATTTGTACTTATAATTTTGTGGTATTTGTTTTCTTGTAAAAGATATGACAAAACATTTATTATTATTTAGGTGAGAGAGTAACCCATCAAAAACAATACTTGTCAAAAAAACCAAGTCTCGCAACTCAGTTTGTTCTGCGGTAAAAAGTTGTGAGATCCATGTAATACCAAGTCGGTTATTAATTTATTCAGTCTCTACTTAAGCGACTTTCTGTCTTAATACGTCCAGTCTCTAAGACCACGATCGTGGTCCATAACATTCTTTAATGTTTTATATAAATATATTGAGACTTGGCCATCGCACTAAATAATTGAATTTACATGTGTTTTCAGGCGATTGAATTTACACGTGTTTTCAGGCGATGCTTCTTTATTCAATCGCTGCACGCTACTCTTAAATAAAAGTGGCGATCTGTGGAGAGGACTTGCGTACGGTAAAATTCAATCCAGTGATTTGTGCCTCGTTCAAGTAGATGTTCTGCAATCGCTGATTTATTAGACTGCCTGTTCTTTACAACTGCGATATGTTCTTTGACCCGCTCATGTATAGTCCGCTTTGTTTGGCCTATGTAGGAACTACCACAGCTGCAGTCTATCTTGTATACGCCTGGTGTTTGAAGTGGCAAGACATCCTTTGGAGTGTCCACAATGTTGCTCACCTTTATGTCAGGATTATATATCGTCGGTATGGAGTACTCCCGTAATATATGGCCGATCTTGTCTGTCACTTCTTTGACATAAGACTGGTTGCCTGCCAACTTTGGGATGCTTGCAACTTCTTTAGTTTGCGTTAATACCCGTTGAAATTCTTTGTTTAATTATGGAACACGAAAGTTTAAAAGTGTATGAGAAATAAAGATTGTAATAATAACAATAATAGTTATAGGACCCCATCCCCATGTCGTAAGAAGGGAATACGAGCATTCCATATTCGGTCGTGCTTTAAAGCGTCATCGGAATTGAGTGCAATTTTCTCCTTACTATTCGATTGAGTTATCTAAATTTAACTACAAAGTGTTGTCGAAGCAGTGCCATCTAACGGCAAACTTGTGAAACCAACGTGAAATAATTTCCATTCAATACGTGGTAGTGAACGATTATCTGCTGTTTGGATGTTTGCTGTGGGTAGATCGAAAATGGTATGCCTGGAAGCACCACCTAGCTAAGATATTGAAGTTGTTTGTTACAAAGGAATACTGCAAAGTGACAACCCTAGATCCAGCTAACACATTGTCGGACTCATGTTAAAAATAAATAGAAGTCAAAATATGTCAGGGTTGTATAATAACAATGTAATTAAATAAATTGGGGTTTTTGTATGGAAAAGCAAATATATGTAAATGTGGTTTTGCATACTATCATGTTGTTCTTTTCACTTGGTTTTATGGCTGGTGGTGTTTCGGGATTACCTATTACCAAACCTCCCGATTGATAGGGGATATGAGATAATTGATTGCTTCTCAATGCCAAGCCGACGGTCACCACAGTACGAAGGGTGTTCCAACTCCAATCTCTGTACTTAAACTTCATGTATTAGCTCCCGATGAGCCCTATCAGGGCGAGGCGGCCCGCGCGCTCAACTACCGCCATTCGTGGCGAACCCCTTATCTATTGACGGCTCGAACTTACATTCCTTAATTATGATCTTACAGATAGACACAGAGTACCAGCATGGCTTAGAGAAAATAGATCTGAAGGGTTTGTTAGTTATGAACAGACCAAATACCTTAATAAATTTGTGATTTTAGGTTTTAGTTT
>CAUJAO010000116.1:0-48008 GCA_963082485.1 Eudonia mercurella
AAATCTTGTTTTACACCTTGATTAATGAAGACTATAAAGATCTTGAAAAACAGGTTAAAGATGGTCTTGGTTTAGATGGCAATGAGATTGATAAAGTAACCACTCTCAACTGGATACGAGGTCAATCAGACAAAACACTCATTAATATCTATCAAGGAAGCGGGGGTAATAATGCCAAAATTGACGCTTTAGAATCTAGTGGCAAGAGACCTAGTGTCTATAGTGCGGCTTTGGTGAACTTCTTTGATTCTCTTGTCAAACAAAGACTTATTGTAGGTTATGTGATTGAAGATTTTAGAGTAGATCAGACTCAAGAACTCAATGTTACTTTTAATTCTCAAATTACGTACAACAAGTCTATTGTCAGCTTAACTCACAATATTACTAATAATCCCCCTGTGTGGAATTAAGGAGATTCTATGAAGGTACAAGACCCTTTTGCTTTATTTAACATCACACTTTTTTTTGATAACTTTCGTTTGCGTCAAGGTCGTTTTCTCTATAATCCTAATGTAGGAGGAGAAGACCTTATTCAGATTTCAAGTGAGATGCAAGGTCTACCACAAGTCTCTAAAGTAGATCCTGATACAGTTATTCATTCTTTGTCTATTAATCCTACTCTAGGGAGTGAGACTTATAGATTTTTAGAACAATATGTTTTGAAGTATGTCTATAGTAAAGAACTCAATTTTGAAAAGACTCTTTTATTTAATGATGGGATGAAAGAAATTACTTCTTCTCATGCCTTTATTTTACCTCCTGATGAAATTAACTATGAGTCTCTCGCCTCTGAACAAGAGTTTCGTATTGTTTTTTATAACGCTACTCTTCGCTCTTTAGGATAGACTTCTATGGCTACTAAAACCTTTACCCTCACTATTGTCTTAGAAGAAGGCAACAAAGAAATTGTTTTTGATCAGATGTCTTCTTTAGCTTTTGATAAACTCTTTGGTTTTCAAGACTTGATTGATTGGAATGTCAACCAAGTCAAAAAACTTACAGAGTTTATGATTAAACCTAACTTTTTAGAAGAGTTTTATGAGATTCTAGATTCTCATAGACTCTATAGTGCTTTTTATAAAAGTGATCTCTTAGGGGCACTCCTTAATGCTCATTTCGAAGATTTTAGTGTGTATGAGAGAGATAGAGAACCCTTTTTAGTTTTAGTGACTCATGAGTTTCACAATGGGGTAGCTCAAAGACTACCTTTTATCAAAGACGAGAGTTTAGATTTTAGCCAAGTTCAACAAAGAGTTGAAAAACACTATGAGCTTAATTGAGAGAGTCAAATCTCTTGAACAAAAAAGAGAGAGACAAAAAAGACGCAGAGAGTTTAGAGAAGAAAAACAAAAGTTTCTCTCTCGTCTTCAAAGCTATGAAAGACGTCGTGAGTTTATCTTAATTCAGGGTATCTGCTCTTATGAAACTCTTCAGAGTCTCTCAGAAAAAGAGGTAAGAGAGTTATGGAAAATTGCTCTAGATAAATACTCTCTCTCTGAGTTTCAAAGAATAGAAGGATACCTTTAATGGAGAGTCAAGATTTTAGAGTTAGCATTGATTTAGATGAGAAAAAGCTAGGGATTTCACTCAGAAAACTCATTGACAATAGTTTTTCTCTCTCTCTTCAAAAACAAGCTAAGATCTCCCGTAAAAATTCCTCTCGCTCCTCTTCTCAAAAAGGTTCTCCTCAAGCTAAATCCACTACCAGAGAACAAAAGCTGCTTAAATTTCAGGAAAAAGTTGAAAAATTTAGACTCACTCAAACAAAAAAACTCATTAAACAAGGCTTTTCTTTTGAACAAGCTCGTAAAAAAGCTTATACACAAAGTCTCATGAGTGCGAAAGACCTCAGATCAGAAGAGTGGCAATCTCTTAAAAAAGATAACAAACTTCAAAAAACTCAATCTAAGCTAGATAAACGCAACCAAAGTGCGTTTATGAAAACTCTCCAAGATATTTCTCGCAATACTAAATTTTCTCGTCTTTCTATGGCCTCTTTTGTTGGCAACACTATCTCTAAAGCAACTAGTGGAATCTGGAATTTTCTTAAAGCAAGCGTAAAACGTAATGCTTCTCTTAAACAAACCCAAGTAATGACAACGAGTATGTATGGTGGCAAAGCTAGTTATGACCAACTTAAAAAAAGGACTTTTAGTGATCTTCCTTATGTCGCTGATGATAAAAAAGATGAGATTTTAAAACAAGCCAGTGTTCTTAAAGGTGCTTTGTCTGATATTGGTGAGTACACACCAGCTAACTTTGAGAAGTATATTAAAGGGGTGGCTAAACTAGTTTCGGTAGGCTATGACACCTCTCAAGCGGTAAGTGTTTATGAGAGTGCTATCCGAGAAGGTGACTTTAGTGGCTTTAAAGATATTACACAAAGCTTTGCAAGTGATAAAAATAAATCTCCTTTAAATGAAGAGGATGTCAGACGTTTAGCTCTCACAGGGGTTTCTTCAGAGGAAAGACTTACGAATGTCGATCGTATAGATAAATTCTTAGATCCTCTTGTCAATGATATGAGAGACTCTATTGCCAACTCTCCTGAAGTGCAAATGACCAAAACTCTCAAACAACTTACCGATATGGAAGATAGGCTTGTGAGCCAAGCACTCGAGAAAGCCAAAACTCTTATGGATGAGATACAAAATATACTCAATGAAATGAACAAAGGGAGAAGCCTCTGGAGTATTTTAAGTGAAAAACTCACCACAGCTTTAACAACGGCTTTTATGAATGCTTGGAATAGTGTATCGGGAACAATTAGTTCCTTTTTTAACAACCTTGCTATAGTGAAGGTAATAAAAAAGCTTAGTGGCAAAAAGGATCTCCCTAAAGATTCTAGTGATAGAGTTTAGTAGGTATGCTATGCTAAGGGCTATCATAAATTTTAGGAGGTCTTATGAAAAGAATACTATTTTTTTCAATTATAAGTTCTTTATTGGCCATAAATACATTAAGTGCAGAAAAAGGCTTTTGGGGAACTATTATGGATGAAGTAGAAAAAACCAAAGTGAAAGAAGAAAAGGAAAAAACGATTAAAGAACAAGAAGAAATGAAACAATTTTTAGTGGAATACAGAATACCTAAAGATTATTTTAATTTATTTCAAAATCTTGGCAAAAAGGTATATCTAACTGAAAAAGATATAGTTAACTTTGTTAAAACAGTTGATGATGCTAGAAAATATATAAGAGTGTATTTTTCAGAGAGTCAACCAAAAGATGAAAATGAAAATATAAACACTTCCTACTCTTATGAATATCAAGAATCTAACACAAAAAGACACCAAGAGCTTCTCTATCTTATACCTCTTTTCATAAAAGTTGGAATAACAGGAAAAGAATCTAATATTAAAGCACTATCTCTCTTAATAAAGTATTTAAAAAAAATAAATACCTATGATAGAGAAGACATTTTATCAAATCAAAAAATTTTATGTACTGGTTATAGTGGTTATTATAGAGATGAAGAAGAAAGTTTAAAGAAAGTAAAAACATGGAATGCTTTTTTTGATCTTCCCAATAGTGAAATTTCTAAACTCTTAAGAGAGTCTGAGGGGGAAGAATAAAATGAAACAAATTTTTAGTCTTTTTTGTACTTTTCTTATAGTAATAAATTCCATATCTAGCTTGAATGCGAGCGGAAGAGAAGAAATAAATAAATATATATATGGAGATGATTACTTAAAATTAAAAAATGGTGTTTTATCAAAGTACCAACTTGATTATGAACAAAAAGAAGAAATCCTCGCTCAAAGCTCCCCATTAAAAAATTCTCTTGAAGATATAACAGGCAAATATGATTTTAATGTCTTTCAGAAATTTGTTGATCATATTGCTAAATTAGTTTCTTCAAAAGCTTATACAGCAACCTCTTCAGCTTCTATGATAAGAGCTAGCATTATTGGTGATCCCCAAATTATCATTAGTGAAACTAAAAAACATAGTCCTAAAAGTTATAAACAAATTGATGAGCTTGGCAAGCAAATTTTAATTCCAGAAAAAAGAATAGAAGCAACAAATAGCCTTTTAGAAATACTTCCTTTTGAAGGAAAGAAAATAGAACCTATCGTTAAAAAAGAGGATAAGCTCAATATACCTTCAGAAAAAAGTCAAAATTCAGATAAGAATTTTGCTTATCTTATATATACATTTATAGGTATTGGAATCGCATCATTTATAGGCATGGAAGTTGCTAGACAGCTCTCAAAACCTTAAGGAGTTTTTATGAAACAAATACTATCTTTAATGCTTTTAGTATCTTTTCTCTCTAGTTCGCTTTTTTCTTATGATCTCAAACCTAATGAAAGAATTAAGCAAAAAGTAATTATGGAAGTTTTCGATACAGATAAAGAAGATGACAATGTTTCTGAAATGATGGATAGACTAATTAAAAAAGCCGATACCTTTATCGCTAAAATTGGCGATCAAAATGTTTTAGATATTAAGGTCAATTTTTTAGCCATTGGCTTTGGTGTGGTCTATATCATTATCTACAAAGTGAAAGTTTAAAACACAGAAGAGGAATAAGAAATTTATGATATTTGATCAGTTTGTGAAAAATACAGCGTTACTTAAAGAGGTTACAACACAGCTTGTTGGCTATCTACGGTTTCCTGAGATCATTGTTCTTGTTCCTCGTTTTGATTTTTTTACTCCTACAAAACTTGATCTCAATATGTATTTTATTCGTCCTCTGCGTTCTCCTAAACTCACCCTCTCTAGTAGTGGCACACAAATGCCTATTATCTCTACTCTCAATCGCCATAAAGATACGGCTCTTTATAACCTCTCCTCTCAACCTGATGTGATACAAATTGATCAGGGGATACTCCAAAGCTTCAGAGATAAACTCTTAGAGGCAGGTCTCAAAACTCTTGGTCTCTCTACAAGTATTTTTCAGATCAATGCTCAAGCTGTGAGTTATCAGATACGAGAGCGCATTAAAGACAATATTCCTTTTGCTCTTTTAAGCCCCTCTTTGGGGTTTTATCCCTGTGGATATATTAGTAGCTATTCACCACAACTCACAAAATATCTCAATCGCCTTGATGTGAGTTTTACTTTTCAAGAAATACGAACTTTTGAGCCTCTTAAGATGGGAGAGCTTTAATGATTCAATATGAATTTCGACTTGATCTGAACTCTGCCAAAACCAAAAAATCTATTATTTCTCTTATCTCTAACCAACAAGGTATCGAGTTTCAAGGCAGTGTTCGTAGCTCTTGGGTGCCTAGTACACGAGTGGCCTATTTAAATGGCTCTGTAAGTCTCTATAACCTAGACTTTCATTTCAACGAGTATCTTTCTTTTGGCGATCAAGGGATACTCTCTTATCGAACCAATTGGCGTAAAGAGTGGCGAACTCTTATGCAAGGGGTGATTAGTACTCCACAAGATAGCGATCAAGAAAATGGTGATTTTCTTGTCTCACTTGATATCTTTCAAGTCTCGCGTAATGCGTTTTTTAAGAGAGAACTTAAAAATGAGAAAGGACAGCCCAGAGACTTTAAAGGAAAAACTATAGGAGAGGCTTTAAAAGAGGTCTTAGGTAAACGTTTAACGACAATATATGTAGATCCCGCTAGACTCAACAAAAAGATAGAAGAGAGTTTTACCCCTTACAACAGAGAAGAATTCCTCTCACGTATTCAAAATCTAGGGGGTTTTAGTATCAGAACAAACCACGATTCAGAAATATATTCTCTAGAAGAAGAGACAACCTTTTGTGTGTATGAGAGAGAAGAAGCCAAAAAAAGTATTGTCAACTCACGCTCTAAAGCTTTAGAAGACTATGGATTGTTTTATCTCCCTCAAGCCAGTGTTGAAACTAACACAAATACAGGGGTGTGTTATATCACTTATCAAGCAAAAACACTCCTTACACGCTCTCTTAATGTAGGAGACACAGTTAGCTTTGAAAACCGACTAGGGAAAAGAGAAATTGCCTTAGTGGAAGAGATCTCTCATAGCTTTTCACCACGAGGAGAGTGCAGCACTACTTTAAGTCTTTTAGATCAAAATTCTTATCAAATGCGTATTTATAGTTAAGGAGAAACCTATGTTAGATGAGATCAAAAATTCCCGTTTTAATTGTCAACTTACCCCTTCTAAAGCTCTTAGTGAAGATTTCTATGAGTTTTTAGTGAGATCTCTCTTTATTACACAAATTGCTCAAGTCCTCTCATATGATAGAGAAAAACGTATAGCAAAATGTCAGATAAATAACCCACTCTTTCAAGGTATGGAAGTAGAAGCTCCTCTCATCCAAGACTATTTAGATTTAAATCTTCAAAAAGATCAAAAAGTGCTTTTAGTGCAAAAAGTCACTGATCCTCAAGTTGAATCAGCCCAAAACTATTTTGATCGCGGTAACTGGTATGTTTTAAGTGCCTTTAACTTACAAGAGGTGAATGTAGCACTCAGTGTTAAAGAGGCTTCTTTGAAAGTACACACTCTTAAAATTGATCTCTCTGAGGGTGGTGAGATTGTCTTAGGTGGGTCTCAAGGTATAAAGATAAATTCAAGTGGCGTCAGTATTGAAGGCAAAGCTTTTAGCTCTCATAGCCATTTAAAAGGTAGTTTAGCCTCAGTTCCCGGTACTCAAGGAGGTCCTTTAGTAGAAGGAACGACAACAGGAGGAGTAGTGTAGTGGATATACAGGTAGATGAAGATTTTAATATTTTTTTTGATTCTCAAATGAAACTCGTAGAAGATAATGATCGTCAAAAGTTTCTCTGCTATTTACGTTTTCCTAAAAATTCTCTCTTTTGGGACTTAGAGTTTGGGATAAACCACCTCTCTCTTTTAGAGCTTTCTTCACTGGGTAATCCTGAAGCTCTCAAAGCCTATTATATTTCTTTGGCTCGTAACTTAGGAGTTAATCTTTGGGATATCCAAATATCCTATGATTTAAAAGGCAATATAGTGTGTAATTTTTCTTTCCAAGAAAATTCTCTTACTCAAACTCATACCTTCTCTTATGCTATTAATGCAAGAGATCTTTCTCAGGAGACAAGAAGCTAATGGGAACTTTCTTTAATCCAGAGATTGGTTGGCAAAAAAAGGATTTAGAGACTATCCAAAAAGAAAAAGCTCGTGAGTTAGAAAAATCTTTAGGTAAAGCTATAGATAGCTCATCAGGAAGTATCTGGCAGATTATTAACCAGCCATCTTCTCTTCTAGATGAGAAAATCAACCAAAGTCTAGGAGAGCTTTTACAAAGATTTAGCGAGTTTGTGAGTGACACACAAAACCAAGTCAAAATACCCGCTTCAAGTACAAGTGAAACAATCGTCCTACGATTTTTTGAGTTTGTCCCTTCTCTAGAATATATTTCACTTGACCAAAATATAGGCAAAATTTCTCTCTATCTTTTTTTTAAAGAAGATGCGAATCATAAAACTTATGAAAAAGACATTTGGCAAGCCATACATACACTCAAACCAGCGGGTATTGTAACACAAGGAGAAATACAAGTCTCGAATTATTCCACTAACAGACAGTGGATAACTTATAACTACTCTTTGGGTGTGAGAAAGTATGTCTATCTCAGGGTAGAATATGCTACTCAAACCAAGGATTTTTTAGTGGAGAATGCAGACTCTCATATCAAAAAACTCTATCAAGAGGTTATCACAAAGAAATATCACAAAGCTTCTGTTGATCTTTTTTATCAAGACTTTGTGACACCTACTTTAGAGATACAAGGGATTAGTCACATTAACTTTTATTACTCTATTTCAGAAGATAAAACCTTAGACATTAATGATATTGCTAAAGAGAAGTTTACTCTCAATCAAAACAGAACAGGCTTTATTGACGAAGTCCTTTTGTTTTCTCTCACCACTCGCCTTCTCATAGAGAGGATAAACTAATGTTTCACAAATGGAACTCTGATAAGATTGCGAGTGTCATTGAAGGTAGCGAACTAGAGACACTCATTAAGAGTGAACTCTCTTATAAAAAAAGGATTTTAGAAGAGTTGGAGTCTCTCAAAAAGAATCTAAATTTTGATTCAAACTCTCTTTATCTTCTCAAGCTCTTTCTTGGTTTTTTACGTATTCCTGAACAACCTCAAAGCTCAAAAGAGTTTATCCAAAACCAACTCAAAACAACTCTCAAAGCCTTTCAAGAGATAGGTACTTTTGAGAGCTTTGTAACACTCTTTCGCACTTTTTTACAAGTAGAAATTGATATACTTCTCTACAACGAGAAACCAGCTAAACTTACTATTCAAATGCGAGACTATCCTCAATTTAATCTCTTTCAAGTGATATTAGATCCTTCTGCTCACTATGGATTTTTAGTAGAGACTGCTGAGCAGAAACACTCAAGACTGGCTATTGGTAAAAGTCAGTATCACTTTGTAGATAATTTTTACAAGTTTGTGAAAACTTTAGTTGTGGCAGGCGTAGAGATTGAAATACGAGAACCTGAAGAGGATTAAACTAAGAAAAAGGAGATATTAACTTATGGCTCAAGAAACACCTGAATATATAACCATTCCTGATTTACAACAAGAGATTGAACTCAAAAATTCTCACCTGTTTATCGTCGCTAATGTGAGTGAACAAGCAGGTCGCTCTATTACTTATCAAAACTTATACAACCAAATTTTAAAAGACCTTACCACCAAAGATCTGGTGGGTATTATGAATATCTTCTCACCAGTGAACTATGAAGCATTGCAAGCAGAAGGATTTAAACTCAGAGATATTCAACTTTGGGAGCTACAAAAACTCTCAGCAAGTCCTTTCCCCCTTAACTCTCACATAGAATATACCATGAGCCAAAGCCAACTAGATGATCTTTTAAGACTGGATATTTACTCTGAATCAGGGTTTGCTTTCTGTGATGGTCAAAATGGAAGCCCTGATATGCGAGGGATGTTTGCCAGAGTAGTTGATCAAGGAGCTGGTCGTGATAGTGGTAGACAAATGGGAAATTATCAAGAAGATACTATGCAAAAGATAAAGGGAAAGATTTCTGGTATTTATTCATATTCCCCAAGCCAAAATCATCAAAATGCTTTTGAAGCTTTTAGTGTTAGTTTAAGGGATGTAAACCAATATACTCTTAATAATATTCAAAATGGCTTCTCTCATGCAATAGATTATGATTTTGACTCTTCACGAGTGGCTCGTACTTCTAATGAAACAAGACCTAAGAACTATTCTGTAGCCCGTTTTGTAAAACTCAAAGCTGTTGATTGGAGAAGTGTACCCACAAAACCAAAAAAGTTTAGTTAATGATTTAGGATAGATATAAAATTTTAAAAAACAGGAGAGATTATGCAAAGTCTAGATAGTGAACTTATCAAAGCATGTTATGAAGAATCAACCAATAGTGAGTTAACTAAAAGACTGGATGCTATGGATAGCGTAGAAACTCTTAAATCTTTTATCCAAGAAGCCAATGTACAAACAAGAGAAAGTATGAGTGAACAAGCTTTTAGTGTTCATACTCTTGAAGTTAAAGATGTCCTAGATTCTCATGAATATATCTCTTGTGAGGTTGAACCGAGTAGATCTGTTTTTGTGAGTGGCTCTTGTACCACCATTCCTCTCAATCCTCTCTTCTTACTCGCTATTAAAAACAAGAATCCTACTCTTTGTGATCTCTATCTTAGAGGTATAAGAGAATGCAGTAAATCTGAATTAAATAATTTACGAAAGATACACACACAAGGAATCTTCAATAAAGATAAAATACAATCTCTTATGACTTTACAAGATAGAGATATCTCTGGTGTTAGTGTTGATTTAAATGGCTCTCTCTCTTCATGCAAAGAAGCTTTTCAATCTCTTTGTAATCGAAATTCTGAAGAAAAACCTGATGTTCTTATTATAACAAGGAGTGATTTAAAAAGTATTTCAGAAAAAGAAGTTGATGAGAGTGGTGTGTCCTTAAAAGATTATTTAGAAAAAGAGTTA
Source organism: Eudonia mercurella (assembly GCA_963082485.1). Classification (NCBI taxonomy): domain Eukaryota; kingdom Metazoa; phylum Arthropoda; class Insecta; order Lepidoptera; family Crambidae; genus Eudonia; species Eudonia mercurella. The sequence continues at coordinate 9,941 of CAUJAO010000116.1, forward strand.
AAATTAACTTTAGTAGGCAATGAATTCTTATATGACATGCAGAAAGGGTTTTTAGTCAAAAAAAGTCTTGTGCATGTTTGGTGTCAACTCACTCCTATTATTGAAGGAGTTGAAGACAATAGTTATCCAAATCCTGGGGCTAAAATCCTTATTCACGAAAATACAACAGGCCTTATCTCTCAAAAACCGCATTCTGTTATTGAGTTTACCCTCATTCCTGTTGCTGATAAATCTGAATGGAGAGGGACAAGTCCTAGATTTAGAAGGTAATCCTATAAATCCCTCATTTTAGAATGGAACTCTTTTCATTAAAAGAGTTCCCTGAAGTGAGAATTCTCTATATATCGATGTAAAACACTGCTAATAAGTGTCTGATAAGGAATACCTAGTTTCTGTGCTTTCTCTTTATATTTCTCTATGTCTTTTTCTTGAACGTTAATAGAAATTCTTTTTGTTAAAGCTCTTTTATATCTTCTCAAAGCTTGTTTATTACTTTTAGGAGTAAAATCTTTACTCTCTAAGACATCCATAAGTAACTTTTCTTCCTTATCTAAAGGCTCTTGGTAGTCTACTTTCATATTTTTTTTCCTCCTTTATAAATTTTATTAAGTTTACGACTATGAAAGGCAGTTTTGATAAAGAAATCACCACTTTCTTGTTTTTCTTCTACACAAGGAATACAAACTATATAGCCTTTATAATCTACAAGAAAAATTAAGCTATCTTCTCTTGTAGGATGATCTATAATATCAACAGCATCACCTTTCTCTAAGATTTTAACAATCTCATCAAGATCAATATTTCTTAATTCCTTAAGAAGGGTATTCTTCTCTTTATTAAAACGAAACTTAAACATGAATCTATTATATATCATATAGATTCACATATCAAGAGATATTTTTTATACAAAACAAGTATATTTTTAGAAAAATCTTAAGATGTTTTTTTAAAAAAGTGATAAAATATTCACTCTATGTCAAGTGAGAGAATTACAGCATCAAAAGTTAATGAAAAACTCATTCGTCTCTCTTCAAAAGTAGGTCTTGAGCCTGATATAACAACCAAAACAGGCAATGGAATACTGGGAAAAGTTGAAGATCTTTTTGAAACATCTTCTCGTTTACGTAATCGCCTAGAAGTTTTAGAACAAAAAGAAGACAAGATTTATCAAAAACAGAAACAAGAGATTCAAAAAGTTAAACAAGAGATTCAAAAAACTCTTCGTTTCTATTGGTTATTTTTTTTCTTGAGTCTCTCATCTCTCGGATTTTTAGGAGATAAACCTTTTGAGATCCTGAAGTTTCTCTTCTCTCATGGTCTTTTCCCCTAAAAAAAGACCCCTAGAAATTAGGAGTCTTTTGGGATGGTTTTCCTACTTTGTGCAGAGAAGGATCTAAGAGTCGCTTCTCATCTTCTTTTGAAATGATATATTGTCTGCCTACCATAGGCAGTTTCAAGACCTTAGCCCGAGCAATAAGAGTAATTCTTGAAATTCCTTTCTCTTGTGAAATTTCTCTTATAGATTTAAATGTCATACAATCCCTTCTACCAATCCACTAACTGTCTTACAATATCGTAGCTAATTAAAATAATAGAAGTAATAAGTAGAGGAATTATAATAGTATTAGGTATTTTTCTTAAAACTTTTCTCATCTAGCTCCTCCTGATGTTTTTTATAATGAGCCTCTTAAAAGAGGCTCTTGAAAATTCTGATCACAGTATCTATAATAGTTACTATGATTAATAGATCCGAAAGGGTGACTCTGTAATAGCTTGCGAGTCGTCCTTTCTTTTTTTTCCTTTTCTTCACATTGGCTAACCTCCTTACTCCTATATAATATACAATTGATTATAATTAGTCAAGACAGGGTATTGTATTTTTTAAAATTTCATTGGATATTTTTTTAAAAAGTGCTAGTCTAAACTTATGGTTTTTCAAGATGATTTTTCTAAAAAACATACTTTGTCTGATGGGGCTACCAACTTCCCTGATTTTCTCATTCGTGAGTTTGGTTGTTACTTTCTCTGTTTATGTTTTCTAGACAAAGGAAATTTTTCTAAAGAGGATATACGAGACATTTACTTCGAAGCTCTTGAAGATAAAGCTATCGATTATGATTGTTTTGTACGTAATCCTCTGTACTTTATAAGAGGATCCAAAGATCTCAAGAAACTTTCTCTAAAGGAATATAGACCTTCTCAAAAAACTAGGGATTTAGTAGGACGCTATCGCATACAAGATCCATTACTCTCCTCCCAAGGTCTCCAAAGTCACTTTGTCGTTTTAGATCCTATGACTTTAGATGTGATCTATGACCCTATAGAAAAAGGGTCTCGGCATGTCAGAGAAGGAGAACTCATAGATTTGAGGGTCTTTATATGAAAAATACAAAAAATTTAACTACTCTACAACCTCCTAAAAAACCTCTGGATACAGCAGAAAAAGTCTCTCTCGGGTTTTTTAGTTTATGCCTTTCAGGGTTTTTTACTCTGACTCTTGCCAACTCTCAGAATTGGATCAGTGAAGAGTTTGTCACTCCGGCTTTTCAGTTCTTAATAGCGACAGGGGGTTATGCTGTCTTTGGTAAAACAGCCAATGTCTTTGCTGAATCAAGACGTGATCGATATAGAAGTGAAAGAGAGTAAGCAATTATGAAAATTCGTAAAACTCAATTTGAATTAATACAAGAGTGGATAATTCAAGAATGCCAAAAAAATAAAGGCATCTTAAAAACCTCAATTATGAGGATAGCCGAAGATCTAGAAATCACACGAGCTAAAGTAAGTTTAACTTTGCAAGAGCTTATTCAAAAAAAGTTTATTTCTCAAAAAATCCTCTCTTCTAAAGGATTTGGTAAGCCTAGAGTAATAGAAATTCAATATTTAGGAGAGTCAAATTAATGTTGAAGAGGATTTTACAACATCTCTTGTCTTTTCTTGGCTTTATTACCTCTCTTATTTTTATCTTTTTTCTAGGAAAACGAGAAGGTAAACTAAAGCAGCGACTCAAAGAAAGTGAAAGAGAAAAAGAGATGATAAAGAGAGGAAGAAAAAGAGAAGAGGAGCTAAGAAATGAATTTGAAAAAGTGGAAACTCCAGAAGAAGCTTTATCTTTGTATCGCAAGCGTACTCGTTCTCGTTAGTTGTCAAAGCCAACCTTGCTCTAAAGCCTATCTGCCTTCTTTGCCAATACAGAAAGACTTGCCTTCTTTAGAGAAAGAACCTAAAGAGTATCTAGAAACTCTCATAAACAATTATAAAAATGCTTTAGAGTGGATAACTATTGTTTGGTTAGCTAATGGAGGAAACTCTTAACAAAGGGTTACTTGATATCAGAGATTCTTTTCTATAATAATAAATAAAAGTACTCAGTCATACTTTTATCACCAAGCCCCTCAAGGGGCTTTTTTAAAATTAACTACTCATGACTACTAAATTTTATTTCTTCATTTTTCTTTTGAAGAATATCAATTTTAATATTGGGATCAAGCTGATTGACTAACCAGCCATGTAAATGACAGTTTCTAATAAATTCCTCAATCCTATTTACACCTTCTCTTTCTTTTAAAGTAACAACTATACCAAATCGAAGATTTTCACCATCTTGAGGATTTACTCTATTATTTGTTTTAACTTCAATTCCCCAGTTTTTATTTTTTTCATATGATTTTTTAGGAGTGATTTTACCTTTTATTATTTCTGTTATGCATTTTACATTATCCCACTTACGAAAAAATTTTCTGACTTCTGATTCTGATAAGTATAAATAATCATTTTTTTCTGTATTATGAAGAATATCTTGATTTTGTTTGTCACCATTAATAGAATAAATTTTTCCATTATTTTTAATTCTTCCAAAGTGAATATTTAATTCAGTATTTGTGTAATCGACCCCTTGTAATCTATTACATTTCGGAAAATAACACATTGTTGCCCTTGCTATATAAGGATATTTCTTATCTTTCATTGGAATTGGAAAATTATAATTATAGGTATTCCATTTCTCACTTATATCTGATACAAGAAACTTAATCTCATCATCTTCTGTTTTAATAACTTTCTCTATTCTAATGGGTACAATACCATGCCCATACAATGCAATTTTTTCAGGAGAATTTTGACTATTCCACCCTCTTGCAGCGTCAATGATCATCGCCTTAGCAATCTCTCTATTAAGTTCTAAAATATCAATGAGATAAGATAATTTTCTGGCAATCCAAGGTGCAGCAAAAGAGGTTCCTGAAATTTCTACTTTTCCTTGTGGACCACAAACATTAATATATTTTTCTTTACTCCCACCATAGTAACTTACATCTGGCTTTCCAAAAAATGATAAAACAATTCCTCTTCTTGTATATTCTGTCGATAATCCAGATTTTGTTACTGCATTTACTACCAAGCTATTTATTGAATCAGCTGGTGAACCAATTTTATTAACATTTGCATTTGGTTTATTTCCCCCTGCAATAACAAAAATAATATCATTTTCATATTGGATTTGGTCTAATACTGAGCTTTCTGCTGAAATAAAATTATCATTAATTTCTTGATTACTGCCTAGCGAAATATTCCAGACTTTAATATCTTTATTATTTGCTATAATTTTTTTAATTTGTTTTATGATATTGAAAGAAGAGAATTCAGAATTTGTTGTTACCCCAAAATGTCGTACTTTAAAGCGTCCACACCCATCATCAAGCCAAGGATTAAGAGTTGGACCATCAACTATAATAGATGATACTGCTGTACCATGCTTATAATCTTTTATATCTTTATAAATATTCATATCAACCATGTCATGGTAATCGACCCAATTGCTAAAATAGACACTATTATCAAATAAAGTATCAATAACTCCAATAGTAGGCTCTATTGTTGGTTCAGGAATATTAAATGAATTTTTTTGATACTCTTTGATGAAATTTTCTTCAGATAATTGAGATAAGTCTACCGTTGCCATTGATATAAGATAAGGTGCTTTTTCAAACAAAAGTTCTGATTGATTTTTGTCTAAAAGGACAGTTTGATTATCTAAGATTCTAGTTGATAATATATCAATACCTAGTTTTTTCAATAGTTCTTTTGTCTCTGTTTTTATATCATATAAAGTAATAATGCTATTGGCTATTTGCCCTTTTGGTTTATCTATCTCAAAACTATCAATATATGAAACATCTGCAATTACTTGTCTAAACTTAGATTTACTTATATTAAATTTAGTAAATAAAATACTATTCATTTTTTTCTTATCATTAAATACACTTTTATCTATTTTTCCTCTAAATTCTTTATTTAAAACTAAATTCACCTTATCAAGTAAAGTAATACTATCTATTAAGTCATCAATATCTAGAAAATAAGTGATTATATGCTTATTTTTCTCTTTATCAAATTTAGCCCCAACAACAGCATTATTTGAATCTTCACCCTTAAATAATCCTGATATCCTATTACTTTTTGCTACAATTTTATTATACAAAACACTAATCAAAACTCCTTCAAATGGTTTTGTTTCATGTGACCAAAAGTCCTTAATTTGTTCTATCTTTTTTTTCAAATCAACCAGGTGTTTAGTGATTATAACTTTTTTCGCATTTATACTAGGACCACCACCGTTACTATTTTTAGATTCCTGAAGAAATTTTCCCTTTAATTCTAGAACATTATTCATTATTGGTTTTCTCCCCTATTTAGTTTTCTGGCTACTGTACTTTTAGGTTCACATTTAAGTTTTTCTATTTCTCTTATAGTAAATCCTTGTTGACTCAATTGTTCTATGGTAGTTTGTTCAATAAAATTGCCAACTACATTATTATAAATCCTTCTTAGATAATCATAACTGTTGTTCTCATCACTGAAAGCCAAAGCAGTTTTAATGATATTTTTCAGATCACCAGGATAGGGTAATTGACTTGATTTGTTGAGTATTTTCTTAAACAATTTAATATCTTTAGTAATTGTTTTAAAATTCTTGGAAAAGGATAAAAAGTGACTCTCCGCCACTTCAATTAAATCCTCTTGTGAATATCTATTAAAATTAATTACGGTATCAAAACGTCTAGAAAGGGCTTTGTCAAAATTCTCATATAAGTTAGTTGTGGCAATAATAATAATTTCTTTGTTTAAATCACTGAGTCTATCTAGTTCTCTTAGCATAGATGAAGTAGCTCGCCCCATTTCTCGTATATCATTATGGCTTATACGATCTAACGCAATAACATCTATTTCATCAAATAAAATGATGGTTTTCTCTGGATAAGGAATTCTATTAATCTCACTAAAAACCTTTGCAATATTTTTATTGGTTTGACCTAGTAAACTATCTATTAGATTATCAAAATCTACGTAGTATAATTGTCTATCAAGAATTCGGGCTATGTTTTTTACTGCTTCTGTTTTACCAGTCCCTGGAAAACCTTCTAAGAGAATCTTGTTAATACCAACTCTATTCTTAATGACATTAATTAGTCCTTTAATGTCATTGGCTATTGACATAGGTAAATGTAAAGGGCTTACAACCTTTACATTAATTAATTTTAAAAATTCACTCTCAAAATCAGTTGCTTGAGGAATCCAATTATTAGATTCAGAAAGTAATCCCATAATATATTCCGCAAGTTGATCATCACCAATGCTATCAAAACTTCGAGCAATTTCTATTGCTTCCTGTCTAAAGGCATTGTCACGTTTTTCAACATAATATTTAATTAGGTTTAAGACACTCTTTTTTTTCACTCAACCTTCTCCCTATTTCCTATCTTTTATTAAGTTAAATATAGTAAATAATGGGACAAAAATATATATAAATAGGACAATTTTATTGAAAAATTATCTTTAAATAATAGTTGAAGTATAGTTTGCTTGTTTTTTTTGATAAAAATCTTTCCAAATACCTTCTATCTCTTCTTCAGAGGCAGGCTCTATGCCAAACCTAGTATTCTGTTCAGAAGGTAAAAGAACTCCTGAGTGTATTTTTGTAACTGATTTTGGGTTATGGTTGAAACCCTCTTCTAACATTTTGTTATACTTTTGACTTCCTTTCCTCATAAGCCTCATAGAACCTTTTAATTCCCTTAGTTCTCTTAAATACTTCTTAGTTCCTCTCTCTCGTAAACATGGCTCTAAATCCCTTAAAAAGTCCCTTAGATTTAAAGTAGCATTCTCTTTAGCGATAGGGTGATTTAATATCCTCTCAATCTCTATGGTATGTTCTCTAGAGACTTCCATATCTTCCAAATCTTTTAAGGCTTGCTTGTAAGCTCCTGTTCCTAAAAAAGATTTACCTGAAATCCGTTCTGTTGAAACTAAAGTTCTTTTTTCTTGAAGAGAACGAGAGCTTTGAGAGCTCTTAAAGTCTTGAGGATAATAGTCTTTAACAGGACTGGTTAATAGATTCTCTAAATAGACTAATTGTCGGCTAACTTTTTGGCTTCTGAGTCGGCTCGTTTTTCGCTCTCTTAGTCGGTCAACTTTGAGGCTATAAAAAAACTGGTTCACGAGATATTGAGCGTCTTCTGAGAGGACGACAACAAAATACGCTCCCTTTTTTTCCCCTAGTCCTTTACCTTCAGAAGCTAGTATACGCTGAGATTTGACTCTCAAATCATTGAGTTTTTTTAGATAGTTCCTAAAGCAACTAAAAGAGAGTCTTTTGTAATGATCTTTTTCTAGGTAACAGTTGACTCTCTCCCATAGTTGAGTACGAGAAAACTCTCCTTTTCCAAAATAGCTATTGAGGTTGAGAGACGCTTCAATGATTTTATGAAAAATACAGCGAGCTTTGAGTTCTGTTTTTTTGAGGAGGGTATCAGGAACACAAGACTTTTTTAAATTAACATGAGACATAAGATCTCCTAGAGAATAAAAAGAAGGTATTCTCTTTTTTAAAAACAATCCATTCTTTTTTGAGAGCCAAAAAGAGAGCAAAGATAAAAAATGTTATTTTTTTCATAAAAAAAACACAAAAACACTTGCGAAAAAAACTCAGAAGATGTATTGTTTCAAACATAGGACACGCCTTGTTTTGAATATAACTGAATAAGAGTGCCTCTCGGATGACACCGAGTTCTTTTAAAATAGATCATGCAGATCTCCTTTGTGCAAAGGGAGTCAACAAAAAAAGAGGTTGCCTTGACACGGGGTCTCTTTTTTTATGCTTTGCCCTTAACTCTATATGGGTTTTAGTGTACCTTCCTAACCTTGTTATGTCAACAAAAAGTTTTCTAGATCTTCTTAGGACTGTTAGAGGACAAATTCTTTTCAAATCACTTTTGAAAAAATCTTGAGAGACTTTTCTTCTTTTTTTCTTTTGAAAATTTAAAAGAAGATTTAGAGAAGAGAAAACAATGTGAGAATTCACAACAAGATATTGTTTTCTGAAAGGAACTAGATTTTTAGAATTAATCTAGTGAGCTAATTCTAAAAATCTAGGTATTTTTTGAATTTCTTGTTTTTTTTGTTGACGTGTTAAGCGAATTTTATAGCCATTATCCATTCTTAGCCAAAACTCTGCACTCATACCAAAAAAGGCTTCTAGCCTAAGGGCAGTATCAACACTAATGCTTCTCTTGCCTTTAATAATTTCACTAATACGGGTTTCTGGCACACCCATAGATTTAGCGAGTTGGTATTGCGTAATATGATAAGTATTAAGAAGATCTTCTTTCAAAAATTCACCTACAGTTTTTGGTAAAATAGTCTTACAATCTTCTTCTATTTCTAATTCACAATAATCTATAGACCCTAGATCTTGTCTTTTAATGCTCATAAATCCCCTCCTTTAGTTTCTTTTAATGATAATCTACGATTTCTACTTCATAAGCATTGTCATTTTCCCATAAAAAACAAATACGCCATTTTTTATTAACCCTAATACTGTATTGACCCTTTCTCTCACCCACAAGGGCTTCAAGATGATTACTCCAAGGTAATCTTATATCTTCTAGATTCATAGCAGAATCAATTTGATGTAATTTAGAGAGTATCTTATAAGTAATATCTTTATCAAAATTTTTTAATTTTTTTCCTTCAAAAATAGCAGCACTTATTTTGTTTTTAAATGAAAGAATCATTAATTTATATTAATAAAATATACAAATTCTGTCAAGCGTTAGTATTGGTTTCTAATTTTCATATTCTCTTAGAGGAAGAACAATATTATTCTAAAGGCCTGCCTTTTTTTCGATAAAAGTCTTGCCAGATATCTTTTAGCTCTTGTGGTGTAACCTTCTCTTCTTCTTTTATATTTTCCCACGGATATTGAATATTAAGAGTTTTGTGTGGCTTCTGAGCAGGATAAAAGAGCCTTTTAAATTTTTTAACTAAGATATCCCAGTCATTAGAAGCTCTTCGCCAAGGGTCTAAAAACCCTAAAGCTTTACGCACTCTTCTTGATTCAATTTCTTGTAAAAAGAACCTTTCAATATCCTCTTTTTGGTATCTGGATTCTAAAAGTTGGTTTTTAATGGCGTCGTATTCTAAAAACACTCTTTCTTTTTGAAGATCTTCGAAAGAAGGATTTTGATTCTCACTCTTCATATTATGACTCCTAATACTATAGTTATAAACTGGCTTTTGAAGTGTCTTTTGTTGTAGCAAAGGGGGTGAAAAAAAGAGAGCAGGTATGCCTAAAGACTCTCTGACTTCATCATTAGCGAGTCTATGTTGAGCGACATCCCCTACCCAATAAAACGCTCTTCTTTTCTTAAATCCTTGAGAGACTTTTTTTAAAATCCCTAGAGAGCAAGCTTTGTTAAGAGAGCGAATCACGCTACTTTCACTTACATTTAAAGCATGAGCAATAGTGGCATATTTAGCAGAGAGTATTTTCAGTTTAGCTCGTAAACACAGAGCTTTGGCATAATGGACAACCCTTGCTTGAGCCGGGGAAGATTCAAAGTAGCTTTCCCAGTTTTCCCTTTCTCTTTTTTGAAATTCTCTTATAGCTCCCATTCGCTAGATCTCCTTTATGGATTGACACATATTCTTTATTTTGAGATAGTAGGGATTATATTTACAAGAACATGTCCGTGTCAATATAAAAAAAGGAGAACCTTCATATATTTCCAGTTAATGGTTATCTTGAATACATGAAGGTAATAAAAAATATAATGGATGCTTTTATGGATGATATAAATACAAATTACCTTACCATTAGCGAGTTTGCAACAGAATTAAAATATGTTAATTCTAGTTTTCTAACTAGAAAGGTTAAGAAACTAAAGCTTGGTTACAAAATAAAAGGTGTTGTATTTCTTTCAAAAGAAGACCAAGAAATCTTGAAAAAAAGCATAAAAAGAAAAGAGTAACAATAATGAAAGAAGAAAATAATAAAATAATGAAAAATATTGCCAATATGTTAGTAGAAGAGTTAAATAGCAATTATCGTACAGTTGGAGAAATTGCCAAAGAACTTGGATATTCTGATCATTCATATTTATCTAGAAAAGCTAAGAAGTTAAAGATTGGCTACAAAGCTAAAACTCTTGTATTACTTTCAAAAGAAGACCAAGAAATCTTGAAAAAAAGCATAAAAAGGCGAGGGTCTAAGTTTTCTTCTGAGTAGAGTTGAATAATATACTTGACATCAAGTATAGGGTTTTGATGAATAGCCACAAAAGTCATTGATTTGTTTTTTTATAAAATACCTTCCCATTTGAAAGAAAATATATAAAATAATTAAAAAGATTAATATTATATACATAATTTTATATATTTTTAGGAAGTACGAATAGTATGAGAAAGATAAATCTCCATGATATTTCTAGAGATTGCTTTAGTGAAGTGATTTTTAGCTGTTTTAACCCCCATTTTCTTGATCCTTTACTAGAGGCTTTTCCTTCTATATTATCTAAGGCTTCTCAGAGATTTAATGAAGAGGATATGCCGATTAGAAAAAAACCAGAAGGTCAATGGAAAGCAGAATTATTTCGGGCAGAACTTCTTAATGAGTTAAAAAACAAAAATTTAATGAGTGGCCTTAAAAAAGATGAACAAGACTGTTTAACGATAAGTATGACACCTGAAAAAGCTATTGAAGATAAACTATCAGGTTTAAGGATTTCGCAAGTTCGTCTGCTTATTAAAACACAAAGAACTGTTGAATATGGATTGAATCTAATAAAAAGAGATTCACCAAGAAAGAAACTTTTTCAAAAGAACGAATGGGTTCCTGTTTTAAAAGAGAAACAAATTCAGCTTTTTGAGAATAGAGAAGAAAGTCAAGATTCTTTTGGTGAAGAAGGAAATGATAGTGAGCTTATTATTTGTGTTTTTTTAGGATGTAATAAACCAAGACTTGATAATCAAACAACACATTGTTTAATTATACCTAGAGGCCACAATATAAGCCCTTTTTATAGGATACCTAATTTATTAAAAGAAAGGGAACAAAGGTTTCCAAAAGATCTATATACAACAAAAGAAACTATTGAAGAGGAAGAAGGTTATGGTTCGCTGTTCGCAACTTCGTGGGAAGACAAAAACACTAGAGCTGATGGAAGGAAAGATTCTTCTCACTCCTGATTTTTCCAAAAGGCTCAAAATGGCTCGTAAAGCTAAAGGTTTCTCACAGGCAGAACTAGCTCAATTAGTAGGCTTGCAACAGTCTAATTATTCTCCCTTAGAAAAAGAAGTAAAAACAAAAAAAGAAATGAGTGTTATCAATGAAGATTCGTTAAAAAAGATTGCTAAAGTCCTTGAAAAAGAAGTGCATTGGTTTAGCAAACCCATTTCTTTTTATTCTAATTTGGGACATTTTAGAAAAAAACAAAGACTCTCTAAAACACTTATTTCTAAAATGGAAAATACAGCACACTACCAAGGAGAAGGATTAGGAGAACTTCTTTACAGGGATGAAAGGGTTGTTTTTAAAACAAATTATGAGTTCTTAGAAAGTGAAGTCATTAATCCAAACTTATCTCCTGAAGAAAAAGCGATAAGACTGAGAAGGGTATGGGGAATTAGCTCAGATGAACCTATTTCACAACTTCATCATTTGGTACAGAGAAAAGGAATTTTTCTTTTAAGACATTTTATTGAAGATTTAGATGGATATTATAACCTTTTAAAGATATTTGATCCTGATAAAAAAGATAGTGTAGGTGACTCTTATGTTGCTTTAATTTATGTTTCAGGAGACACAACTTATCACAGAAGTCAAGCAACCATTGCTCATGAGTTAGGTCATATTATCTGTCAACATCATCATCCTCGCAATGATAGATTAAGTGAAGAAGATAAAGAAAAGGAGGCTTGGGAGTTTGCTCAAGAGTTTCTTTTGCCACTAAAATTTCTTAGTAAAATTGTTAGAGAACACTTTACTATTGAAGATTATAGAAAACTGAGTTTTCATTTTGAGGTTTCTCTTCAGATGATTATTAAATACTCTTATGATAAAGGGTTTATATCGCACTCTAAATATACTTCTTTGTTAAAACAGCTATCAGTAAGAGGTGAGAGAAAGCTTGAGAGACATGATAGACGGCTGGGAAAAGAAAAATTTAATCTAGCAAGAGCTTTAATTTCTTTCCTAAAAGAAAAATTAGGATATACAGAGAGTGATATACTAGATATTATGGGTTTTGATTATCGTGAATTTTTAGCAAATTTTCTCTTAAAATTAGAACGAGAAAATAGCAATCAAGAACTTATTCACTGTTCATTTGAACCACGAAATGAAAAAGTCAATAAATTGTCTTAATAGCCACAAAAGAGAAAAATATTTATAATAGAGGAGATGAGTAGAGAAATGAGTACATTAGCAAGAACATTAGAAGTTGTCGATATTCTCCAAAAGCATGATTTTAGCAAAGAAGAAGCTCAGAAAGTGATTGATATCATGCAGGGAGTTTCTGCAACAAAAGAAGATCTTACCAAAGCTGAAAATCGTCTTGATAAGCAAATTGTTTCTGTTAAAGAAGATTTGCTTAAAACAGAAACCAAGCTTGATAAGCAAATTGTTTCTGTTAAAGAAGATTTGCTGAGAACAGAAACCAAGCTTGATAAGCAAATTGTTTCTGTGAAAGAAGATTTGCTGAGAACAGAAACCAAGCTTGATAAGCAAATTGTTTCTGTTAGAGAAGATTTACTTAAAACAGAAGCACGTTTAGATAAGAAGATAGATAATGTAAAGTTTGAATTAAAAGAAGACATACATGCTTTGGATAAAAAGATAGATAATGTAGCCTCTACCTTAAAAGAAGAGATACAAAGAAGTGCTAGCAATCAGATTAAATGGATTTTTGGTATGCTCTTTACTGTTGTTGTTACTATCTTAGGATTACTTAAACTTTAAAAGATTTGACATATCAAGCCAAGTCCTTTAATCTAGGATTGGTCTTTTCATACTTCCCAATAACACCTCTTCGGAGGTGTTTTTTTGTGTCTTTTGGTTAAAAAAGTAGTTTTTTGTGAAAAATTTTATCTTTTTTTATTATTTATATTGACAAGAACAAACCCGTGTCTTAATATCAACTCAAGACATAAAAATTTAAAAAACGAATATCTAGATTTTAGAAAAGAGGAGGGTGTAAGATGTTACCAAGAGAGAGTTTAAAGAGAGAGGAAGATCTAGAACAAATGATAGAAGATCTCACTATAGAGATTGAAGAGCTACAAGTTGAACTTTTGGAGCGGGAAGACGAGTATGTAGAGCTTGTGGGTGAACTGGAGAGAGAAGAATATGATAGAGAAGGTCCTATTGGCAGAACCCCTACAGAGCATGATTGGATGTATCTTAAACGCACAGAAGCACTAGAGGAAGAAGTTTTACCTTACTTGGAATCACTGATAGAGAGCAAAAAAGAAGAGCTGAAAAAACTCAAAAGTTTAGAAGAGAAAGAGATTCAAAAAACGATAGAGATAGAGATACCTGAACCGATAGAAATTGAACTTCCTGAACCTATAGAAATCCCTTCTCACGTAAAGATCAAAAAAGATGGGAGTGTGAGGCTCAAGAGTAAAGTAATACGCACCAGTAAAGGTTATACATCTCGCACGCTCCCTAATGAGAAAAAAGATCTTGAGGGTTGGAAGAGAGTCAGACGCGAAAAACTAGGAGCGAGTGATCTTGTGAAAATGGTAAACCCTCTCTATCAGAGTGGAATTGTCGATTTACTTCTGGAGAGATTACATAACCAAGAAAAGGTGTTTAGCACAGAATCTCAAGAGAAAATGGCGATAGGGAAGTTATTAGAAGAGTGCTGGCACACCCAGATGGCAACCGCACTCTACACAGATAAAAAAGTAGTTTTAGGAGAGTATACTTTTAGCGAGGTGTTTCTCTCCAAAAACCGCCAATATATCAATACTAGCGTAGAAGCTTTGGCAAGTCAATTAGATGCATGGGGAATCTGTGAAGGTGTTAAGACAATACTAGAGTGTAAAACAACGAGTTGTCATAGGTTTCCTGAACTACGACAGGCACTAGAAGTTGGCCAACAAGAGGCTCTCAAAAGAGAAAAACCGGAATACTATTACCAACTGCAAGCTCAGATGTTCTGTACAGGGTTTTCACAAGCTTTGATTTATATCAAAGATCGCAATAACTGCCAGAGCTTCACTCTCATGGTACAAGAAGACACAGAGGCTCAAGAGTGGATTAAAAGACGTGTGAGAGAGTTTGAAAAAGCACTCAGGATCTTTAGAGGACAAGAAGCGGAGACTCTCAGACGCGTGTTAGAAAATTCTCTCGAAGAGTATTTTAGCGAACTCCATCCCTCAGAGTCTCTCAAACAAGAGTTTAAAAAAGAACAGACCAAAAACCTAGAAACTCTTATTGAAGAGAACAACCAACTCAAACAAGAGCTTATTGGCTATATAGAAATTCAGAAGAGTTTGAAAAAAGCAGAAGGGGATTTAACGAGAAAACACAGATTCATGGCAGGAGAGAGGAAATTTCTTTTACGCAGTGAAATACTCAAACAAAAGATACAAGAAGCGGGGGCTGTAGCATGTTAGGAGTGAATGACAAAAAAGCTCTCAGAGAAGGAAAGAAGTTCAGAGAAGCCAGACGATGGGAGATAGGCGATAGGGTTTTTGAAGAGTTATTAGAAAAGTATGAATGTTATTTAGGGTTTTGTTATCCTACCCTTCATCACAGAGAAATACGTGAGAGGGTATGGCAAGAACTGAGTGAAGGCAAAATTAACTTAAAAACAATCTTTCACATGCAAGGGGGAAGAAGATGAGTCAATTACAGGTTATTGAAAAAGAATTAGTGAATCAAATACACAGCAACGATATTCAAAAGGTCTGGGAAGCCCATAAAAGACTTTCAGGACTTGAAGCTATGACCCACCAGCAAGAGAGAGATATCCTGACAATTCTTGTGGCCAATAACTTAAATCCACTCAAAAAAGAAGCCTATATATTGGGATATAACAGCTTTCAAGGTGGCAAACAATACAGTGTGGTTATTGCCTATCAAACCCTGATTAAAAGAGCCTATGAAGAGGGGTTTGATTCTGAGAAGGTCGAGTTTAGAGAAAGAAAAATTCAAACTTTTATCCCTTCTAATGCAGAAGGAACAACTTTTCAAGAATTAGAAGATTTAGAATGCCAAGCGACTCTTAAGCTCTCTAACGGGAAGATTTATAGTTTTTCAACACTCTTTTCTCAACAAGCTCAAAAAAACAAAGACAAAAAACTCACCAAGATGTGGAGCGAAAAACCTATTTTAATGCTAAGAAAATGTACTTTAGCGGGACTCTTTCGCACACTCCCTAGTCGTAGTTTACAAGCACTCCCTTATACGCGAGAAGAATTAGAGAGTGGAACTCATATGGTTGTTGAGGCTAAAGACATCAGTGTTGAGGAAAAAGTTAGCTCTCAACATATCAAAAAATATATGGAGAGACTCATCGCTTTACAAGAAGCGGGAAAAATAGACGAAGAGGAAGCGCAAAGATGGATTATCTCTTTTAATGAATGTCAAACTCTCGAAGATTTAAGAGAGCAAGGGGCAACACTAAAAAAGGTTCTCCAGCAAAGAGAATTTGAGAGTATACCCATTTAAGGAGGTAACATTATGAGTGAGAGAAGAGCCTTTCTTGTAAAAGAACTTCAAGAATACAAAATTAGAAATCTTGAAAAGGTGTTTCCTGATATAAGAGAAGCTATTGAGTGTGGAGAAACTAAACTTGTTAGTGTCCAAATGAGTGATGAAGAACTAGAGAAAGTTTATCAAGATATCCTAAGAGAGTAAGGAGGTCATCTTATGAGAAGTAGAGAATATGCTTATAGTCCTTTAGAGAAGACAAGCCAAAGATTCAAAGAACTTTTAATGGCACACCTTGCTGAGGGTTGTCCTGAAATGGAAATAAGAGAGAGAAACAGAATCTACAGAGAAATCTCATATAAGATCAAAGACGTTTTAGAGAAAGTGGAAATGGAGATATTGTTATATGAAAGAGTGTAAAAATCTTAAAATTATTTTAGAAGATTTAGAAATAGACTTTGAAATATTGTGTCTTTTTAGTGTGATTCAAACACAAAAGCTTTTAGGGTTTCACCAAGAGAGATCAAGAGCAAAGAGAGAGCTAGAGAACTTTTTAGTTTTGAAAGAACAATGTCTTGAGAGTTTACAATCTCTCAAAAGACAAACCTCATAGGAGGGAGATATGGTAATGATGAGAAGTAAAACTTATCGAGAAACATTGCACTTTATCCATAATGAAATACAAGAAACCTTTTTGAGTCGCTCTCCTCTCTCTGGATTACAATGTCCGTTCTGTCAAACCTCGCAGAGAAGCTGTTTAGAAGAGGCAAGTCCCCAAGATCCTGAACAAGAATGTTTGTGTAAAGCTATGCTCATTCACCTTAAACGCCATTGTCTTTGGTTAGGGACTCTTATTGAATATCAAATCCAAGAGATCGAAGAAAAAAAAGAGATTTAAAAAAGGTATTAGGAGATGAGGAGCCAGTGAGAGCTGGCTTTTTTATGTTAAAAAAATAAGAGCTAGAGTAACCTAGCTCTTAGAGAATCTATATCCCTGAAAAGATGTTTCAGAAAATATTACTTTATTAAAGTAGCAATATATGTTTATAATGTCAACGAATCTATATTTTATGAAAGGATCTCTATATGAAAACTTATGCTTTTTTTAATCAGAAGGGCGGTGTTGGTAAAACGACAAGTGCGCTTTTATTTATTGATTATTTTATTCATAAAGGAAAAAAAATTTTAGCTGTTGATGCTGATCCACAAGCTAGTCTCACAACTATCCTTTGTGGTGAACAAATTCCCAACTATAATTTATATCACTATTTTAGCCAACAAAAGTCTTCTCTTAGAGACTGTGTTTTTCATGTGTCCAACATGTTGGACATACTTCCTTCTCATATTTCTATGACAAAATTAGGTGAGATTGATAGTAGTGAACTGATAAAAACTAAAATGGTATTTGACCTTCTTTTTAAAGACTATGACATCATCATTGTTGATTCTCCTCCTAATTTAGGCCCTTTTTCGAGATTATCTCTTTTGTTATGTGATCAGTTGTTTATTCCTCTTCAATCAACTCAGATAGTTTATGATGCTCTTCGAGATGCTCTTTATACGATTGAGAGCATGCAATTTCTTAATCCTAAACTTTCACAATTTTTAGCTTTTGAAAATCAGCATCAAAAAAGAAATTTAATATCTCGTTCTACTATCAGAGAACAATTTCAAAGTGAACTTGCTGATCATTGGATAGCTGAAGGTTTGCCACAATCTGTTTCAATTGAAGAGAGAATGATGGGAAATCAAAACTTTTTCTCAAACTCTTCTAAGGTCTCAGAGAGTGTATCAAATTTCTTTGATCATTTACTGGAGCGTTCACATGGCTAAAAAAGATTTACATGTACGGGGAGCAGGTTCTCTTATGCCAAATTCTCAGAGAATCGATAATGAATATCCTACCATAGAAATCAATTCCAAAAATGATTCTAGAATTGAACTCTTAGAAGCTGGATTGCATCAATATACACCTCAGAATGCCCCAACTTCCTATAAAGAACTAAAAAAAGAAGTTAAGGCTTTAGCTGAAGTTCATGCTAAAACATTTGTTATTTTAGCTCATAGATTAAAACTTATTCGAGATCAAGAGCTTTATAAGGAAGATAATTATTCTGATTTTAAAAGCTTTGTTGATGGCGAACTTGATATAGCGAGAAGTACTGTATATAACTACATATCTTTAGTTGAGATTTTTAATCTGGAAAATACTCGTGAGATTAAGACGTCTAATTTATTTATAGCTTTGCCTTTCATTCGTAATAATCCCGATAAGAAAGAAGAAATTTATAAAGCTTCTCAAATGTTGGGGAGAAAAGATTTTTTAGTCTATTTAAATTCTTATAAAATAGAAGACAAGGAAAATGAGAGTGAAGAGGAAGAGAGCATACACTTTTATAACAATGAAGAGGATCTTATTCATAACTCTAAGTTTGTAAGGGCTGGAATGAAAGCCAAGACTGTGAAATCTATTTTAAAGGATATGACAAACTGGTTTTTGATACATGAGCCAAAGAATAAGGAACTTAAGAAGATCATGGAAGCTCTTAAGAAACTTTAAGGAAGGTATGAATTATGAATAAAATACTAAGTGGATTTCTAATTATGACTAGTTTTCTAGGATGTGATTTAAATCAAAAACCTCCTAAGGAAATGGATAAAGATATTGTTGAAAAATTGCTTAAATCTCATTATTTAAATCCAAATTTGAATCTAACAAATCTTTTTCCCTACAATTCTTTAAATACTCCTTTCCCAAAAACTGATTTTTCTTTTACCCTCAATCCACCTGTAGATAAAGAATTAAATGAAATTAAAGGTATTCTTAATAAACCCTAGGATAGATTTAGTAGAATCTTATCTTAGTAGTAAACCATCTCTTTAGGAGGTGGTTTTTTTATTTTATGTAACAACAGTATTACAAAAACTCTTTAATTTTCTCTAAAAATCAAGATAGCGATCCTTTGAATCAATATACCAAGGTAAATAATTCTCCATTGTCGTACGTAAGCTTTTATGTGCCATTAGTTTGCTTAAATCATCAATGGCTACTTTTCTTTCATTTTTTTGTCTCCAAGCATAAGAATGTCTCCAAACATGAAATAAGAGACCTTTTCTCAAATAGAGGTCTCTTATTGTTTCATCTTCATAGTGAAGATTTTTTAAGACTCTTTCATATCGTTTTCGAAGAGTAATATCAAGTTCCATTTTATAAGAATGACGAGAAAAGAAATAAGTTCGTTTTGGAGGAGATCCATAATATGATAAGACCTCTTCCCATTCTCTGATTTTATTAGCAGGAATAGTTACCTCCACTGTACGTCTGACTCTTATGCTTCGAATCATGGTCTTTTTTATCTTAGAAATAGGGAAATATACCTTAAAGCTATCATCTGCTATCTGATACTTCATATTTCGTTTTGTTAGATAGAGAAGTTCACTAATTCTACGTCCTGTTCTATAGAGAATTTCACATATTAAACCAATAAGAGGATCTTCATCTTTAATAAGAGTTAAGACATGTTCAGCTTCCTCTTCTGTGAGGTGTCTTAGTTCATAATCGTATATCATTTTAGTTACCTGTTCTTAGTGTATAACTTTTGTACCTTTTTTATATACTAGTCTTTTATAAGGCTTTTATTTATTTTTATTTAATATCTTTAGAGAGAAGATTAGAAAAGTTTGCTCTGAATTTTTCCGTAATTGACAGATTTTTTCCCTTTTTTACGGGCAATTCTAAAAATCTTAGTCAGTTAATATGTTTTACGCTTTTATAGACAACTTGACTTTTTATCCTTAAAAGTAAATATAGAAAATATGCCAAATGCGATTTTTTTAAAATTAAAAAAAATTTCAGAAAAAGACTTAGGGAATTTACGCTATGAAAAACTACTTTCTTGGTTAGATAAAAATAACCAATATCTCTCTTTAGAAGATCTTGAAAAGATTATAGAAAATAAAATAGATCCTGATCTTAAAAAGGTCTATTGTTTTAAACACATTCACAAGTTATCACGCAACCAAAGAGATGAACTACATAAAAAGCTCTTTGATCGAGAGCGAAAACGTTCTATGATTTTTGATGTAATTAAACAACTCTGCATTCAGAGAAGACTTACTATTGGAGCTATTAAGAAAGATCCGAGGCATTTTGTGATTCTAAAAAATACTCTTGTAGGTAATAATCTAGATTTTGCTGATAAGACAATTTTGAAGTATATAGATGATTTTCAAAATGAAAGAGGATCTATTACCCAAAGTGAACGCTTAGAGCTTCAATTTATGATTCGAGATGACTATTCAAGCCAGATAAAACAAAAGCAAAAAGAAAAAGAATTAACTACAAAAGAAGCACTATCTCTACATATGAAAAATGAGAGTGGAATAGAAAAACTTGGTCTGCAGATCTTAGCTAATGAAAAGAGCAAATTAGAATTACTTGGAGTCTCAGATACGCTTTCTCTAGACCCTGTAGATTTTAGTTTACTCGCTATGGAGAGAGCAGGTCGAATTGAATGGACTGAGAAACAAAGAGAAGCTATTGAGATCTTTCATGATGAGAATATTAAGACTCTTGTTTTATTTGGTGGAGGTCGTTCAGGTAAGACTACTGTGGCTGTAGGATTGGTTTTTGAGCGTAATTTGACTAATGCCAATCATCAGTCAATTATTGCAAGACAAAATTTTAATGCTCTAAAGCGTTCTATTATTGATCAGACTATAAATGGATTTTATAAACGCACTTTCGGAATTGAATTTAAACAAAACCTTAGCTCTCCCGCTAAATTAACACTCAATAATAATTCTACTATTAATCTAGCGGGCATTGAAGGTTCTAATAAAATCAGTGGTTTAGATGCACATTTGGGAAACGAATATGGAACTATTTATCTCAATGAAACAAGTCAAATATCTTTTGATTCTTTTAAGCTTATTATGACTCGTGCTAATGATATCAATTCTCAAATTAAAATCATTATCGACTTGAATCCCACATCTATGAACCATTGGGTTTATAAGTATTTTATAGAAGGTATTAACCCCGATACAGATGAGCCATTACCTAATAGTGTTTTAGGGAGTTTTGAAGTTTTACAAATGAACCCTAAAGATAATATCAAAAACCTTAACCCTGAATATTTGAATATGATAAGATCCACAGGATCGGCAAATGTAAGACGATTTGAACATGGAGAGTGGACAAACTTTAATGAAAACTCCATATTTCCCATTGATTGGATGCAATGGATTGAGATGAGAAATGAAGATGAGAAGTTTGATTATGTAGCTATCGGTGTCGATCCTGCTGTTAGCTCTAAAGAAACTAGTGATGAGAGTGGTATTATTGTTTGTGCTATGAGACGAGAAGTAGGATTCTCTAAATACTATGTCCTTGAAGATCTCTCAGGTCGCTATACTCCAGAGCAATGGTCAAACATCGTTGTAGAGACTTATCATAGATATAAAAATATAAAAGCTTCAAAAAATACAGTTGTCGTTCTAGAGAAAAATCAGGGAGGAGATACTCTTAATGCTATTCTTAGAGTTGCTAATGGTGGTGTCAATTTTCCGACTAAAGATGAATTTACAGCAAAAGATAAAATTACAAGAGCGATGTACATCTCTTCAATCTATGAAAAAAGACAGGTTTTTCATACCCAAAAATTTAAAAAACTAGAAGCACAAATGTCGGCTATGGGAGTGGATGAATATTTAGACCATGATGATAGAGCGGATGCTCTTATTCACTCTCTCACGTACTTATTTAAGTTAAGCAACAAAGCTTTGGGAACACTTCATCTTATTTAATTTTAAAAAAACTTGACAGAAATTTACAAAAAAGTTTAAAAATTTAATGTGGGACAAAAATCTAAAAAAATTTTAAAAAACACACAGCAAACTCTACACTCCCAATCTGTTGATTCACGTTCTCTTCACAATAGCTATAGTGGTCTCACCCAAGATATGGTTAAAAGAACTATGGGAAAACCCCAAAATTCTAGTTTGGGAATGTCTCTAGATTCCATTTATGATTTTAGCACACTCGATAGAATGTCTCTTGCCTATCTCTATCTTCATAATCCTATTGTTTCAGTTGTTGTCAATAAACCTGTTCAAGATGCTCTGAGAGGGGGAATTACTCTCAAATGTGAGGGACTGGGATCAGAAACTAATAATTTTCTTACTCTCCTTGATAATGAGGGGATCTTTGAAGAAGTGCGTAATGCTTTTTTTTGGTCTCGTTTGTTTGGAGGTTCAGCTCTTTTAATTAACCAAGAGAGTGCGAATCCTCTAGATCCCTTTAAAATTTCTTCTATTATGCGAGGGGAAAAAATAGAGTTTTATGCTCTTGATCGCTGGCAGATTCAAACATTTTCCCATACAAATCCCACTCTTCTTGAATCAGAAACTCAAGATATATGGAGAGTAGGCACACAATCCATTCACAACAGCCGTCTCATTCCTATTAAAAACAAAGAAGTTCCTTCTATGCTGAGAGGCACTTTTCAGAACTGGGGTGTCTCTGAAGTGGAGAGAATGCGACGAGAGATGAATACTTACTTAAAAGCCCAAAATGTTCTTTTTGAACTTGTTGATGAGGCTAAAGTGGATGTTTTTTCTATTGAAGGTCTCAATGACGCTTTTAGTGATCCTACACTTAAACAAGCTGTGCATGAGAGAATTTGGACAGCTGCACAACTTAAAAGTTATCTCAATGCTCTTATTATGGATAAAAATGATAGCTATGAATCTAAGAGTGTAAATTTTTCAGGAATGAAAGACGTTAATGTTGATGCGAGAACAGGCATTTCTATAGCTTCAGGTATTCCACAAGATCATTGGGCAGGAACAGGAGCCAGTGGATTCTCTAGCGGAGAAGATACGATAGAGCGCTATAACGCTATGATTGAGAGTGATGTACGTAGAGATATGAAGAAGGTTTGGAATGAAATTATCCGAATCAAAATGCAGCAATATTACGGGGTTGTCTACAAGTTTGAAGTGGGTTTTTATCCATTAAGAGTTTTGGGAGCGAATATGGAAGAGACGATTAAAAACTCCCAGCAAACTCGCATTGAACGTCTCTTCAAGGAAGGCATTATTGATAGAAAAACAGTTGATGAGTTTCTTGATAAACACAGTCTACTAGGAGTTTAGATAATGAGAAAACACAAACTCATTAAAAATTCACAAGAAAACATCACTTTCCCCAAAGCGAAAATTTATGAAGTGGAGTTTATAGAAGCGGGGCTTGTAGGTTATCCCGAAATGAACAAAACCCTTTTAGTCACAGAAGAGGCTCTCTCTCGCATGTCTCAAACAATGTTAGGACAACCTTGTCTTTTTACCCATGAGGGAGAGAAATTTTTAGGGCATGTCACAAAGGTTTGGCGATGTGATATTTCAGATAAATGGAAGCTTTTAGTTTCAATTGATGATGAGAGAGCTAATGAATTACTTGAAAAAGGATGGGGATTTTCTTGTCAGTATATTGTTAGTGAAACACTTCAAGGGGGATCGATTAATCAGATTGCCTATGATGAGGAGATTGTCAATGGATACTACGAACATATAGCTGTTGTTGAGAATCCTCGCTATGACCAAATCCAATTTAGGAGAATGAATTCGTTCAAAAAAAATAATAAAAGTGGAGAAAAAACTATGCGTATGCCTTTTATGAAAAAAAAGATTCCCTCAAAAGTAAAAAATGAATCTTCCCAGACAGAAGAGAAAGACATTACTTTTGAGAACAATATGGACAAACATATCGTGTTTGATAATGGTGAGAGTGTTTCTTTAGAGGATCTTGTAAATGCTTACAAGAACCGTAAAGCTAATGAAACACCAGAGATTTATACAGAAGACACTCTAGTTATTGATGATCAAGAAGTCCCAATAAAAGATTTATTAGAGGCTTTTGAAGATCATCTTGAAGATCAAGTTGAGAATTCAGAAGAAGATGAGACAAGCGTAGAAGAGATAAAAGAGGAAGAAAAAACAAATTCTCTTATGAACTCTTCCCCTAAAGTTTATCAAAGACGTCGCTCTAATGCAGCTCCTCTAAAACCTTCTCCTAAAGTGTCAAACTCATCAACTAACGAAAGTTTTCATAATATTCGCAGAGCTGTTAATAGTACGCAAGCTATAGATACAGGGAAAGCTTTAGGTATATGTAATTTGACTCAAGAAAAAGTTAATCGTGGTAATGCTAAATATGGAAGGAGAGATTAATGGCACTTTCAACGAAAAATAATTTATTTCCTACACTAACTTTAAATCAATTTGAACAGACACCTGCCAGAGGTATGGTATCTCATGGCTCATCACCTAATATTATTAGTGTTCGTATAGATCCCAGTGATACTAAGACCTATTTTGTGGGTGATGTTGTGCAAATCAATACAACTTCTACTTTAAAAAAAGGTCTTGTTGTTCAGAAAGCTACCTCTAAATCAAAAAGTATAGGGATCATCATTTACAACACACTCTCAGATCGTTTTTCTAATGAGAGAAATTCCCCTGTTTTTGAGATCTGTTTTCCTAACATCAATATTTATATGGAAGTCTCTGAATCTCTTAGTCGTGGAGACAGACTTTGTGTGGATGAGAGTGATAAAGAGGGAATTTTAAGACTCAAAAAAGCAGGTGATACTGACAATGTTATAGCGATTGCTTTAGAGCCTGCCTCTAGTGCAGGTGATATCATTATCGTCGCTCATATTTAAGGAGATTTTTTCATATGGCAAACATGGGTTTAACCACAAAACAAATTACACAAATAAGCTATATCAGCGATCAAGTTATAAAACAGAAATTTTATGAAATTCCTGTTGCCGATTACATGAAAGTTGTAGTAGGAGAAGGATCTTGGTCTGATCAGATTCTCTTTAATTTAGAACTCTCAAGTGGAGGAGATTTTGAGACAGGCTTTATTAATCAAGGTCAATCTAATGGACAGCTCGCTAAAGTTGAAGCAGGTCTTGATTCTATTAGTGTGCCAACTATCACGTATGCTAAAAAAATAAGTTGGTCAATTCCTGAGGTCAGCCAAGCCTTGCTCGCTGGAAGATGGGATGTTGTTGAAGCAAAAGCAAGAGCTTTAGCTAAAAACTGGCAATTAGGGGTTCAAAAAACAGCCTTTTTGGGTATAAAAGGTAATCCCTCAATGTCAGGTCTTTTAAATAATCCCAAAGTGACCAACAACACAACCATTATTACAAAACCTTTGTCTTCTATGACAACCGAAGAGTTCAATGATTTTGTTTCAAAAATTTTAGGTGAATATAATCAAAACTCTCAATCCAGTGAACTACCCAACCGTTTTATCATACCTCAAAGTGATTATTTAGGTTTAGGGAAAGCTTATAGTGATCTTAATTCGACACCTCGTATTCAAATACTAGAAGATGGCTTTAAAAAAATGATAGGAGATGATTTTAAGATCCTTAGATTAGTTTATGGAGATAAACAATATAATAACTTGGGTGTCAATCGTTATGTTCTCTATCGAGATGATATTGAAACATTGCGTATGGACATTCCAGTAGACTTTACTTTTAGCGAAGCAAATACTTCCGATGGGTTTTATACAGACCAAGTAGGGTATGGACAGCTTACAGCAACAAATATTTTCCGTCCTCAAGAAGTGGAATACTTCAGTTTTTAGGAGAAACTTATGGCAACTTATAACATCTATAACAAAGGGCTTGCCTCTCTTGTTCTCTTTGACTCTAAAAAAGGTGAGAGTGTGCGTCTTGAGAGTGGTAAAGTTCTCTCAACAGAAGATCAAAAAATGGCAGAAATGGCTCAAAAACATGGGGATGTTGAAGTTTGGCAAGGTAGCTCTAGTCAAATTCCCAGAGATGAGACTTTTGATAAAACTATTGATGATCTAGAGAAACAACTAAAACAACTCTCAAAAGAAAACGAAGCTCTTTTAGAAAAAAATAAAAAGCTCAATGAAAAAATACACAAGCTATCTTCTCAAAAGCCACTAGAAAACAAAATAGATTCAGAGACTTCTCAAGAAGAAAATACCCAAGAACAAGAGGCATAAAGATGGAATATGATGCAGAGAGTTATCCAATCACTCTTCAAGAGTTTAAAGATTACTTTGAAGGAGAGTTTAATTTTAATACACTCAAAGATTCTCAAATTCTTTTAATGTTTGAAGAAGCCTCTGCACAAATCTCCTCATGTCTTTTGAGAAGCAAAAGCTATAAGTTCGCCTATATGAATCTTGTAGCCTTTCTTCTCTATGATAAATATGGAAATGGTTTGGGTGCGACTGGTGGTGGAGCAACTCTAGGTATAATTTCTAGTGAATCCCAAGATGATCAGAGTCTTAGTTATGCTATTCCTGAAAAATTCCTAAAAAGTCCTTTATGGTCAATGTTTGCTCAAAATCCTTATGGTCTTAAATACCTTCGTCTTGTCTATCCTTGTACAATTGGCAATGTCTCTATTGCTTTGGGTGGGAGTACCATCCGATGAATAAAGCAAATTTTTCCCAAAGTAATATACGTCTTATTAACAGATTCTCAACAACCATTAAAATTAAAACCAAGACAGGGATAAGTCATTCCTCTCTCTCTTCAGGGGGTTTTCTCACTAAAAAACTCACAGAAGAATGGAAAGATATAGAAGCAACTATTAGTAATGTTGAACTCGTTCACAAAGAGACCTTCTCTTTTGATGTGTCTGCTTATGTACAAATTTTAAAGCTCAAAACTCTCTCTAGTGATGTGAAGATAGGAGATATCTTTAAAATCAATGAAAGAGAATATGAGACAATCCAAATTTCTGAATATAGTAATTCTCATGGGAGAGGCTTAAAAATTCATGTAGGTTTAAAGAGAGGGTCTTTTTAATGCAGCTAAGACTCTTTTTTATAGGTGAGAGTGCAGAAATTGCTTTTTATCATGAGAACTACAAAGATCCTAAACGAAGACGAGAACATTTCTCACGCTTTTTAAAAGAAAACAAAAAAAGACTTTTTCAAGAGCATTTTCTCTCTTATCCTTCAGATTTTTTATCTTCTCAGAAGAAATTCTTAAGTTCTTTGGGAGATCGTTTTATCTCAGAATATCACTCTTGGATGCTCGCAGGCAATGCGAAACCAGACCTAAAGAGAAAAACTATAGAGAGAAAACAAAGACTTGGGAGTGCTAGTGCATCTACTCCTTTGGTTTTTAGTGGAAAGATGATCAATTCTCTTATTTATGAGGTGAGAGAATGAGAACACAACCCAAAGTTCCACTTCTAAAGTACTACAAAGAAGCTATTGTAAGTTTCTTTCATGAACAACTCACGAACTATATACATTCTGATATAACAGGCTCTGATGAAATTATTATAGCTCGTATTGGTAACAATCTCGCTCTACAAGATGCTATAGAGAGCAATACAAACTCTTCACGTTTTCTCTTTTACTCTATTAATTCATGGGGGAATTTAGAAGAATCTAAAAATACAGATGGCACAATTGGAGAGAAAGCCAACTATAGCAATTTAGTTTTATCTCTCTTTTTCGTAGGGGTAAGTGATAATCCAACAATAGCCGAAGATTTTTCTTATAGTGTTTTTGAAGATCTCAGAACCTGTTTTTATAACTATGGAGGGTCTTTTCACATACAAAAAGAAGCGTGGCAAAGTGATTTAGTTTTTAGTATTTCTTCTACTTTACACGTGCAGGGTATGGAGAGTAGCTCGTCCCAACAAGTTTGTAGAGACTATTTCACCTGTTATTTCCCACAAGTGAACTCTCGTATTACTCTACATTTTAAATAAAAGGAGAAATTATGGCTCGCAATAACATTACGACCTATATTATCAATAATGATGTTCCTAGTCTCAGTGATCCTGTGGCTGAACCTATATTTCTTTTTAGAGCTTCCTCTAAAGAGATGTTTTTACAAAAACAAACGATCACTCAAAAGCCTGATAAAAATACTCTTACCTTTATTGTAGAAGGGGATTTAACGAATGTAGAAGTTATCTTAAAAGATAAGAATTCTCAGGTCTATAGGTTTCAAAAATCTTCTAAACCCACACTTAAAAAAGGAGAGTATTCTCTCTCTTATGATAAAGATCAAAAGAAAACCACTCTTACTTTTGGTTTTGAGAGTGGTGATGAGATTCTCTCACTTCAAGAGCTCTCCCTTTTTTCTTTGAGTCCTTTTGATTTGAAACTCCTTACTATTACACAAAAGTCTTATGAAAAAGCTTTTGATGAGAGTTCTCTTAATCCTCAAGAGGTTAGTGAACTTAAGAGTCATTTTTCAGCTTTTTTTAACATCTCTGGAGGGCTTACTTATGCAAAGGTATATCTTTTCTCTGATTTCCAGGATATTAAATCTCTCCAAAAATCTCTTCGTAATTTTGAGATAGTGGCTCTTAATATTTCTTCTCAAGACTTAGATCTTTTTTATGACAAAAGCTTTCGCTATTGGTTGAGTTACCAAAATGAGACAAAAGAAGAGATTCAAAGAATAGCTGAGACTTATGTCAATAATTCTAATTTAGGCAATATTGTGATGTGTCAAAGTGAAGATCTTTTTTTAGTGAAGTTTATTTCAAAGTATTTTAAGAGAGTTGAATCTTTTATTGCTTCCTCTCCTATGGCTTTTTCTCTCAGTGGAGCGACAGTTATAAGTGAAGAAGAGAGAAAAACATTTTACAGAGATAATAAAATCTTGTTTTACACCTTGATTAATGAAGACTATAAAGATCTTGAAAAACAGGTTAAAGATGGTCTTGGTTTAGATGGCAATGAGATTGATAAAGTAACCACTCTCAACTGGATACGAGGTCAATCAGACAAAACACTCATTAATATCTATCAAGGAAGCGGGGGTAATAATGCCAAAATTGACGCTTTAGAATCTAGTGGCAAGAGACCTAGTGTCTATAGTGCGGCTTTGGTGAACTTCTTTGATTCTCTTGTCAAACAAAGACTTATTGTAGGTTATGTGATTGAAGATTTTAGAGTAGATCAGACTCAAGAACTCAATGTTACTTTTAATTCTCAAATTACGTACAACAAGTCTATTGTCAGCTTAACTCACAATATTACTAATAATCCCCCTGTGTGGAATTAAGGAGATTCTATGAAGGTACAAGACCCTTTTGCTTTATTTAACATCACACTTTTTTTTGATAACTTTCGTTTGCGTCAAGGTCGTTTTCTCTATAATCCTAATGTAGGAGGAGAAGACCTTATTCAGATTTCAAGTGAGATGCAAGGTCTACCACAAGTCTCTAAAGTAGATCCTGATACAGTTATTCATTCTTTGTCTATTAATCCTACTCTAGGGAGTGAGACTTATAGATTTTTAGAACAATATGTTTTGAAGTATGTCTATAGTAAAGAACTCAATTTTGAAAAGACTCTTTTATTTAATGATGGGATGAAAGAAATTACTTCTTCTCATGCCTTTATTTTACCTCCTGATGAAATTAACTATGAGTCTCTCGCCTCTGAACAAGAGTTTCGTATTGTTTTTTATAACGCTACTCTTCGCTCTTTAGGATAGACTTCTATGGCTACTAAAACCTTTACCCTCACTATTGTCTTAGAAGAAGGCAACAAAGAAATTGTTTTTGATCAGATGTCTTCTTTAGCTTTTGATAAACTCTTTGGTTTTCAAGACTTGATTGATTGGAATGTCAACCAAGTCAAAAAACTTACAGAGTTTATGATTAAACCTAACTTTTTAGAAGAGTTTTATGAGATTCTAGATTCTCATAGACTCTATAGTGCTTTTTATAAAAGTGATCTCTTAGGGGCACTCCTTAATGCTCATTTCGAAGATTTTAGTGTGTATGAGAGAGATAGAGAACCCTTTTTAGTTTTAGTGACTCATGAGTTTCACAATGGGGTAGCTCAAAGACTACCTTTTATCAAAGACGAGAGTTTAGATTTTAGCCAAGTTCAACAAAGAGTTGAAAAACACTATGAGCTTAATTGAGAGAGTCAAATCTCTTGAACAAAAAAGAGAGAGACAAAAAAGACGCAGAGAGTTTAGAGAAGAAAAACAAAAGTTTCTCTCTCGTCTTCAAAGCTATGAAAGACGTCGTGAGTTTATCTTAATTCAGGGTATCTGCTCTTATGAAACTCTTCAGAGTCTCTCAGAAAAAGAGGTAAGAGAGTTATGGAAAATTGCTCTAGATAAATACTCTCTCTCTGAGTTTCAAAGAATAGAAGGATACCTTTAATGGAGAGTCAAGATTTTAGAGTTAGCATTGATTTAGATGAGAAAAAGCTAGGGATTTCACTCAGAAAACTCATTGACAATAGTTTTTCTCTCTCTCTTCAAAAACAAGCTAAGATCTCCCGTAAAAATTCCTCTCGCTCCTCTTCTCAAAAAGGTTCTCCTCAAGCTAAATCCACTACCAGAGAACAAAAGCTGCTTAAATTTCAGGAAAAAGTTGAAAAATTTAGACTCACTCAAACAAAAAAACTCATTAAACAAGGCTTTTCTTTTGAACAAGCTCGTAAAAAAGCTTATACACAAAGTCTCATGAGTGCGAAAGACCTCAGATCAGAAGAGTGGCAATCTCTTAAAAAAGATAACAAACTTCAAAAAACTCAATCTAAGCTAGATAAACGCAACCAAAGTGCGTTTATGAAAACTCTCCAAGATATTTCTCGCAATACTAAATTTTCTCGTCTTTCTATGGCCTCTTTTGTTGGCAACACTATCTCTAAAGCAACTAGTGGAATCTGGAATTTTCTTAAAGCAAGCGTAAAACGTAATGCTTCTCTTAAACAAACCCAAGTAATGACAACGAGTATGTATGGTGGCAAAGCTAGTTATGACCAACTTAAAAAAAGGACTTTTAGTGATCTTCCTTATGTCGCTGATGATAAAAAAGATGAGATTTTAAAACAAGCCAGTGTTCTTAAAGGTGCTTTGTCTGATATTGGTGAGTACACACCAGCTAACTTTGAGAAGTATATTAAAGGGGTGGCTAAACTAGTTTCGGTAGGCTATGACACCTCTCAAGCGGTAAGTGTTTATGAGAGTGCTATCCGAGAAGGTGACTTTAGTGGCTTTAAAGATATTACACAAAGCTTTGCAAGTGATAAAAATAAATCTCCTTTAAATGAAGAGGATGTCAGACGTTTAGCTCTCACAGGGGTTTCTTCAGAGGAAAGACTTACGAATGTCGATCGTATAGATAAATTCTTAGATCCTCTTGTCAATGATATGAGAGACTCTATTGCCAACTCTCCTGAAGTGCAAATGACCAAAACTCTCAAACAACTTACCGATATGGAAGATAGGCTTGTGAGCCAAGCACTCGAGAAAGCCAAAACTCTTATGGATGAGATACAAAATATACTCAATGAAATGAACAAAGGGAGAAGCCTCTGGAGTATTTTAAGTGAAAAACTCACCACAGCTTTAACAACGGCTTTTATGAATGCTTGGAATAGTGTATCGGGAACAATTAGTTCCTTTTTTAACAACCTTGCTATAGTGAAGGTAATAAAAAAGCTTAGTGGCAAAAAGGATCTCCCTAAAGATTCTAGTGATAGAGTTTAGTAGGTATGCTATGCTAAGGGCTATCATAAATTTTAGGAGGTCTTATGAAAAGAATACTATTTTTTTCAATTATAAGTTCTTTATTGGCCATAAATACATTAAGTGCAGAAAAAGGCTTTTGGGGAACTATTATGGATGAAGTAGAAAAAACCAAAGTGAAAGAAGAAAAGGAAAAAACGATTAAAGAACAAGAAGAAATGAAACAATTTTTAGTGGAATACAGAATACCTAAAGATTATTTTAATTTATTTCAAAATCTTGGCAAAAAGGTATATCTAACTGAAAAAGATATAGTTAACTTTGTTAAAACAGTTGATGATGCTAGAAAATATATAAGAGTGTATTTTTCAGAGAGTCAACCAAAAGATGAAAATGAAAATATAAACACTTCCTACTCTTATGAATATCAAGAATCTAACACAAAAAGACACCAAGAGCTTCTCTATCTTATACCTCTTTTCATAAAAGTTGGAATAACAGGAAAAGAATCTAATATTAAAGCACTATCTCTCTTAATAAAGTATTTAAAAAAAATAAATACCTATGATAGAGAAGACATTTTATCAAATCAAAAAATTTTATGTACTGGTTATAGTGGTTATTATAGAGATGAAGAAGAAAGTTTAAAGAAAGTAAAAACATGGAATGCTTTTTTTGATCTTCCCAATAGTGAAATTTCTAAACTCTTAAGAGAGTCTGAGGGGGAAGAATAAAATGAAACAAATTTTTAGTCTTTTTTGTACTTTTCTTATAGTAATAAATTCCATATCTAGCTTGAATGCGAGCGGAAGAGAAGAAATAAATAAATATATATATGGAGATGATTACTTAAAATTAAAAAATGGTGTTTTATCAAAGTACCAACTTGATTATGAACAAAAAGAAGAAATCCTCGCTCAAAGCTCCCCATTAAAAAATTCTCTTGAAGATATAACAGGCAAATATGATTTTAATGTCTTTCAGAAATTTGTTGATCATATTGCTAAATTAGTTTCTTCAAAAGCTTATACAGCAACCTCTTCAGCTTCTATGATAAGAGCTAGCATTATTGGTGATCCCCAAATTATCATTAGTGAAACTAAAAAACATAGTCCTAAAAGTTATAAACAAATTGATGAGCTTGGCAAGCAAATTTTAATTCCAGAAAAAAGAATAGAAGCAACAAATAGCCTTTTAGAAATACTTCCTTTTGAAGGAAAGAAAATAGAACCTATCGTTAAAAAAGAGGATAAGCTCAATATACCTTCAGAAAAAAGTCAAAATTCAGATAAGAATTTTGCTTATCTTATATATACATTTATAGGTATTGGAATCGCATCATTTATAGGCATGGAAGTTGCTAGACAGCTCTCAAAACCTTAAGGAGTTTTTATGAAACAAATACTATCTTTAATGCTTTTAGTATCTTTTCTCTCTAGTTCGCTTTTTTCTTATGATCTCAAACCTAATGAAAGAATTAAGCAAAAAGTAATTATGGAAGTTTTCGATACAGATAAAGAAGATGACAATGTTTCTGAAATGATGGATAGACTAATTAAAAAAGCCGATACCTTTATCGCTAAAATTGGCGATCAAAATGTTTTAGATATTAAGGTCAATTTTTTAGCCATTGGCTTTGGTGTGGTCTATATCATTATCTACAAAGTGAAAGTTTAAAACACAGAAGAGGAATAAGAAATTTATGATATTTGATCAGTTTGTGAAAAATACAGCGTTACTTAAAGAGGTTACAACACAGCTTGTTGGCTATCTACGGTTTCCTGAGATCATTGTTCTTGTTCCTCGTTTTGATTTTTTTACTCCTACAAAACTTGATCTCAATATGTATTTTATTCGTCCTCTGCGTTCTCCTAAACTCACCCTCTCTAGTAGTGGCACACAAATGCCTATTATCTCTACTCTCAATCGCCATAAAGATACGGCTCTTTATAACCTCTCCTCTCAACCTGATGTGATACAAATTGATCAGGGGATACTCCAAAGCTTCAGAGATAAACTCTTAGAGGCAGGTCTCAAAACTCTTGGTCTCTCTACAAGTATTTTTCAGATCAATGCTCAAGCTGTGAGTTATCAGATACGAGAGCGCATTAAAGACAATATTCCTTTTGCTCTTTTAAGCCCCTCTTTGGGGTTTTATCCCTGTGGATATATTAGTAGCTATTCACCACAACTCACAAAATATCTCAATCGCCTTGATGTGAGTTTTACTTTTCAAGAAATACGAACTTTTGAGCCTCTTAAGATGGGAGAGCTTTAATGATTCAATATGAATTTCGACTTGATCTGAACTCTGCCAAAACCAAAAAATCTATTATTTCTCTTATCTCTAACCAACAAGGTATCGAGTTTCAAGGCAGTGTTCGTAGCTCTTGGGTGCCTAGTACACGAGTGGCCTATTTAAATGGCTCTGTAAGTCTCTATAACCTAGACTTTCATTTCAACGAGTATCTTTCTTTTGGCGATCAAGGGATACTCTCTTATCGAACCAATTGGCGTAAAGAGTGGCGAACTCTTATGCAAGGGGTGATTAGTACTCCACAAGATAGCGATCAAGAAAATGGTGATTTTCTTGTCTCACTTGATATCTTTCAAGTCTCGCGTAATGCGTTTTTTAAGAGAGAACTTAAAAATGAGAAAGGACAGCCCAGAGACTTTAAAGGAAAAACTATAGGAGAGGCTTTAAAAGAGGTCTTAGGTAAACGTTTAACGACAATATATGTAGATCCCGCTAGACTCAACAAAAAGATAGAAGAGAGTTTTACCCCTTACAACAGAGAAGAATTCCTCTCACGTATTCAAAATCTAGGGGGTTTTAGTATCAGAACAAACCACGATTCAGAAATATATTCTCTAGAAGAAGAGACAACCTTTTGTGTGTATGAGAGAGAAGAAGCCAAAAAAAGTATTGTCAACTCACGCTCTAAAGCTTTAGAAGACTATGGATTGTTTTATCTCCCTCAAGCCAGTGTTGAAACTAACACAAATACAGGGGTGTGTTATATCACTTATCAAGCAAAAACACTCCTTACACGCTCTCTTAATGTAGGAGACACAGTTAGCTTTGAAAACCGACTAGGGAAAAGAGAAATTGCCTTAGTGGAAGAGATCTCTCATAGCTTTTCACCACGAGGAGAGTGCAGCACTACTTTAAGTCTTTTAGATCAAAATTCTTATCAAATGCGTATTTATAGTTAAGGAGAAACCTATGTTAGATGAGATCAAAAATTCCCGTTTTAATTGTCAACTTACCCCTTCTAAAGCTCTTAGTGAAGATTTCTATGAGTTTTTAGTGAGATCTCTCTTTATTACACAAATTGCTCAAGTCCTCTCATATGATAGAGAAAAACGTATAGCAAAATGTCAGATAAATAACCCACTCTTTCAAGGTATGGAAGTAGAAGCTCCTCTCATCCAAGACTATTTAGATTTAAATCTTCAAAAAGATCAAAAAGTGCTTTTAGTGCAAAAAGTCACTGATCCTCAAGTTGAATCAGCCCAAAACTATTTTGATCGCGGTAACTGGTATGTTTTAAGTGCCTTTAACTTACAAGAGGTGAATGTAGCACTCAGTGTTAAAGAGGCTTCTTTGAAAGTACACACTCTTAAAATTGATCTCTCTGAGGGTGGTGAGATTGTCTTAGGTGGGTCTCAAGGTATAAAGATAAATTCAAGTGGCGTCAGTATTGAAGGCAAAGCTTTTAGCTCTCATAGCCATTTAAAAGGTAGTTTAGCCTCAGTTCCCGGTACTCAAGGAGGTCCTTTAGTAGAAGGAACGACAACAGGAGGAGTAGTGTAGTGGATATACAGGTAGATGAAGATTTTAATATTTTTTTTGATTCTCAAATGAAACTCGTAGAAGATAATGATCGTCAAAAGTTTCTCTGCTATTTACGTTTTCCTAAAAATTCTCTCTTTTGGGACTTAGAGTTTGGGATAAACCACCTCTCTCTTTTAGAGCTTTCTTCACTGGGTAATCCTGAAGCTCTCAAAGCCTATTATATTTCTTTGGCTCGTAACTTAGGAGTTAATCTTTGGGATATCCAAATATCCTATGATTTAAAAGGCAATATAGTGTGTAATTTTTCTTTCCAAGAAAATTCTCTTACTCAAACTCATACCTTCTCTTATGCTATTAATGCAAGAGATCTTTCTCAGGAGACAAGAAGCTAATGGGAACTTTCTTTAATCCAGAGATTGGTTGGCAAAAAAAGGATTTAGAGACTATCCAAAAAGAAAAAGCTCGTGAGTTAGAAAAATCTTTAGGTAAAGCTATAGATAGCTCATCAGGAAGTATCTGGCAGATTATTAACCAGCCATCTTCTCTTCTAGATGAGAAAATCAACCAAAGTCTAGGAGAGCTTTTACAAAGATTTAGCGAGTTTGTGAGTGACACACAAAACCAAGTCAAAATACCCGCTTCAAGTACAAGTGAAACAATCGTCCTACGATTTTTTGAGTTTGTCCCTTCTCTAGAATATATTTCACTTGACCAAAATATAGGCAAAATTTCTCTCTATCTTTTTTTTAAAGAAGATGCGAATCATAAAACTTATGAAAAAGACATTTGGCAAGCCATACATACACTCAAACCAGCGGGTATTGTAACACAAGGAGAAATACAAGTCTCGAATTATTCCACTAACAGACAGTGGATAACTTATAACTACTCTTTGGGTGTGAGAAAGTATGTCTATCTCAGGGTAGAATATGCTACTCAAACCAAGGATTTTTTAGTGGAGAATGCAGACTCTCATATCAAAAAACTCTATCAAGAGGTTATCACAAAGAAATATCACAAAGCTTCTGTTGATCTTTTTTATCAAGACTTTGTGACACCTACTTTAGAGATACAAGGGATTAGTCACATTAACTTTTATTACTCTATTTCAGAAGATAAAACCTTAGACATTAATGATATTGCTAAAGAGAAGTTTACTCTCAATCAAAACAGAACAGGCTTTATTGACGAAGTCCTTTTGTTTTCTCTCACCACTCGCCTTCTCATAGAGAGGATAAACTAATGTTTCACAAATGGAACTCTGATAAGATTGCGAGTGTCATTGAAGGTAGCGAACTAGAGACACTCATTAAGAGTGAACTCTCTTATAAAAAAAGGATTTTAGAAGAGTTGGAGTCTCTCAAAAAGAATCTAAATTTTGATTCAAACTCTCTTTATCTTCTCAAGCTCTTTCTTGGTTTTTTACGTATTCCTGAACAACCTCAAAGCTCAAAAGAGTTTATCCAAAACCAACTCAAAACAACTCTCAAAGCCTTTCAAGAGATAGGTACTTTTGAGAGCTTTGTAACACTCTTTCGCACTTTTTTACAAGTAGAAATTGATATACTTCTCTACAACGAGAAACCAGCTAAACTTACTATTCAAATGCGAGACTATCCTCAATTTAATCTCTTTCAAGTGATATTAGATCCTTCTGCTCACTATGGATTTTTAGTAGAGACTGCTGAGCAGAAACACTCAAGACTGGCTATTGGTAAAAGTCAGTATCACTTTGTAGATAATTTTTACAAGTTTGTGAAAACTTTAGTTGTGGCAGGCGTAGAGATTGAAATACGAGAACCTGAAGAGGATTAAACTAAGAAAAAGGAGATATTAACTTATGGCTCAAGAAACACCTGAATATATAACCATTCCTGATTTACAACAAGAGATTGAACTCAAAAATTCTCACCTGTTTATCGTCGCTAATGTGAGTGAACAAGCAGGTCGCTCTATTACTTATCAAAACTTATACAACCAAATTTTAAAAGACCTTACCACCAAAGATCTGGTGGGTATTATGAATATCTTCTCACCAGTGAACTATGAAGCATTGCAAGCAGAAGGATTTAAACTCAGAGATATTCAACTTTGGGAGCTACAAAAACTCTCAGCAAGTCCTTTCCCCCTTAACTCTCACATAGAATATACCATGAGCCAAAGCCAACTAGATGATCTTTTAAGACTGGATATTTACTCTGAATCAGGGTTTGCTTTCTGTGATGGTCAAAATGGAAGCCCTGATATGCGAGGGATGTTTGCCAGAGTAGTTGATCAAGGAGCTGGTCGTGATAGTGGTAGACAAATGGGAAATTATCAAGAAGATACTATGCAAAAGATAAAGGGAAAGATTTCTGGTATTTATTCATATTCCCCAAGCCAAAATCATCAAAATGCTTTTGAAGCTTTTAGTGTTAGTTTAAGGGATGTAAACCAATATACTCTTAATAATATTCAAAATGGCTTCTCTCATGCAATAGATTATGATTTTGACTCTTCACGAGTGGCTCGTACTTCTAATGAAACAAGACCTAAGAACTATTCTGTAGCCCGTTTTGTAAAACTCAAAGCTGTTGATTGGAGAAGTGTACCCACAAAACCAAAAAAGTTTAGTTAATGATTTAGGATAGATATAAAATTTTAAAAAACAGGAGAGATTATGCAAAGTCTAGATAGTGAACTTATCAAAGCATGTTATGAAGAATCAACCAATAGTGAGTTAACTAAAAGACTGGATGCTAT